>OY282558.1:346494461-347094461 GCA_958295665.1 Tipula vernalis | reverse complement strand
TTAATAACCTAGGATTACTATTGAATTCAAAACTTACTTGGAATGATCATGTAAGTTCTATGTGCCAGTGTGTTAATTACGGTTTATATTCACTCAGACTAATAAAAAAGTTGTGTCCAGTCCAGTTGACTTACGCATATATCTTGTGAAAAGTTTAATTATACCTATTTTCAGCTATTGTGATGTGATATTTTCTAATTTTGATAGTTGCTCAAAGCGGTTATTTGAGGTTACGTTTAATAATTATGTGAGATATGTTCATGACCTTAGAAAGTTTGATCATGTTTCCGAATTTAAAGATTCAATCCTTGGATGTGACTTGTTTGAGTTTTACTGTTATAGAACTGCTGTCTTTATTTTTCGAATAATTAAATCGAGTGTACCATTATACTTGCATGATAAATTACATTTTTCTATGTCATTGAGAACTAGGAACGTTAATTTGCCAGTTAGTAAAACTAATGTTTACAATAACTCTGGATTAATAAATGCGATTATCACTTGGAACAGTTTGTCTACAGAATTAAAAAATATAAGTTCCATTAACAGATTCAAAAAGGTTATGGTTAAATTAGTAACTTTATATCAAAGTTCTTGTACATATTGTAATTAATTATGTAAATATGTCCATTGTTGTATATTTGCTAATTATTGTTATATTGATATTGAAATATTTATTGTTAATTTTAAGTTTTTTTCTGCTGTCGTAAACATGTGTGATGTACAAAAGCCACGGTTTATACATTGAATAAAGCATTATTATTATTATTATTATTATTACTATGAAGCAGTTATTCCCTATTGGTGAAATACTAGGGCAAAATTTCGAAAATTATCCCTCTATTTTGTATATTGAACCGGTATTCACTTTATGGTGGAATAATAAGGAAATTTAACATAATTCACACCAGCGAAGTGTGTTTAAAAGTGAAAATGGTTTATAGTTGAAAATAGGGTTTAAAATAAGGAAAAAATTCCTCAGATTCTACCCATTTTCCACTTTAAAGTAAATATAACTTTTAAATCGAAATGTCACAAATAGGAGGAACTTTGCTCATATCGAATTTTCCTAATTTTCGACTTTTAGAAGGATTTTTCTTTAGAAACGATAAGTAAGGAATTTTTCTACCGTATGGTTAGAATTTCTTTAAAAAAAAAATAAGTAGAAACCTATTTTGTGTGCTCGACTATAAAGACGGAAATTACCTGAAAATGTTACTTCCAAAACGCATTTTCGAATAGGTTCAAAAACGTTTTTCTTTAAAGTCGAAAATAAGGAAAAATTACCAAATTAAGCCATTTGGTTATTATTACAACCCTGTGCAGCTTGTATAATATTTTTGTACACAAGCAAAATGGATATACACCATTATAACTCAACTCTTACTGGTCCAACGAGAAATGAAGACTCATAATCATCAAATCGTATCATCATCATTATCAGCTGCGGCAGTTACAGATACGGAAATATCCATAAATAATGACCTTATTTTTGGCGAAGAAGATGTTTTTAGTTATCGGATAAGGAGTGCATTTCGTATAAAATCAAAATAAGTTTCAACAAAAGTTAACGCATTGGGCTTTAGATAACAAATGTACTCATACTGTAATCACTAGTTTATTAAAAATATTAAAAGATCATAAACATGCGGAACTTCTAACCAGTAGTCAGTCGGACGCTGTTAGAAACTCCAGTAAAATGTATGAATTTTGCCCAATTTTATTTAGAATTAGAGATATACCACTTTTAAAACCAATTGCTGCTGCAGTTTATTAGGACGTTGGCCCGCCACCTTTGGAACCCTATCTTAAGCCTTTTGTGACCGAATTTAATGCAATTTTAGCCTCAGGGCTACAGATAAACGAACATAAAGTAGATATGAGTATAAATTGAGTAAAAATAGAAAATTTGTAATTTTTTTTAATATCAAACTATCGAACTTACAGTTATAACTTATCATAATTTAATAATAAATTATAAAAAACAATTTTATGTCCAAAATATTTAAATTTTATTTACAATTTTGTACCAAATTGTAAATAAAATTTAAGTGATTTTTAAATATAAAATTGTTTAAAATAAATATTTGCTATTTAAAGTTTATTAATTAAAAGTGATATAAGCCATGGCCATAAAGCATCATCTTAATGCATAATTTTTAATTAAAGGTGTTTTTGGTGCCAATTCAGAAAACGGCGCTTGTATAAAATGCACAGTAGAAGATATTTGGAATAAAGGTTGGCGTCACATGAGTTATCCTATTTTTTTGTAAACCTAGAACTAATGGGAGCTTTCGAAATAGAATTGATGAAGATCACCATAAGGAAGCTACACCGTTAATAAAATTGCTAGTTTGATTGGTGCAATGGCAGTTACAATTTTCGAAGCAAACTTTCACCGGGTGAAAAAATTACGTTATCGTTGATTTTAGAAGATTGCAATAAGACGAAACCGATAGAAATTAATCGCGCTATAAGAGGTCTAAATTGAAATATTGGAAAGGTTCGATAATAATTTTTTGACGTTGTCATGCGCTGTAACTATTCTATCAAGCTAAGAATATTTACAATATATTGAATTAGCTGAGAAACTACCCAATGATTATTTAGAAGTGTTTATAAAGCTCTATTGAATTGATTCAGTTAGCAGCAATATTCATAACTTATGTCATATAATCGATGACGTGAAGAATCTTGACCCACTACCTGAAATCAGCTCGAACCCATTTGAAAACTTTCTTAGTCAGCTCAAGTCTTTAGTACGTAGTGGTAATAAACCATTACAGTAGGTCACAGTGGTCTGGAAAGGCAGTAAAGTTTGGCCACCATGACCCGCCCGGGCAATAGACAAATTATGTTCCTTGGACCTTGAGAAATTCGAAAATTACCCCCCAGAAATCGCTGCTGATCCTTTTTTACTCTTTTCCATACTTTTTGCGTGCTGAGAAAATGCGAAAATTCAATGATTTCGGGAATTAAAAGCGAGCAGAAATTTCCGCGTGTGCGTGTCCGGAAGTGACATTAACAGGTATATACTCAAGTCTCTAGGTACGAGGACTCGTCCTACATGTATGTGTGTGAGTGAACGTGTGTGTGTGGGTGTGATTGTGTGTATGAACCATTTATGCGCTTTCAGATAGCGCGTGAATGTGTGTGTGAGCGCTCAAATCGAGTTTTCACAACAAAAAAAATTTTCGCCTTTTTCCAAGTCAGTCGTGTGTGAAATATCATCCACTTCACATCGTGAATATTACTTCTAACATTTATAAGTCTTCATTTGCTATTTTATATTTTGTGAAACATGGGCAGTAAATGCGATCACAAATGCAATCATAGCGAAAACCGAAGAAAAATGTGTGCACCTTGTGGTCGGAAAATTGTTTTAAGTGGTAGAACATTGGAGTATTTTCGAATAATGCCATGTCGCGAGCAGCAGATACAAAGTCGTATAAATGGAATTTTCGATTGTACGATCCTCGATTTCCGACTAGTATATGTGCGAATTGTCGAAGAATTCTAGATGAAAACTTGAAAGCGCGGAGAACTCAAGCCGATCATTCAAAATCATGCCCAACTTCGAAGATATTATTTTGCTGAAACATACAAGGTACGGTGGTAAATCATGTGTTGTTTCTTGTGAATGTTATATATGCCAAACTGCACGTTGTAAAGGTGACAAAAAAAGAAGGATAGGTGTACCAATAATATCACGTTCAAAAATAACATCTGGAAATGGCATGTATGCTCAAAAATCTCCTGAAGCAACTGAAACTAAAGTGATGCGTGCGCCGGTAGAAAAATCCGGCTCAACTTTTAAAATTTGTAATATTTGCTTCCAACGTACTGGTAGAGGCATCAGACATGTGTATGCTCAAAAAGTAAGCCCGCTCGTAAGAGAGTTAATATTGAAAAGTTTGTTGAGACTCTTCCTGCAACACAACAAGAGCAGTTTTGTACGTCACTGGTGTCCAAAAAAATGCAGGCCACCGATAATAAGACCATGGTGAAAATGAGTACGGGAGGACGCGAAAGCAGAAATCTGAACAAGCAAGGAATAAACGCCCAATTTTCATCTGATAATTTATTTGATTTTTAAGTTCAGTCAGGTACTTCTGGTAGACAGATGAAAAAATTATGCACTTTCATTAGAAAGAATATCGGTCGAAAATCTGTTCCTAGCAATTATTTAGCAGAAGCGTCAAAAAAATCCAAGGCATTAGATGACGTATATAAAAGTACTATTTTGAGTTTCGAAGTCACAAGCAAGACCAGTAATGTAGGCCGATGCCGAAAAAATATTAGAGTGTGTTTTAGTAAGAAGAAATTTAATTGGCAATTACGTTATTAAAGTTATGGCTGACGGGGGTCAAGCCTTCTTCAAGATTTGTATGACTATTCTTCCAGAAGATTATCTATGCGTAGATTCATATGATGGTTTTAAAAAAACAAAAATTAGACTCAAAGAACAATGAAGGAAAGTTAACAGGAATTCATAAGTTGATAATGTTGGGTATCGTCCCCCTAATCAGTGAAACTTATGGTAACGTGAAAATTGTATTTGATTTGATTAGAATAAATTCTATTCCATTCAAATTCTTGTCAGATTTCAAGCTTCTTCTGCTAGTAAACGGTCAACAAACGGCTACATCGAGCTTTCCTTGCCCATATTGTTTCGTGCGTCTTCAAGATCTCAGGAGTCGAAAAGAACTAGATATTGGGAAATTACACAATGAGCGTGAATTAGACTTAAGCGATGTTTCATACTGATTAGAGCAAGATGTTTATAGACTGAAAACTTACGGAGATTTAGAATCAGACTACCAGAAATTCGTTTCACTTGGCAGTATTAAGAAACAGGCCTCAAGGAGTAATAGTACAATAAATAAGCCGCTTTTTACCGAAGAATCGAGTGTTTCTGTCTTGAAAAAGTTCGTTGTCCCAGAGCTTCACATTCTACAAGGGTTTGTAAATCACTTGTTATGGGACGGGCTCGTACCTTTGCTAGGCAGGGATAAGGCCATATTATGGCGTCAGGGGATCAAGTTGATATCCAAAAACTATCACGGAGAAGTTTTTGAAGGGAACGCCTGTAGGAAGCTTCTTAAAGGACCAGAAAAATTGTTCGATAAAGAAATTAGTGGAGCGGTTGGTGGTGAATTAATCATGATACCCTATGTTTCTGCTTTCCAAGCAATGAACAAAATTGTAGAAGCTTGTTTCATTATCAGGAGAAATGAAGAAAATTTGCCAAAAGATGAATTGAGAAAAACGGTCCTGGCAACTGGAATAAGTGAGACCTTGAAGATTCACGTAGCGATTCGCCATATAGAAGAAAGCCTTAGTTTTCTAAGGGAATGCCACGGATTCGGTCTCTGGTCCGAGCAAGCGGGCGAGTCAGTTGATCATGAATTTTTGAAATTCTGCAATCGATGGAAGATCAACAATATTTTGGACCCACAATACTCCCAGAGATTGAGTTCAGCAGTGGTAGAATTTTCCTCAAAACACATTTAATTCGTAAGAAGCTTCATTATATTATTCAATAATATAATGATCTTTGTACTAACTCCAATCTGTTACAGGACTAGGAAACTGCTGTACCCTGTTAACTTGTGCAACAGGAAGATCAATATATATTTATACTCATTTCAAGTGTTTGAATAATTGAAATTGATGGTTACTTGCATTTGTGTTATATATATCTCATGAATTATAACAATAAACTAATTTTACTCACACACATACATGTAGGACGAGTCTCCGTACCTAGAGAGTTGAGTGTATACCCGTTAATGTCACTCCCGGACACGCACACGCGGAAATTTCTGCTCGCTTTTAATTCCCGAAATCATTGAATTTTCGCATTTTCTCAGCACGCAAAAAGTATGGAAAATAGTAAAAAAGGATCAGCGGCGATTTCGGGGGGGGGGGGGGGGGGGGGGTATAATTTCAAAGTTCTCAAGGTCCAAGGAACATAATTTGTCTATTGCCCGGGCGGGTCATGGTGGCCAAACTTTACTGCCTCCCCCGACAACTGTGAGGTAGCAATGCGAATCATAGAAAATAAATAATAATAAGCTATCGAGTGAACTGCCAGCAATTTATTGTAGAGATGCAGTTGACGAAGTTCATGAAGATCATAATATTACTTGCTGACTGATAACTCAAAAGACAAATGGTTCTTAACAAAAGAGCGAGATATAGTTTCTATGAAAAATGTCACTTATTTTAACAATAAGTTATGCATTTATGGGTCTGCCCTGAAAAAGAAGTCTAACTTTTTTACAGACGTTATCAGCGGCCTAAATGTGCTTGTATATGTGCTAGCCCAATAGACAATTTCACAATTCAAACTGGAACCCACACAAGCATGGTAAAATCAAAGTAAAACATATCTTAGACATAGCAGACGTAACAGATTTATAGCACGTAATACGGAATTAAGTTTCAATTTCATATTCTACGAGTATGTATGTAATTTCCAATTTAAATTACTATCTAGATTAACATCACGGTACCTAAAATTATCTACAATTTCCAGTTTCAAACACAAGTTATCACGATTTAGAGTCTCACACTCAGTTGAATGGTAGAAAATACCTTGGAGAACATAAACTTTTTTTTCTCATTTAAAATCATTGAATGTTCAGAAAACCACACAATAACTTATCGCCGTGTCATTTGCAAACACGATGATCTTTCAAGTTTAATTTAAAAAAAACTGTTGATAGAAATTAAGAACTATACATCTTAGGCCCTTTATTGGCAGAGCTCTGCGGTACATCATAATTAACTGTAACAGCCGAGCTGAAAGTATTAAATTGTTTACCAAGATTAAACCATTATACCATGATTTATTCAACAGAACACTATGGTACCATTTCAAAATAATACTCTCTTATATCAATAAAAATTGATGCTACAACTCTATTATTCGGTATATTCCCGGACCTAAATCCGTGCTTTGATTAAGAAAATTCTCAACCCTACAACATACTCAAACCTAACTTGTTGTTTATTAATTGGGCAATAGCTGTCTTTGATCAAACGATCACCTTTGTTAAAGAGTGGATTTACTACAGCAGTACACGAATAGTAGGCAAAATTACAACTCCAGATTTAAAAATATTAGAAGTAACGCCAGTGGTGTCGACTGTATTACTACGCTTCAATTATTTTATGATTCCAGCAATTTCATATGCATCAACGGAAATAATAAAAAACAAACAAGAGCTCATACCTGAGTAAGTATTATGATAAGAAGAGGAGTTAAACCTTGAACTCAATACATGAACATATTGGAAAAATATGTATGAATATTATTCAAATTATTCAATGGACCAATTCTTTTTACTACCACTGGTGCAATCCAAAGTTGTATTGCTAGAATATTTATTTTTTTCAAATTTAATCAAACCAAGAATTTTATTCGGAAACTTACCAAACTATTTTTTAAGCTTAAGATTGTTAGGATTCTTACAGCATTTTTACCAATTTTTTTTTCTTGTGGACCAAACTAATTAAATAATCAGAAATCCATGTTCGTACATGAAGAAGAAAAGTCATTTAAAGATGTTAAATACGTTGTTAAACCAACAGTGAGGTACTCATTAAAATCTTTGTATAAGTCTTGCTCTAACGTTGCAGCAAAAACCATTAGTATCATATTTTCAATAGAACTCACTTTATGAAGCACTGTAGCAGAACTTTTCAAAAATTGTAGATCCTTTAAATTATGACCACTTACAGCTAAAGAGCCAACCAGCGAACATTTAAGAAATTTAACAGAATTTAACGAAAGTTTTTTCTTACGGAAAATTTGACTGGTTAGCTAGCGAAACTGTAAAACAACTTATCAATTGCTTTGATGGTGACGGTAGCTCGTATTAATATTTTTAAAAATTTGTGTAGAATTTTGAACTGGCGATGGATGGAATTGGAGGAACTTCGAAAATTATTTCAATTATTAAAAAGCCTTAAATTCTTAAAGGACATAAACATAAATAATAAAAGACACAGATCTTGTGGCGTAACAAAAAAAACGAAAATAAATAAATTTGAAAATAAATAATTTGATGTTACAATTTATAAAGTCTTTAATAATTCGATTTTCAATTTACCTACATGAACATAAATAAATAATTTTGAATTTAAGCTTAAAATGTACAATGAGCTCCTACAAGAAGATTTGCACAAAGGCAATTTGGATTTTTGACATTTCCTTCAGTTTTGCGCGATAATTTTCGCTCTCTTAAGTTGACACTTCAATTTAATGAAACTGAACGAACATTTTTTAGAGGTTCGCTGGGCAGTAAAGCATTGGCCAGCGAGTTTTTAAGCATCCGTAATAAAACCTTACAGAATTTAACGAAAATGTATTGTTAAGGAAATTTTGACAGATCGCCCAGCGAATCCGTAACACGATTTGATAACAAAAAACAAAGAATATTTGTAATTGTATTTTAAAACAATAATTTTTTTGTCACATAACGCTACATAATATAGTATATTATGAAATATATATACGACATTATTTTAATTAATAAAACATAAATAGACAATGTTTCACTGTTTGACGTTTCTTCCTTCAGTTTGGGCGGTAATTTTCGCTCTTGTTAAAGAATGTTAAATGACATTTCAAATTTAACGAAACAGAACGAAAAGTTCTTAAAGTTTTACTGGTCAATAACATGCATGTTCCTATGGTCGCATTCTTACTTAAATTTCTTAAAAACTCGCTGGTCATTGCTTAACATGTTAACTCCATATACCGCACTGTTACGTTAAATTTCTTAAATGTTGGCTGGTTCTCTCTTAAATTATGTGCAGGATCATTTTAACTGAACATGTTGTTGTTACGAAGCCGAGCAAAACAATGATTAATACAACTAGAGGGATAATTGGAAAAATACAAATTTCAGGCAGAAATAATATTAGCAGGCAATTTATTCGAAACATATGAACGACAAAATTTAGCAAAATTTTTCCATATACTGCGAATATTTTGGTGTAGGATTTGGACATCAAAGATACCAGTTTTAGATGTTATAATGTCATTTGATTTAGATATGATAAAAATAAAACAATTTACCGCAAAATTTCAAGGTCACTAAGTGAATTCGAGCCTGGTCTTTTTAATAAAATGTTGCTACCATTGAATCACATTCGAGAGCAATAGTTTAATTTCTTTAATTGGTATAGTATATTGGTATATATACAATAGTAGCACATACTAGAATCATTCCCCAGCTACTTTAATATCAACAAATTAAAATCCTTTTTGGCTAACATAATGCAATATCCTTATCGCCCTGCTACAAAACTTTACGTGAATAATGTTTACTTGGTACAGGAACGTTCAAACATTTATTATACATTGAAGTAATGGACAAGGCTAAATTTTCGTTGTTTTCTGGTGGAATACCAATAATATCAGTGCTCTTCTCCAATTATAACTGCTCTTTATTTGTCAAAAGAGTTTTCAACTTGATTTTTTTTTCTTTTTTTTTTCAAAATTACATTTTCATTTGTTAATTTTCCCAGTTATTTGACCAATAAATTTGACAGGCACGGTGGAAATGAGATGAGATTGTTAAATGATTTTGGAGATTTTTTTGAAATATGGCCAATTACCCAATAACTTGGCTATTTCTTTAACGATTATGATGAAATTCGACAGCTAATGGGTTGGAAATGGGATTCTTAAATGATTTTTGGAAAATGGTCGATTAGCTTGTAACTTGGCTGGCTATTTATTAACAGATTATAATGCAATTTGACAGGTACTGGAATTGTTAAATGATTTTTGGATAGATTTTTGAAATATGGCCCATTATCCTGTAACTTGGCTATTTTTAAACGATTATGTTGAAATTTGACGGATACCATGGAAATCGTACAATGGAATATTTCAACAAAATATTATGGATAAAGAAGATTAAATCTTCATTTTCCAGAATTACTTCGGTCTAAAAACACCAAAGTATTGAAACCCTGTCAAGAATGAGCAAAAATTTGATTGGTCCAAAACCAATTTCCTCGACAATTTTAAAACCACCTGAGTCCGAAAAAACAACAACAAAAAATGAACGTCTGCCTGCCTGGACGTCTGGATGTTTGAATGTCTGTACCCATGATTTCTCGAGAACGGCTTAACTGATTTGGATTTTTTCTCGCCAATCTATTTCTATGGTCAAAGCAGAGAATTGGAAAGCTTTTGGAATGTGTATATCAAGATGGTGGGTTACGTGCCATACTAATTGACCAAAAACCACTGGTTTTATAAATGTTTACCAATTTTTCATATAGTATATTGGTATGAATATTGAGTTGGATACTGAATTTGGGGTTGAATTGAAGGTTAAGTTAGAGGTCAATTTGCGGATTGAGTTGGAGAAGAGTTGGGGTTGAATTAGGATATAATGAGCAGTTGATCAGTTTTTTATATATGCTGGCTGAGGATTGATTTGAGCCTTGAGTTTGCGGTTAAGCTGAGGGTTCCTTTTCCGGGTTGAATTGAGGCTAAGTTGGAATTGAGTTTGGGTTGGATTAGGGTTTAGTGAAAAGTTGAGAAATCTATAAACAAATCCACACGCGATGTTGATGGTAAAGGTAATGGTATAATTGTAATGGTATAATAGTATAATGACAATGGTATAATGGTAATAGTAAAATGGGCATGGTGTAATGGTATATTGATATAATCATTTAATGGTGTAATGCAGTAATAGTGTAATGGTGTAATGGTATAATGGTGTAATGGTATAATGGTATGATATGGTACAGTAGTATAATGGTATATTGATACGATTGTTCATCGGTAAAGTAGCATGATGGTTTGATGATATGATGGGATAATGGTATGATGGAATAATGGTATGATGGAATGATAGTACAACGGTCTTTCGAACCGCGTTGATTTGAGGAATGGGTTGGATGTTGAGTTGGGGTTCGGTTAGACATTCAGTTAGGATTGAGTTGAGTTCATAGCCTAAAGCGGTTTCAGACTGTGTTGAATTGGGAGTTGAATTGGGATTGAGTTCTGGTTTACTGAGGGTCCAGTTACGGATTTATTTTGAGAGAGTTGTGGGTTGAGTTGGAAATTAGCTTGAGTTGAATTCACGTACGCATGTATTTTTTTCGGACCAGGGTTGAGTGAGATTTATTGAGCTTTATTTGGGGTTGAATTAAGATTTGAGTCTTAAATTTGCTTGACTTGTTCTGAGTTGAGCTCATATACGCATTTAATTTTTCGGACCGTGTTGCAGAGAGGATTGATTTAGGCGTTAAGTTAAGGATTGCGTTGAGGATTAAGTTGTCAAATTGGGTATTGAGTTTGGTTGGAGCGATGGGGTGTAGTTGGGGTTGAGTCACGATCGAATCGATGCTTACGGAATTTATGTTCGATTGCTTTGGAAATTGTGGCGAATGCTTCGGGGCACCATTCACAGTCGACTAAATCTATTTTGGTTGGTGTAACTCTTGTTGATGGATACTTAAGCAGAGTTGATTCAAGTATTCGTCTACCCAGGATATCAATTTCACTTTCATGTTGCCAAAATCATAAATCACAATTATAACTTTAAAATAATATACACATAAGTATATTGTTGTTCGCCGAAAATTTGTTATTAAACACAACGTTTTATAAACTCCTGGCTACAGATCACACATTCACTGCGTTCCATTGGAAACAATTTGCTACTGCCAAGTACTTGTGAGTAGATGTTCAATGGAACGCAAATTTTTGTGACAGTAGTAAAACATAACCTCAATTTAAATAAAACTGCTAGATTTTAATAAAAAATACGTTGATCTATTAATAATAATAAATAATAAAACATTAAACACCAAAATAATTAAAATATTTTTACGATTTAATAATTGTGCGTCGTATCACAAACATAAACAAAATTTTTTTGTTTTTAACCCTAATCGAACCAACATATTTTCGTTGTCAGTAAATTCAAATTCTAATCAAATAATTTACGAAAATTTTTGCAGATAATGAGTAGATGTCAAGTACATTGTATGGAAATGTTTCAAAATAAAATTCATACAAGTTTATAACTAAATTAACATTATTTTGAAAATCGATGCATTTATCAAACGACCCAAAAAGGCACAGCTTGGTTGGATTAGGGTTAAAAAATGATGTTTCACAAAACCAAAATTGGTATAGAGCCATCTATTAGAATTTTTTAAACTAAAATCCCTCTTTCGTTAATTATATGCGTAACTACTTCTAACAACTACATCATTTGAGCATGAGTAGTTGCGAGTAGATACAAGTAGTTGTGAGTAGTTTGCTAACGCCAATGGAACACGCTTATTAAAAGGGTTGTGGCGTTTTTTGTTTTAATTTTTCCAAAGATGTTGGCTCTTGTTCACCGCTACTTGTGCGTTTTAAATCACTTTGTTTTATTGCATCACTTTGCTTATCGTATTTCGAAAATTATTTCACATTGTGTTATGATTATATATGCGTTGTTTGATATTGATTTTTAATGATAATCGTTACCTTTTTGATAAACATCAACATTTTGATGGCGGTCATATTAAACGAATTAAACAGTTCGTTTGCCTCATGAACAAGCACTTTTATTATTTATTTTATTAACAAACCATATTTTATCCATCTATTATCATTAAAGTAGGCATTTGATTATAAATCAATGGGCGCATCTAGCACACGTAGAGTCTACCGAAAATACGTAGACTCTACAAGTCTACATGTGCTGGATGCAAAAAATCTCAGTAAAAATATGTAGACTCTACGAGTTTTAGTGAGACTAAAAATTTTAGTCTACATTTTTATGTAGATTATTTTGGTTTGAGACTTGGATTTTTTTTGACATTTGTATTACTAGTTCATGTTTATAAACCAAAAATAAACATGGAGGATTATCAACAGGATTCAATTTTTTTAAAACTTCCTCCAATTTAATTATTTGGTAAAAATTAAAAACAACTCACAGAAAAATGTCAATTTAATTTATTACGAAATTTCAACAAGTTATCCAATACAAAAACCAAAATAGATACGTAGATATTTACATCCAGCACATGTAGAGTCTACAAATAAGATTAGACTATCTCAAATGTAGACTCTACGTGTGCTAGATGCGCCCAATATTTACACGCAAATGTCAAAGCATAGTTTATTTTTATTAAAACAGATGGTTCTTATCTATCTAAGAACCAATACGCATACTAAGATTTCGAAATTTATTTTAGTAAATACACAAACCAAAATAAGTGTTTTTAACTCAAGACTCGAACCATAATAAGATATTTACCGTAAAATATTGTTACGTTTTTGCCTTGTCAATCAAGGTTCGTATCACTGGATTGTGAATAATACAAACTCAATTCAATTTATCACCAACGAATTTTTTTATTTCACAAAATTTATTACAACACAGTTTATCAATAAAAATTCACAAAATCACTTTATATAAATTATTCTTAAATTTTACTGATCACTTTTACTTTATTTATCGCACTACAACACTTTTTAAATCACTTTTTAATTCTTTTTAATCTTTATACTATCGCGTACCAAATATTACTAATAATCTTACAAGTTTACACTATCGCGTTCCAAATACTAATAATCCAATTCGATCTTGTTCGCCTTTTTATATACACAAACCAAGCTTCTCGAAAGTTCACGACTTTTCCAGTTGGAATAGCGTAGAAACATTACATAACAATTTTTATCATGGAAAATTCCATTTAGTACAGTAAACATTGAGCTATTAGTTTTACTTATTCTATTACACACTAGGTGTCACCGTCACACTACCCCTCACCTAAGCCTGTTCGTCCCGAACAGGACCGAAATTACCTCCTCGGTAGAGGGCCAGCCTCTCTAAATGTACCGCCATTGGTTTACCTCCTTGTCCTTTTCTTGTCCTGTAGGATGCCGTCCATAAAGGCTGCACTTTCGCCGATAAATCCCCCTTCTTTTGTTGCGAGTTGTGAAGCCACACCAATTGCCCCTCGTGTAATCCCTGGCCATTTACCCGTATGGCACATCGAGTTCTCATCCAGTCGGCTGACACTCGCACTCTACCTCGCACAACTCGGCCCTTCTTATCCAATGTCTGCTTAACCTGGTGTTCTTTGGTTTCCTCAACAATTGTTTCAGATTTCGATGGCAGCTCCTCGCAATGACTGATTGTTACTCGCCTTACTGTCACATCCGTACCGTTAAATTTAAGATTCAGCTCGATGTTATCGCTGCTCAATATTCCTCGTCCAAAATCCAACACAAAGCCATTCATCCTCATGAAGTCCGTTCCCAAAATAACCTCATCCACAATGTCTGCGACCAGAACTTCGTGTGGGAAAAGCGTTTCGCCGATCCTTATGCTCACGATCTTTTTCCCTTTAATCATTGCACTCTCCCCATTTGCCATTCTTAATTTTAACCCATCAACTAGCTGCACTGCTCCTGCGATCAAATCTTTCCGAACAATTGTGTGGGTTGCTCCGGTATCCAGCGTAATAATACACCTCCTCCCATCAACACCGCCCCTAACTGTGACGCTGCTTCCGCCTCGTGCTTCACTTGTAACAGGGATGAATGTTATGGGGCAACCAGACGGTGAAGCCAACTTCGGTTCCTTCAAACTGACTTCTAACCTTTCCACTTTACCGACTGTTGCCATCCGCTCATCCGTTCCCTGCTCTCCTCTTCGTGCTCTTTCCACGGAAGATGGTGATCCGTGCCGCTTTCCTCCTGCTTCCAAACAATCTCGCGAGATGTGGCCAATCCTGTTACATACCCAACATCTTCGCTCGCTGCTTCTAGACCTTTGTCCCGACCGTTCGGCGTTTGCCCGCATAAAAGGTGGCGATCTTCTCTCTCCATGTATTACTTTCCGACAGTCCATTGAAATGTGACCCAACTTGTCACATTTCCAACACCTAAGCCTGCCTCTTCCGCCTTTCGGTACCATTCGCTCCCTGCTGCCGTTCTTGTCTGAGTTCATTTGGCGCCTAAATAATGACGGTCTTGTAAAGCTCTGCACAGCCTCGATCGTCAACGCAAACGCAACGGTTTCCGCGAAGGTTGCTTTAGGTGACAACATCACTGCCCTGCGTGTCTCTGGATCTCGAATGCCGTCAATGAATGCGTCAATTTTAAGCCTTTCCATATAATCAGCCGATGTACTGGTATGTGCTAGATGTACTAGCCGCTCGATTGCCGATGAAAATTCCTGAAGTGATTCTCCTCCCTTTTGATAGCGGCTTTTCAATTCCATACGAAAGATTTCCCGCTTGTGGTCACTGCCGTACTTCCGATCCAGCGCCTTCATAATTTCGAGATAACTGTTGCGATCTTTTTCCGGGATTGTTTGTAAGGCCTCCGCTGCTTCACCTTTAAGGGCTACTATTAACGCTGCGACAAGATGTTCATCATTCCAACGGTTTTGATTGGCTGCCGTTTCAAATTGAAATTTGAAAATGCCGAAAGATGTTGTACCGTCGAAGTTTGGTGGTTTTAACTTAACTGATTGAACGGTTTGTACCACTTGCGTCGTTGTTTCACTTGCTCTGACATCAATCAGCTCTTTCTCTAGACGTTGAAACTTTTCTTCAACCTGTTGAATCTCCGTCTTAAATTCAGTTCTAACATGTTGAATTTCTGATTGTAAATCCGTCTGCAATTTCTCTATTTCACCATGAACATTTTTAGATAGTTCTAAAATTTTCTCGTCCATTTTCTTTTGACCTTCGGCAATTTCCCCCATCTGACGCTCTATAATTTGGTTTGACTCCTTAATTTCGCCCAACTGTTGTTTCATTTCGTCTTTTATTTCCTGGTTAGACTGATTTTGTTGTTCCAACTGTCGCACATTTTGTTGTTCCATTTCATTTTTAATTTCTTGATTTGACTGCTCAATTTTCACCATTTGTCGTTCGTTTTGTTGTTTCATTAGACACATCTGTCCTGTCATTTGGTTCATAGCAGCTATTAACTGCGACAAATCGAAACTTCCAGAATGTTCTTGTGTCTTTTCGACCAACGGTTGTTTATCTTCTGCTTTCTGCTCTAAGGTTGCTGCATCCGTTACTTTCTCTCCAAAATCATGATGTTCCGCGTCCAGCCCTTCGTTCTGCATGGCCTCACGTAGTCGCGCTTGTAAAGCTGCTTTAGTACCATCAGTAGCCAAACCCCGTTTCTCTAGTTCTCTTTTTAATTCTGGAACTTTTAATTCGTTGAGAATCATTTTCTTTATCTTTTTATTCACAATCCCACCGCTGTCACCAAATTGTTACGTTTTTGCCTTGTCAATCAAGGTTCGTATCACTGGATTGTGAATAATACAAACTCAATTCAATTTATCACCAACGAATTTTTTTATTTCACAAAATTTATTACAACACAGTTTATCAATAAAAATTCACAAAATCACTTTATATAAATTATTCTTAAATTTTACTGATCACTTTTACTTTATTTATCGCACTACAACACTTTTTAAATCACTTTTTAATTCCTTTTAATCTTTATACTATCGCGTACCAAATATTACTAAATCTTACAAGTTTACACTATCGCGTTCCAAATACTAATAATCCAATTCGATCTTGTTCGCCTTTTTATATACACAAACCAAGCTTCTCGAAAGTTCACGACTTTTCCAGTTGGAATAGCGTAGAAACATTACATAACAATTTTTATCATGGAAAATTCCATTTAGTACAGTAAACATTGAGCTATTAGTTTTACTTATTCTATTACACACTAGGTGTCACCGTCACACTACCCCTCACCTAAGCCTGTTCGTCCCGAACAGGACCGAAATTACCTCCTCGGTAGAGGGCCAGCCTCTCTAAATGTACCGCCATTGGTTTACCTCCTTGTCCTTTTCTTGTCCTGTAGGATGCCGTCCATAAAGGCTGCACTTTCGCCGATAAATCCCCCTTCTTTTGTTGCGAGTTGTGAAGCCACACCAATTGCCCCTCGTGTAATCCCTGGCCATTTACCCGTTAGGCACATCGAGTTCTCATCCAGTCGGCTGACACTCGCACTCTACCTCGCACAACTCGGCCCTTCTTATCCAATGTCTGCTTAACCTGGTGTTCTTTGGTTTCCTCAACAATTGTTTCAGATTTCGATGGCAGCTCCTCGCAATGACTGATTGTTACTCGCCCAGACGGTGAAGCCAACTTCGGTTCCTTCAAACTGACTTCTAACCTTTCCACTTTACCGACTGTTGCCATCCGCTCATCCGTTCCCTGCTCTCCTCTTCGTGCTCTTTCCACGGAAGATGGTGATCCGTGCCGCTTTCCTCCTGCTTCCAAACAATCTCGCGAGTTGTGGCCAATCCTGTTACATACCCAACATCTTCGCTCGCTGCTTCTAGACCTTTGTCCCGACCGTTCGGCGTTTGCCCGCATAAAAGGTGGCGATCTTCTCTCTCCATGTATTACTTTCCGACAGTCCATTGAAATGTGACCCAACTTGTCACATTTCCAACACCTAAGCCTGCCTCTTCCGCCTTTCGGTACCATTCGCTCCCTGCTGCCGTTCTTGTCTGAGTTCATTTGGCGCCTAAATAATGACGGTCTTGTAAAGCTCTGCACAGCCTCGATCGTCAACGCAAACGCAACGGTTTCCGCGAAGGTTGCTTTAGGTGACAACATCACTGCCCTGCGTGTCTCTGGATCTCGAATGCCGTCAATGAATGCGTCAATTTTAAGCCTTTCCATATAATCAGCCGATGTACTGGTATGTGCTAGATGTACTAGCCGCTCGATTGCCGATGAAAATTCCTGAAGTGATTCTCCTCCCTTTTGATAGCGGCTTTTCAATTCCATACGAAAGATTTCCCGCTTGTGGTCACTGCCGTACTTCCGATCCAGCGCCTTCATAATTTCGAGATAACTGTTGCGATCTTTTTCCGGGATTGTTTGTAAGGCCTCCGCTGCTTCACCTTTAAGGGCTACTATTAACGCTGCGACAAGATGTTCATCATTCCAACGGTTTTGATTGGCTGCCGTTTCAAATTGAAATTTGAAAATGCCGAAAGATGTTGTACCGTCGAAGTTTGGTGGTTTTAACTTAACTGATTGAACGGTTTGTACCACTTGCGTCGTTGTTTCACTTGCTCTGACATCAATCAGCTCTTTCTCTAGACGTTGAAACTTTTCTTCAACCTGTTGAATCTCCGTCTTAAATTCAGTTCTAACATGTTGAATTTCTGATTGTAAATCCGTCTGCAATTTCTCTATTTCACCATGAACATTTTTAGATAGTTCTAAAATTTTCTCGTCCATTTTCTTTTGACCTTCGGCAATTTCCCCCATCTGACGCTCTATAATTTGGTTTGACTCCTTAATTTCGCCCAACTGTTGTTTCATTTCGTCTTTTATTTCCTGGTTAGACTGATTTTGTTGTTCCAACTGTCGCACATTTTGTTGTTCCATTTCATTTTTAATTTCTTGATTTGACTGCTCAATTTTCACCATTTGTCGTTCGTTTTGTTGTTTCATTAGACACATCTGTCCTGTCATTTGGTTCATAGCAGCTATTAACTGCGACAAATCGAAACTTCCAGAATGTTCTTGTGTCTTTTCGACCAACGGTTGTTTATCTTCTGCTTTCTGCTCTAAGGTTGCTGCATCCGTTACTTTCTCTCCAAAATCATGATGTTCCGCGTCCAGCCCTTCGTTCTGCATGGCCTCACGTAGTCGCGCTTGTAAAGCTGCTTTAGTACCATCAGTAGCCAAACCCCGTTTCTCTAGTTCTCTTTTTAATTCTGGAACTTTTAATTCGTTGAGAATCATTTTCTTTATCTTTTTATTCACAATCCCACCGCTGTCACCAAATTGTTACGTTTTTGCCTTGTCAATCAAGGTTCGTATCACTGGATTGTGAATAATACAAACTCAATTCAATTTATCACCAACGAATTTTTTTATTTCACAAAATTTATTACAACACAGTTTATCAATAAAAATTCACAAAATCACTTTATATAAATTATTCTTAAATTTTACTGATCACTTTTACTTTATTTATCGCACTACAACACTTTTTAAATCACTTTTTAATTCTTTTTAATCTTTATACTATCGCGTACCAAATATTACTAATAATCTTACAAGTTTACACTATCGCGTTCCAAATACTAATAATCCAATTCGATCTTGTTCGCCTTTTTATATACACAAACCAAGCTTCTCGAAAGTTCACGACTTTTCCAGTTGGAATAGCGTAGAAACATTACATAACAATTTTTATCATGGAAAATTCCATTTAGTACAGTAAACAGTGAGCTATTAGTTTTACTTATTCTATTACACACTAGGTGTCACCGTCACAATATTATTAAGGTATTGTTACCCAAGACTCAATTCAAAATGTAGTCTACCATTAATTCCGCTTTTCAAAAAATGGTGTTTTCAAACGGTATGCTCTACTGAACGTGTTCCATAATTTTGAGGTAAACGTTTTTTATATTTCTGTCTTTTATTGAATATAAAATTATATATAAACACATTAATTAAATTAAATTACAATTAAAAACTTTAAAAACCACTATTTTAAATATTTTACAATTTTTGTTATTATTATTACATTTGACAAGCTTGAGAGAAATATGATTTAACAATTATTTACTAGCAACTAATCCAAACGTTGTTGACCTCACGAAAACTAACGATCGAATGATTTACACTAAGACTGTGCCCGAAACCTGTGATAAATATTTTTTAGTACACATTTTTGACATTTATTTGAAAAAACCGCATACACCCAAATTATCACGGTCTTTTGCTATGATAATTTTTGACACAAACATAATAATTGTTCGGTCGACATTTAACATGGTCGCCTTAGCATTTTATATCATCAAAATAAAATGGCAACTAGTCAATATGATAACATAATATATCGTTTGCAGCAACATAATAATTTTCCACTGCAGCAGCTTGCCGACAATTATTTTCTTCTAGTTTATGTCAACTAAAGGTTCTTATTTATATGGCATATTGATCTAGGGAGTAAATTTGAGAGCTACCACTATCGCCTGACAGATTATTGAAGCTATTAAAGAATTAATTGGTCGATTGAATTAAAACGTTGAATTAAATGCACCTACACTGTATATAAACCTAGCTATCGTATTATATTTTCCAAATGTTTGGTGAGAATTATTGCACCATCACCCTGTTATACTACGTCCTAACAAATACAGCCCTACGCTACAATACATAATATTAGACGAAAGAGAATTCGATTAAAATCAAACAATAATATGACAGAAGGGGAATACTTCAAAAAATTATTACACAATTCGGGCAGCGTAATAAAAATTTGTAAATGTAGGGGAATATTTTTCAAAAATTTGTCAAAAATTTGTACTAAAAAATATTTATCACAGGTTTCGGTCACAGTCTTAGTTACTTTTACTAAAATTGTGCCCGAAACATGTGACAAATATTTTTTAGTACACATTTTTGACATTCATTTGAAAAAACTGTACACACGTACAGTTACGGAATAAATTCATTAGTGATTGACTTACTGTGCCAATTTTATTTGTTAATTATGCCTTAATAAATGTATGATTCATAACATTTGTTGTCTAAACATCTACCCATTTCTCGGAAATTACCGTAATTGAAATGAAGCAACAAATAAGTAAGATGGGAAAATATACCAATATTGTAAAAAATTGTTAATGTAGGAGAGTTTTGAACTAAATGTCACAAATGTGTACTAAAAAATAATTATCACCAGTTTTGAGCACTGTGACAGAAACCTGTAATAAATATTATTTAGTACTAATTTTTGACATTAATTTGAAAAAACCGTACACGCCCAAATTATTACAATAAATTCTTGTGATAATTTTTGACTGATACAAAATAATTTCATTGTGGTTGACGTAGTCGCCTTTGCGTTTTATTTCAAAATAACAGATTTCCCTCATTCGACGTGTACATAAAGGAGATTTTTCCTTTTATATAACCTACAGCACCCGAATTCCGGTTCAATGAGAAATGACTTTATTTTTTATTTCGCCTACTCTAAATAAAAATGCAACCGACTAGTTGAAATAAAAAATCAAATCATTTCTCATTACCATTTGTCATCGAACCGGAATTCGGGCCCAGTTATGTGATAATGAGTAAACGATGGACGGGACATTATTGCCCCAGCTAACAGAATCGATGATTGCGAAGAATACAAATGCTGAAAATGGGACTATGCTTTGTCTTGAGTATCGCGAAGAGAATCTGGTTATCCGTAAATACATTCACAAACCGGGAATTACCGTCATCGCTTAACATGAAATAGTACAATATCCGATTTATGTTTATTTTGTTTGTAGATCACCTTCACTGATTCGCGAATTTATGGATGTTTACATCGGGTATCCATGTTTTATTCGAGATACACTTATGTTTTTCCGTAAATACGAAATGATTCATCAATGGCATGTTTTGCATTCCATGTGTCCTTTTTACTAATCTATAACTTTTCAGAATAATATTACGGTTAGCATAAACGTATACATAAATAGCCCCTTCTGTCCTGTAAATCGGTATCCCTTACCAAGCCCAATGCTACATCGTGATAAAAAAAACCATTAAGTTTACTTCTGGATACCAAAAATCACAATTTCTGTCCAAAATCCACTGCAATATTGTAAAATGGAAGAACAGATATGATAGGAGGGGAAATTACCAAAAAATTATTACACTATTCGGACAGCATAATAAAAAAATGTGAATGTAGGGGAATATACTAAAAAATATTTATCGCAGGTTTCGGAGATTGTCTTAGGAAGAATTCCTTGAAAAGAGGCGGGGTTATCAAAACTGTAACTCTGGATGTACAAGTTTATAACAGGATTGTTTTCTCTGTTTGGTAGTTATGTATTGTATATTTTTTATATATTAGATTCAGTATTTCTTAAATTTAAATTTAAGGTAATGGGTGAGGTTCCATTTTTATATGTAGCATAATAAAAATTCACCTAGCTGAATTTTAAACTCAGAGCAACATATCGACGTTTTCCCAGTGTACACCAAATCTTTACAGTTACTGTACAGACAAAGCTAAAATGAAAGACAGAATTCCAAATTAATTCATATTTAAATCCAGGGGATTATAGTCATTACTATAAAGGAAATTATCATAGTTTTTTGTTATTTATTTTGAAAAAAAAAAAAACTTTTGCTTAACTCACACAAAACTAAATGCAGAAATCAAAAACTTTTTGTTCCGAGCGTTTTTTGTGCAGCAACTTGACATTAATAATAATTTTTTTGTGATGAACAAAAAGTATTAATATTTCAATTTTTTGTCGTTTTTGTTGTTGTTTTAAAATATTTTGACGTTTTTTTTTTGTTGTTGTTATTGTTGTATGGGCTTGGTACTCTCAAAGTTTTGACAGTTTATGATATTTTCATTTTGTTATTCGTATTTTTGCATCTATTCATATTACCATTTCCATCGAGGGCGCTTTGGGAAAATTATAAATGACAGCAACAATGAATTGTGTACGGTTGATGGTAAACATTTTTGATGAAATAGTTTTGTTGGATGCTAATATGTTAAAATATTTGAGTTTCGCGTCTCCTTCGCATCAGCTTTTACAATATTTTGTTAAAAATAAATCGATTTTTAATAAAAAACGAAGCATTTATAATAGCAATATTTCTATGGGGATTTATAATGTTTTGTGTTTAGTATAACGGAAATAAATTCCAATCATATTGAGTTTGACAATTTTCAGTAAATGATTTAATAGTTTTAAGCAAAACAATAATAATAAATGACAAGTTCCCATGGGATTATGTTTTACAGTAAAATAATATAATTATTAATTTTTTTAACTTTGTACCTACATGTAATTTATTCATTCATAAAAAAATGTTATTATTAATTGGAAAATATGTGAAGCTGGGCGAACATAAATAAAACGGGGATTCGGTGATTTTTGCTCGTAGCGCAAATATTGAAACTTGTACATGATTTGAGGTTGATTTAGGTCTGTTGTATAGAATAAATATAATACTATGAAACTGTGTTCTAGCATTGTACAAACACATAAGTCCTTTATGCCATGTTTTATTATTTTTTTCCTTGCTCAGAATTGGCGTAAATCCAGCAGTTTTTGGAAGTGCCTTGAGAGAGTCTATATTAAACTGTTAAAACGATACGAGTTTACTTTTCACCTTGTAAGGGTTATCGTTGGCTAAACCAACGTGTGGTGATGCACTTCTATGGTTGGGTAGCATCTTCCGGTTGCAGGATTCTTTTTTTTTTCACCACATCCATTCCCAAGTACAAAAAAAATTAAGTGCAAAAAAAAAACTATACACACGGCCGATCATATGGTTGCTCACACCATCAGAAATTTGAGGATTTAATTGATACTCATCATCATGAATTTATTTTTCAATTTACTTTTAATTTAAGAATATAAAATTTACACAACTTAGAAACTACTTTATTTTCGTATTATAAAAAAAAACTTAACTTTAACTTACTATATTAACTAGATATTTAATACCCTTATACCGTAATGATGATCATCTGATGCAGGAAAGTTACTAATAAATAATTCTGATGGTAACGGTGGTATATACTGGAACTGTTAATTATGCTGATATGTAGTGTACGTGTATTTATTGGAATTTCTCCCAATAATTATTAATTTATTCTTTGTTATTTTAATCACGCAGTAATTAACTTTAGACAATCAGCTTTTCTTGTTTATTAATTTATTTATTTAATTATTTTTTATTATTTTTAAAGAATTCAATCAAATCTCATCTTTTACACATTTTATCATTTTTTTGGTTGATTTGATTCGTTGTATATTGTTTTTATTTTGTTTTTGTTTGTCCGGTCCCCAAAATTATTTTGGTTGTTTTGACCATGTCATCACCAAAAATTTAGGTATCTCTCACAAATTTTTCGAAATACAGTACATACAATAGTTTTACAATTTTCTTCACTTATTTAATAAATTTTTTTTTTTCTTTCACTTAAACTGTTAAACTAAACTTATTTTCTTTAAATATAATTTTTTTATGTAAACATTACTTTATATAATTCGATATTTTTTATTTTAGAGTTTATTGCCACTCTAAATATTGATTGCAATAATTCGATCTTAATATCAAATCTCTCGACACCAAAAACTGACTAAATCTTGTCTTTTTCCAATCATCCAAAAAAAAAAATTAACGGCGATTTTTTTTTATTGATTTTTTTTTTTTTTTTTTTTTTGTTATTTTTGGTCTGGATAATTAATCAATAAACAAATTTATTGAGTAATCATTCCAATGACTGCCAATGCCATCAGCCAAATTGTTACAGGACAGATACGACGTTGGCAATTTTACATTTAACACGTCGAATCTGAGTTAAAATATTCGTTTTATTTTAAATTTATTTTTTTTTTTCTAACCGTCCAATATTATTTTCGAATTTTCTGGTTCATGTCATATATCATAGTTTAATAATATCCTTCGCATGAAAGGTACCTAGGCTTGTCCCGGACTCGTCTGTTAATTTATAGTTTACCGAACCAATTTTCTCATACACTATTGCCTTAGTATATTTTGGGGTGAATTTCGCGCATATATTTTTCGAAGCGTCACTTAATGGATGTAGTTTTACATACACGATCTGACCGGGGTTATAAACAACAGGGCGAGTTCGTAGATTGTAATGTTTAGCGTATTTATCAAAAGCCTTTCTAAGATTTTTCATTACAATTTCGTGAATTATCGACAATCTATCTGCCATGGGTAAAGGATCAAAAGTTTCGTTGAGCGAGTGTAAATTTCGAAGAAAGCTATAATTTTGTCCGTTTTTCGTTGAGCGAGTGTAAATTTCGAAGAAAGCTATAATTTTGTCCGTTCGTGATCATATTATACCCAAATACTAAGAAATAAGGGGTATGTTGGGTGGACTGGTGAACTGCCGATCTCAATGAACATGCTACTTCGCTAAGATACTGGTCCCATGTTTTATGATCAGTTGAAACGTACGCGCGAATAGCGGCTATCACAGATCGATTCACTCGCTCTGACGCGTTTGCCTGAGGGGAGTATACTGCCCTTCTGATATGTTCTATATTGAACTCATTTAACAAATCTTGGAACGATTTCGAAACAAATTGGGACCCATTGTCTGTGTGAACTAATTCGGGGACACCAAAAACAAGAAAAACTTCATTACGAAGGTACGTAATTATTTTGTTGGTTGTACTCGAGGTTAAAGGTTTAAGTAGTACGAACTTACTGAACTGATCCAAGATTACTAAGATGAAAGTATTCCCCGTTTTGGACCTAGGATATGGCCCCATTAGATCAACATAAAGCTTCTGCCACGGCCGCTCAGCAAACTTGGTACGACCAAGAGGTGGTTTAGATAATGAATTCGCAGCTTTTGACGTTTTAAAAATTTCGCATTTGTTTACATAATCGTAAATTTGTTTTCGCATTCCGGGCCAATAATAGAGATTACGGATTCGTTCCAAAGTCTTTAATATGCCTCCGTGCGCAGCAAGTGGAACATCATGGTGCTCCTTTATTATGGAATCCGTCATGCTAGAAGGTATCCATAATTTCCATAAAGGAATATCCGACAATTCTGGATCTATTTTGAATCCTACTTTGATGTAAACCCGGTCATCAATTATTTTAAATGACGAGTAATTAGTTGGTGCAGATAATATTTTTTTCCGTAAGCTGACGTATTCGAGATCCTGGAATGAACTACATGAAAGGTCTACCTGACACAAGTTAGAGGAGATATTCGAATCACAGTACATGCGTGAAAGGGTATCTGGTACAATATTCTGTGTACCACGCTGGTGTTGTATGTCAAAATCCAAAGCTTGTACCTTTAGGCTCCAGCGTGCCAATCGTCCATTTAGGTCGGTTTGAGACATCAACCACTTGAGGCTCGAGTGATCGGTGATGACTGTAAAGTGATGACCTTCGACATAAGGACGGAATTTTTTTATGCTGAGAACAGCTGCGAGACACTCGAGTTCAGTAGTTGTGTAGTTAGATTGTGCCGAATTTAGTTTCTTCGACATGTACGCGATGGGTCTTTCGTTGTCGTTGTCATCTTTTTGGAAGAGCACGCTGCCGACTCCCGTTTTACAAGCATCACAGCGAATAAAAAAAGGTTTGTTATAATTAGGGTTAGTGAGAACAGGAGCGGACGACAGTAGAAATTTCAATTTCTCGAATGCAACTTGAGCTTCTTTTGTCCATACGAATGTCTTACTTTTCTTTAGAAGGTCTGTTATTGGAGTGGTCACTTCCGAGTAATTGGGTATAAAGCGTTGATACCATCCAGTCATTCCTAGTAGCCTTCGGGTCTGTTTTAACGATGTAGGTGGAGGAAAATTCCTGATAGCTTCTACCTTTTCGGGATCAGTCTTTAACCCACCGTCTCCAACAATAAATCCTAAGTATTTTACTCGTTTCATAAAAAAACGGCTCTTCGAAAGATTTATCGTGAGTCCTGCATCCTTCAATTGTTTCCCGACAATATTAAGTAGTTCAAGGTGCTCTTCTATACTTGAGGATGTTACCAGTAAATCGTCAAGGTAGACGAAAATCTTGTCATGTAGCAGATGTGGCACCACTTTATCCATCAAACGGCACATCGTTTGGGGTGAATTGCACAGCCCAAACGGCATGACCGTAAAATGGTAAAGTGGGTGGCCTGGCACTGTGAAGGCTGTCTTATCTTTTGAGGCTTCGTCTAGTGGTATTTGCCAGAAGGCATCTTTGAGATCTATGCTGGAGATCACCGTCGTATCTGTTAGCCTACCAAGAAGACCATTTATCAAAGGCAACGGATAAGCGTCTTTCTTGGTTACTGCATTGATTTTTCTAGAATCTAGGCATAGCCTTATTTTATTGGGTTTTCGAATCAATACTACGGGTGAAGACCAGGAACTCGTACTTTCCTCTATTACGCCCAAACTTAGCATACGGTCCAATTCCTTATACAAAAGCTCTCGAATAGCAGGAGATACAGCATAGTGACGTTGTTTGATCGGAAGGCTGTTTCCAACATCAATACGATGAGCAACCGGCGATGTTCGACCTAAGTGCTGTTCGCTAGATACGTAAGTTGCTAAAATATTCTCAAACGAGGTTTGTTGAAGGGAAGACAAAATGTGCTTATCATAAGATGGCTCGGTTTTTGTTTCGATCGAAATTAGGGACGGTAAAATATTAAACGCGTTCCAAAAGTCAATACCGAAATATGCTGCGAGTTGAAGAGTTGGGACCAAATATAGTCGAATTGTTCGGATTTTATCCTGAAATTTGACTTCCAGGTCGATATATCCTATTATGCTATTGTCAGTACCATCCGCTGTTTTGACTTTTGCATGCAACTTTTTATAAGGTAAACCTAGTTTATTCAATAACTCAACTGAACCATTCCCAAGTACGCTAACAGACGCACCACTATCTAAAAGACCTCTAATTGGAGTTCCATCTAGTTCTACGACTATGTAAGGTCGATTATCAGCCGAATCTGAAAAAATTGTTTCCAGGCACGCCTTTTTTAAATTTTGTCTTGTCGTCCAATAGATTTTTATTCGTTGACTTCGTTTAGAATTTGAACTACGCGACTTTACTGAATTAGTTGTAATTGCATCTTTGGACGGACAAGCAAATTTATTTTGTATATAATGCGGTTTTATTCTATCTGCGAACTCTCGGGGTGGAGGTTCACAGCTGCGGCTACTGGGGTGGCATTCCGAATAGTTGCCTGCTGTCGAGTCAATATCTGTGCCGGACGGAACTGACCCGAATAGTTCACACCCGGCTGGTACTTTAACAAATTTTTCTGGCATTGTGAACATTGTGGTTTGATTACCCCACTTTTTCCACAACCAAAGCAGAACACATGTTGCAGCACAACGTGGCAATCTTGATACCGGTGGTCTATATCATAACAGTTCCAACAGGTTAGGTAGTCTTGAGAAGGTTTTCCATCTCCAATCGATTTTCGTGATGATTGTGGTGGTACTGTTCTATGTATAGCCTCTACTTGAGGTGAAAATGGTATTTGTCTGATCGCACCATCGGATGGATCTGCTCCTGTAGCAGTAGGTATCGCAATCGAATATAATTCACCTGCCTGCTTTGCTACCGAACAAATTGATTTCGTGAAGCTGTTTGGCGTATGTCTTGCGGTTCGTGCCCATAACTTCTCATATTTGTGACAGATCATTCGAAGATCTTCTATTGTAGATATTTGTAAGGTCAAAGTTACTTGTTGTAATTCTGGCAATATGTTTTCTCTCATAATCTCGACTAATTCTGTTTCTGAGAAGGGATTTACCAGCCGACCGTTTAAACATTCTAATTCTAATAAATAATCCGCTACGGGTTCTCGAAATTTTTGACGTTTGGTTTCGATAAATCTACGCGTTTCTCTTTCGGATTCGGTACTACTGAATCTTTGTAAAAGTGCCTGTCTGAGGTGGAAATATGTAGTATTGGGGAACTTCCGGACATATACCCAATACCATTTTTCTGCGGTGTCCTTTAAAAATTTTGGAAGGATGGCATCTAACGTAGGTAATTGTATCTGTTCCCTTTTTGCTTGTGATTCAATCCGAAATATAAAGTCATGTACGTCCAGTCCACTAGGTAGACCCGTGAAGTAAATGTTCCATTTCGGTTCATATCTCTTTTGATAAAACGTTCCTGGTAAGAGCGGATTACTTGACATGGCCGGTGTATTACTAGGAATTTCCGTTGGGTTATATACGTTTCGTTGTGGTGTCTGAACACATTGGGGTGCTGCGTAGTTTCCGTAAACAGATCTTCCGTCTTGATTACCTATCATACTCATGGAAGGAGTCATAACAGTTGAGAAATTAACATTTTCTGGAAAACGCAATTGAGAGGCAAGCGTCACTGGAAACCCTACTGTGCCATCAGTAGATTGCGTCACTATTGGCATTCCAGCACCATCAGGATTTCTTGCCCAAGTAACATGAGTGATCGGAATTTCTAATGTATTTTGACAGGCTGTGTATTTTCCATCGTGCAGCACTTGCTCGGCTGTGAAATTATAAATTGTGGATTCCTGTGATTTTTGCTCTCGAGTGCCTTTAATGTTTGAAGTAGTCATACTAGACACAAACGTTGTACTGGAGCCTGAAGGGTAATACATAGTGGTAATAACTGGGTTACACAGCTGTTCTGCTATGGGTTCTATTAATTGTTTTAAGCGACGAAAGTGGTTGATCAGTTTATCAACCTCATTATCTTGATGGAATCGTCCTTTCAGTCGTGATCAAGTTCTTCTTTCAAATTGGTTGCATGAGATTTTGTCGGTTTTAGTGAAGGATCACGCTTTTCGGCTTTTAGAACCTCTAATAGATTATTTTTGTCGTTTAGGTCAAGATCGCGAATTAAACATTCCACTTCAATTTCATCCGGGGTCAACCCCACTAGTGCTTGCTCCGTTATTTCACCTTGCGACATATTGAATAAGGTTTTACTAATAAATTCAACCAATTCTGGAAAAACTACACTGAGACTGAACGAAACCAGCTAAATTTAAAATTGTCAACAATATTGAGAATTTTCAATTTATTCGGAATAATATAACTGCGGTGTAGTTACTGTTTAATTTAATTCACAAAAAAAAATTTACGAATCACAACTGAAAAGTTAAGACTTTGAAATTTTAGCAGACGCTAATTTTTTGCTAATTTCAAGATCATAAATACGAAAAATGTATATATTGTAAAATACCAAAACCAAAAATAAAAAAAAATATTAAATAATTTCGAATAAACATTTTGTTGTAAAAAAACAAGATAAGTAGTTAGTAAGCGAACTACGAAATTTTAATTTAACTATTAATTGTTAAATTTGTATGTCCAATTCAGTATTTAAGTAGCAATATTCACAATATAATGTAGTAAATTCTAAAGAATTATTCTAAATAGGTAATTAAAAAAAATTTAAACAAATTAATAAAAGATTATCTTATTATCTAATGGTGTGAGTGACCAAATGACCGCAAAAAAAAACAAAATGAATTAGGTTAAATAAAAATAAAATCTATAACGTGGCAACGACCTTATATATATTGGCTAATGATGAACATGCGAAACAGCTTGAGTTCAATGAGCTACATAGTAATTTCTAGAAATCCATCATTGTATTCAAGGCTGAATGTCTAACACAACCATCACTAGTAACAAACGCTATCTTTTCGACTTTAACCACATGCCTCTAAATTAGGAAAACGGTACGTATTATCCGCTTAATCAACTGATTAGGAAACATGCGTATGTGTGTCTGCACACGTGAAATATTTTTATTACCTTACATTACAACGACCTTTCAGGTCCCTGTTTCGGCGCCATTTTGTAAGGGTTATCGTTGGCTAAACCAACGTGTGGTGATGCACTTCTATGGTTGGGTAGCATCTTCCGGTTGCAGGATTCTTTTTTTTTTCACCACATCCATTCCCAAGTACAAAAAAAATTAAGTGCAAAAAAAAAACTATACACACGGCCGATCATATGGTTGCTCACACCATCAGAAATTTGAGGATTTAATTGATACTCATCATCATGAATTTATTTTTCAATTTACTTTTAATTTAAGAATATAAAATTTACACAACTTAGAAACTACTTTATTTTCGTATTATAAAAAAAAACTTAACTTTAACTTACTATATTAACTAGATATTTAATACCCTTATACCGTAATGATGATCATCTGATGCAGGAAAGTTACTAATAAATAATTCTGATGGTAACGGTGGTATATACTGGAACTGTTAATTATGCTGATATGTAGTGTACGTGTATTTATTGGAATTTCTCCCAATAATTATTAATTTATTCTTTGTTATTTTAATCACGCAGTAATTAACTTTAGACAATCAGCTTTTCTTGTTTATTAATTTATTTATTTAATTATTTTTTATTATTTTTAAAGAATTCAATCAAATCTCATCTTTTACACATTTTATCATTTTTTTGGTTGATTTGATTCGTTGTATATTGTTTTTATTTTGTTTTTGTTTGTCCGGTCCCCAAAATTATTTTGGTTGTTTTGACCATGTCATCACCAAAAATTTAGGTATCTCTCACAAATTTTTCGAAATACAGTACATACAATAGTTTTACAATTTTCTTCACTTATTTAATAAATTTTTTTTTTCTTTCACTTAAACTGTTAAACTAAACTTATTTTCTTTAAATATAATTTTTTTATGTAAACATTACTTTATATAATTCGATATTTTTTATTTTAGAGTTTATTGCCACTCTAAATATTGATTGCAATAATTCGATCTTAATATCAAATCTCTCGACACCAAAAACTGACTAAATCTTGTCTTTTTCCAATCATCCAAAAAAAAAAATTAACGGCGATTTTTTTTTATTGATTTTTTTTTTTTTTTTTTTTTTTTTTTTTGTTATTTTTGGTCTGGATAATTAATCAATAAACAAATTTATTGAGTAATCATTCCAATGACTACCAATGCCATCAGCCAAATTGTTACAACCTTTACCAGGTTCTGGAATCATTATAATTTATGAAATTTTTCAGGTTTCAAGATAGTAGCCCGTGTAGCCCTGTAGCATTAAAAATGTAGGTACGTCGTTAATTTGATGGAAATGGATTTATCGTGCTTTTTTAGTGTATTTTGGTGTTATTTTTTCTAAAGCATACTGTTGCGATTGGTATTGCGTTCATATTTTAGGAAAAAATTGTTCCATTTCAAAGAATTTTGTATACACTAAACAAAATACACTAAACAGTTACAATAAAACAATTCCCAATTCCCCGGGAAAACCAGAATTGTGCCACTGGTGTATTTTTGGCGCCTTGTATTTAATTGACTTTCATAGGTTCTGTATTACTGTTTTAGTATTCGCGGATACTGGTTTCTAATCTTCACAAACCACGGTTAATCGTTCGGATACGGATATTTTTGATTTAGTTAAACAACGGAAAAAAATTTAATTTAATTACTTTTTCTTTTATTTATTCGATGTAACATTCACATGTTCATATACTTTTTCAGGCCAAATTAACTAAATTCTAAACCAAATTGACAATTAACTCAAATGAAATATAACAATTTTCCAATTTCATTTAAAGTATTTTCAAAAAAATTTAAATGTATTTTTTCAATTCAAATTGACAAATTTTTTTTGTTTCAATTTAAAATAACTTAATTTCAAACTAAATTAAGAATTTTACAAAGTTTGCTAACAGATTTTTAAAATTTAAACCAGTTTGGGTTATTTTCAGTTCAATTAAATTATTTTCAAAACAATTTAGCAAATATTCAAATGAAATTAACGAAATTTCAGATCAATTAAATAAAACAGGTAGGATTTCGGTAACTTTGTGGCTTTTATAACCCATTTGAAATTATTATTGTATGATTGCACAATCAGTTTAGTTGAAAACACCATTCGAGTTTAAATTCAATTTATATTAATAAATTTGAGACGTTAATTAAACAAACATGTATCAATCAGAATTTGGCAGCGATGGAGTTTCTTCATTACCAGAATCTGAGACAGGTAATATTTTATATAAACAAATTTACATTATCCCACAACAATAAACATTAATTCTCTATATATAAAAAAGAAACGCGAAATCGTTCACCTCATATACGTGATCCACTTGCGAAATACGTGAACATAAGTCACCAAAATATAAAAATAAAAGCCGATATTTCAAATTTAACGGATGTTAACGTTAACACCATAAGGAGCATACTACGTAAATATAAAAAAGACGGGGATGAACTAATCATAGCGCCAAAAGGTGGAAAACGCAGAGAAAAATTAAAGCAAATAATTGAAGTAAATTCGGGAATAACCCTAAAAAATATAAAGGGAGTGCTCCTGCGAGACAAAAATATTGAAGTTCCCCAATCAACAATTTTTAATGGATTAAAAAAATTAGAAATTACCTTAAAAATGGCCAGGACCGTTGAGGATAGGATGAACCCGGCATCTATCATTGAACTAAGGCGAGCATATGCATTGAATTTTACAAATAATGCTCCAGAAGACCATCTAAAAACGATCTTGTAACGAAATCCGAAGATTTCGTTAACAGACACGGAATCAGAGGTCTGGTGCGGTCTGGTAGCTGCCTAGAGCTCAATTTTGAACATTAAGGACATTGTGTCAACACAAACATTGTACAATGGTTTGTTAAGTTCTTAGCGATAATGCAAGCTTTATTTTATGAAAAAAAAATATTTAGGCTCTTCAAAATAGATCAATTTGTGCATGAAGAGCACCACCCTAGATCTAAGTTAGAACCAAGAACAGAATCGTAAAACATAGAAACATGACCATTCCACTTAAAATCGATTATACATCTTATAACTTTATTATATGTAACGTAAAGTAATTGCTTAGAATAGGCATCACACTTGTTCTTATAAACCACGTTGCAATAATTAATATGAGGAACAACCAATCTGAAGACGTACAGCTTAAGCTCTCTCGAGCATACACGTTTTTGAAGTTTTATGCACATTTACCCGTAAAATACATATATCTTGATGTTATATTTATTTAGCCTTACAAGGCTTGTTTTAGAATATTTCGCCTGATTATTGGGCACCAATTAAAATGTCTTCCAAGTAGAGTAAGATTTTCGGAATTCCACCTGTATTCTGTCCATCGATGATTGAAAAATAGACGGTGCGCTTTTTACACCAAAAGGTAAACGATTATATAAGCCTTTATGCGTATTGATAGTAAGTAACTCTCACGAACTCTCCGTAACTTCTAATTGTTGATAAGTTCCCGACAGCTCTACCACACAATAAACACTTGAATTTGCTAGTTGGACGAACAAATCGTCAACTCTAGGAAGTGGGTAATGCTCCGTTTGCACAACACGATTTATTGTTACCTTGCAATATACATATAGAAAGCATATCGCACCTTCGATTCAAAAGTGGCACAACTAAAAAAAATTAATATTTCAGGAGAGAGAATTTTAAATCAATGGTTTTTTTCCAACAATCCAACAACCTGTCCACAAATAAATTTAATTTGTATGTAAAACGATGTGTTATAACTTGTTTTATTTGAGAGTATGCCATTTTTTCGCAGTACTACTCCACTACCTCCCCAAATGTTAGATATGTCAGTTTTGAATTGACGTAATTTTGAAGAAATTTAGAGCTATGACATTTTTAAATTCAATTATTTTCATTGTCGAAATAATAATAGCAAACAAAAATAAGCTTTTGTAACTTCAAATGACTTTATTATTTAATTCAATATAAGTACAGTTCAATTAAAATAAATTTAATCATAAAAAGAAAGTATTAAACAAGAAAATAAAAATTTATTAACATTTTGTTAAATTAAATTAAGCACAACTACAAATGCTTGTAAAAATTTGCGTAAAATTGAGGAATATGCTAAATCACTTTTTTTGTTATCTTTGATTTTTAATGAAGTTTTATAGGCTCGCATTAATACAGGGAGGTCTGATCCGAATAATCCGATATCCTTTCTAGATAGTTCAGCTTCTTGAAATTGTCCCTCTGTATAAGACGTTTTAAACAATTTGTTTGCGAATTGCTTTTCAATTTTTAATACTCTTATTGACGTAATTTTTATTTTTATAAACGTTATTTTTAATAACTCTGATAAACTCTTTATAGACTAGAAGTCCGAATGCGACAATTCACTTACTTTATAAGGCTCCCCGCGCTTTTTTGCCATTTTTATTATTTGAGCGTACTGAGACGGAACATAGATCGGTTCAGACTTTAAGGCCCTTTTAATCTGCTTTTCTATTGTGGAATGTACGCTGTCGCCCTCGTTTTGCTTATGACCTGTAACTAGGTACTTGTGAGTAATTGTGTTTATTTGCGGGTATTTTCTGACTGCATAAGCATATGCAGCTACCATATACTTATTTTTCTGCTGCCCACCGCAATTGTCGGAGTAAAACACAAAGTCCACCTTTTCACTGTCTTCGATACCATATTTCTAATAGAGAACTCCTCGATTCCCTTCCCCTTCGTGCCAGAAATAGCATTCCGTATGCAAATTGTTCAATTCCGATATTGTAAAGTTAAAACTGTTTAATTTTGATTTGTAATAAAAAATTGAAACATTTCCTCTAGGGCTTGGCATAATCGCCAAAAAATCATACACGGCAACTATATAATTTTTATTCGCCTGAACCTTGTCTGGGTATTTTTCTTGCCGTGATAATTCCTTTTCTCGCTGGTGTTCGTCGTATTTGTGTTTTAATTTTTGTTTGTCGTCGTTTTCTGCATTTTTAAACGACGTGCATAATTCACATTGGTCCTTTTTAGGTATATAGAACCCTATACATATTATACTCGTGAGTAAATATTCTATGATACATAACGTAGTTTACGAACGGCTTATCATCTTTTATGCAGGCTTTTTCGTAACTTCTAAACAAATCTGACACAGTTCGGCTTCCGTCGATGAATTTACGGGTCGTCTGAGCCCGAAGATAATGCGACTCTATTTGTGGGATCGACTCAATGTGTTTGCGGACACCATCTTTTAATTCCGGCGCGATGGTTGGATGATTAGTATGTTTGCCTCGTAAGTCAGCTACAATGAAGCCCAAGTTATATTTTTTTTTGCAACAATTGTTCTTATTGGGCGGTCAGATATATCTAACGTCGATTTAAAAATGTTTTGCACACCCTGATACGCACATTATCTATTTCAAAATAGAAAGCATTGTTTAAGTTACGGTGGTTTTGTGTAGATGAGTATCGGTACTTCGATTTAATGGGAATCATAGAGCCTGCTATAAAACAACGCTGTTTGTGCAAATCGCCCATCGCCTAATATCTATCAAAAATTTCTTGTCGTTTTAGTTCATTAACTTTCTTGTTACAACCAAGTTTACATTTTTCCCCGCATGCGGGGCGTAGTTTTCTTGCTTCGTACATTTTCTTGCTTTTCGAAGCAGATAAGTAACTTCTCCCAGAATTTCGGTTTAGCTTTGACTTTTTAATGGTCCACTCACTAGGCGTCGCTTTTCTTTTTTTCCCTACCTTTTTTGATATTTCTTCCAGAGCACTTTCTACATCACATTCAATATTTTGGTTGACTTCGTTATCTGATTCAGTGGATGACGATTCCTTATCAGTTTCTATTGATGAAGTCGTTGTGTTTAATTCGCTTGATGAAGATATAGATTCATTGTTAGTTGGAATGCTATGGTAAAGTGCATCCTGTAATTTTGCCGCCTTGTAAGAGAATTCCGGATCTTTGTCTGAATCATAATATTCACTATCATCGCTGTCCGCTGGAGAAATACAGTATTTAACTGAAGATCGACTAAAGCACAGCTTAGTGGGATTTTCAGAATTGACTGTTAAAATAAATTCAGAAGAATTTGCTTCCATTGCTGGTAAATTTTGTTCAATTTTATCCGATCGTTCGTCAGACTGTTTATTACGTAAATTTTCAGGTAATGTTGAAAGTATCTGAGCCGATGGTGAAAAAAATAAAATTCGGAGTAACAGCCTCAATCAATGGTAAATCTTGTTCAATTAAATGTGATCGATCAGCAGATAAATCAGGCTGTACCCTTTTTCAGCTAATGTAGGAACAATTTCAACTGATGGTGAAATCTCCAGACTCGGATTAATACTGCGACTATTACATGCTTCACGACCTTTATTATGTAATAAAATCTGTAAAGATTTTTCTGCAGGAAAAGAAATAATTATACATCCATAACAGTAAAACTCTCATACCGTCCTTAAAAATTAAAGCATCATCTTCGTTCAGTACTGAATTCAATGATTGTACATCTTCGTTAAGTATTTCCCTTTGCTTTTCTAAGCTAAGTTTTACCATTAATCAACCTCGACTCAAGGCCATGTTTGGTTAATCTACAAAACAAATTAGGTACAAAATACCCAACCTTAAATCACCAAATACACACAAAAAATACAGCTCTAAATATTAATTATAAATTTGGTACAAATAAACAGTTAACATAACAAACCCTCATCACCAATAACGTCACAATTTCAGATTTCAATTAAAAAGTTTGTTTATTTTAACACAAAAACTGACGCAAATATCGAAATATTCAATAAATCATGAAAAACAAAACGATTAAAATTACCTTTCCATATCAACAAAAACGTCACAACTCAGGTTAGGATCTCGAAATACATTTATTGTAACACATAAACTGACACAATTCGAAATATTACTTACCATAAACGACAATAATGTCACAACACAAATTAAGCCTTCAACTAAATGTTTTTTTTAAATATAAAAATTGACACAAGTCCAAATGAAACACTTTTCTATGTCCACTTAGGTCAACGGGTAAGACACAACTGAATTGTGTCATTTTTCCTCTTTTTGCATCCGTTATTTTTTTCACAATCAAAAGTGACACTAGTACGCTAATACGGGCAATAGAATAATATTGAATGTGTCGCTATTGTAGATCAAAAATTTAGCTTATTTTAACCATTATGCAACAATTATGTCAAAAATCACGATTTTTGACTTGTGTCACTTTTGAATCGAAGGTTCGATATATGCAATATACATATAGACTTATTCGATTTCATTGCAGCAACAACTGACTAAATCGTACTGGAAAGTACGTTCGAATATTCTCTTTTTATGGTTTTGGTTAGACTTTATCGGCAATTGACTCACCAGAATAATCTATCAAGCCACGTGCGACCCAATAATGGCTTAAACAATCTTATGGTTTTAATAACAATCAACTCCAACTGTTCTCTACCATTCTGAGGGGTTTTAACATTTACAACTAATTTTCCTAATATTTGAATTCGATCACCTATAACGGAAAAAAATTGACAATTTACATTTTTAATTTCTAAACTGCTAAAGTACTCGTTATACTTAAAGACGGAAATTACAGAAGCACAGGCTCCCCAGTCCACTTATAGTTTTCTATAGCACGAACCGCATCATCCTCCGTTTCAATTTTATTAAAATTTACGTGCTGCTAACCATTCGAGAATTCCTTCACGGAATATCTAATTTTTTTCTGTCGTATTGACTCGATGTTGATGTTGAAGGACCTGTACTGTACCGTCTACTTCGATGACATTGAGGTGTACTTATTTGATTTGATACATCGTGTGACCTCTACAATGACAACTAAAACACTCCCACATTATAGCTAGAAAGATGCTGGGTTATGATAACGGCCACATCTAAAAGATTTGTTTGAATAACTGGCTTTGAACGTCTTTCTGACATAACTTGGATTCTATTACGACCTTGGTTAATGGCGATATTTTCTACGACCCACAAAATGATTATTCGCCTCTTCCTTTTCCGCTAATTCCCCGCTCAAAGAAATTTCAATTAATTTAAAAAATTTTTAAAATTGCATGTCTATGCTAAACACTTTATCTGGACTGTATATTCCGATATTGTTTGACCGGAGTTCTGATCCTCCTTATGAAATTTGTATCTTTCGGGAGTTTCATTTACTTCGGGCGTAAAATGTTTTTTAAGTATATGTAGCTACTAGATCAGAATATTTTTTCGAACCGGTATCTTCAAATATCAGTAATATTTTTCAAAATTGAGTATGCTCCCGAGCCTCTACAGGTTAACACGAATGCCACTTTATTTTCGTCAGTGATATCATTTAAAGAAAATTGAAGCGGATGTGGCCGCTATTAACAAACTGATTACTGAGATTTTGAACAAATCTCACCATATTCCTGATTGCTGTTCTGATCATCAACCGTTAATCGATGCTAGTGATGTTGATGGTCAAGTGTTTAAGTCATCTGCAAACTCAATCAATCATGATCGGGATCAATCGAAGAATAATACTAAATCGCCACTGTCGTTTCAAGCTTCTCATCATGCTCATAATAGTGGGGCTGCACATCATATCAAACCTCATTCTGAGCGACCAATTATTATTGGCACTGGTGATCTGGTCTCATCGCTCCAGGTTGTGAAGCCACGTAAAACTTTATTTGTTTCTCGACTCCATAAAGATGTTTCCGAAGCTGTAATTTTGGATTATCTTAAAGATAAATTTAACATTGAGGATGTAAACTGCCAGCGTATTATATCTCGACGGATTAATGATGCAGACCGTAATTTTTCGTCATTTAAATTATATGTGGACGTTACTGATTTTGAGAATTTATTACAACCTACTTCTTGGCCTGCTGGGTCATTAATTAAAGAATTTGTAATTTTTAATAAGGGACGAACCAATAAATCGAATTTTCCCGTTCTTCTACGAAACCAACCAACTCTTTAACTGATGCCAGTCGTTTTGATAAACAAACTAATCATTATAATTTGACGTCTCCGAGATTATTTTATCGTAATGTTGGGCGTATGTCGTCTAAGCCAGCTGAATTTTTGAATTTCTTTTATTCAACGGATTTTCAATTTTTTGCTCTTGTGGAAACTGGATTTCATGAGGGGATCTTTAATAATGAGTTCTTTTCTGATGACTTTGTCGTTTATAGATGTGATAGATCTATTTTTAAAAGCACTAAAAAAAGTGGAGGTGGTGTGCTGTTTGCAGCCCATTCTTCTATGCAAAGTGAGCTGGTTGTAGTACCTGGATGTGGCTCTATTCAATTTTTATGTGTCAAAATTTTAATTTGTAATAATTTATTTTATTTTATAGTTTTGTACATACCACCTAGCTCACCTACTGATGTTTATTTGAGTCATATAGATTGTATATGTGAATTGGTTAATATAATTAATTATAATGATACTTTAGTTGTATTAGGTGATTTTAATTTAAGTAATATTAATTGGTTGGTTGATAGTGAAACTGAGTCTTTGGGGTTACTTCCTTCGGATATTCTATCTGCAAATGATGCAGCGGTGGTAGATGCACTGTTCAGTTTCAATCTCAAACAAGTTAACTTATTTTGTAATGATAACAATTCGTTTTTAGATTTAATTTTTGTTAATAATACGGAATATTTGTCAGTTCATGAATCTTTGACATCTTTCAAGGAAAATGATATTCATCATAATTCCCTCGAGATTATATTTCATGTTGGTAATCGAGATGATAAATGTCGGGTTTTTTCTTTTGATGATTCGTTTTATGATTTTAAAGAATGCGACACACCTGGACTCTCTGAATATCTCCGTGGCGTTTGTTGGGATGATTTTTTTCGAGCCAATGATGTTAATGAAAATGTAAAAAATTTTAATGACTTACTATTTGTTGCTTTTGATAAATTCGTACCTTTGAGGAAAAAACGTAACTATAATTACCCACCATGGTTTGATTCTGATTTGATCAACTTACGTAACCGTAAAAATAAAGCTTACTATAGATTCAGATCCAATCATTGTCAACTGAATAAATCCAAATTTGTTGATCTACGTGAACAATTTAAATCTGTATTTCATTCTAAATATTGTCAGTATATAAGTGTGATTGAAACTAATATCAAACAAAACCCTAAAACATTTTGGAAGTTTGTTAACGAAAAACGTAATACAACTGGCTATCCATCGGTAATGATTTTTAATGGAGATAAACTGAGCACGGTTCCTGAAATCTGCGAGGATTTTGCTAGTTTCTTTCAATCGGTATATAAAGTTAATTACGGATCCTTTGAAAGCGACCCTACTGTTAGTAATTGCCAATTTAACATTCCGTACCTATCAATAACTGAAGATGACATTTATGAATATCTGTCAGATTTTAATGATGGATGTGGGCCTGATGGGATACCTTCGTCAATACTTAAATGTGTGAGCTCATATATTGTAACTCCATTATGTTATCTTTTTTAACCAATCATTCATTTCTGGACAATTTCCTACAGCTTGGAAAATTTCTCACATTGTTCCAATTTACAAAAAGGGTAATCGTTCTGATATATCAAATTATCGTGGTATTTCAATTCTTTCGTCTATACCAAAACATTTCGAATTAATTGTGTCGAAACATTTGTTATTCCATACTAAAGAGATAATTTCTTGTTTCCAGCATGGTATCACCAGTGGAAAATCTACGACTACGAACCTGTTGCAATTTACTAAATTCACTATTGAGTCACTTGAATCTAAAGGACCATAAAATTATTATTGAAAAACTTTCGGTTATTGGTCTTGATCCAAATTTTCTTAAATGGATTTCTTCTTATCTAGTTGGTAGGAAGCAGTATGTTCTGTTGAATGATGTTAAGTCAGATTATATCTATTGTCATTCAGGAGTCCCTCAGGGGTCCCATTTAGGCCCAATTATATTTCTTTTATTCGTGAATGATATTCCTAATATTTTTAAATTCTGTAAATGTTTATTATTTGCTGATGATTTGAAGATTTTCATGCATATTCAATCTGTAAGTGATGCTGAGATTTTGCAATCTGAAATTAATTTATTGTCTAGTTGGTGCTCTAAAAATAAATTGTTCATCAATGTACAGAAGTGTAAGGTGATGTCGTTTTTCAGAACACTCAATCCAAATATTGTCAATTATTATTTTGATGGAGATCTACTTTGTAGAGTAACTTCAACTGTTGATTTAGGAGTTCTGTTTGATCAGAAATTAACTTTTGCGTTACACATAGATAAAAAAATATTAAAGTCCAATTCTATGTTAGGTTTTATTTTTAGAATGACAAAGGATTTTATGGATGCATTTTCGTGTGTTAGTCTATATACTTCTTTAGTAAGATCTCACCTTGAATATGCTGTAGTGGATTGGTATCCTCATCATGATGTGCATATTGCAAGATTGGAATCTATTCAGAAACGTTTTACTATCTATATGGCCAGGAGGCTTGGTCATTTATCTGATCGTCATCTACCTATGTGGGAACAGGTGCGAAGTCTCCCATCGTATGTGATTCGGTATGAGTACCTTCACATTGATACGTTGGTTAAACGCCGAAAAATGGAATCTGCCTTGTTTGTTAGTGATTCTCTTAGTGGCCGCATTAAGTGTCCTGAACTCATTTCTGCTTGGAGGATTTATGTACCTACCAGAAGCTTGTGTCCAAGGGAATTTTTGTTTGTTGACTTTCATAGAACGAATTATGGTTCCAATGAGCCAACCAAGTCAATGGCTAGAATTTTTAATGAATTTTACCATTTATTTAATTTTGAGAGATCCAGAGTGTATTTTCGGAACGCAGTTAGAAATTGCAATTTTTAATCTCATTTTACGTTTTTAAAGTTTTCATTTTTTCAGGTAATGTTCCGTATTGTTAGTATTCCTTTTATTTCTTTTTAATCTATAATAATTCTTTTTTTACTATTCATTAAGTTTTTAACTGTAGAATAGATGTAAATAAATAAAAAAAAAAAAAAAATAAAATAAATAAATTTAGCACAAAAAACTCTGAGGTAATCAATCTTAGTGGTTTAAGTCGCAATTTACCCTTTTACGTATTATTTCTAATTCGAATTCTTCAGATTCGATTTCATATCATACCAATTTTTTTGTAATATTTCGGCAAATAAAAACAACCGTAATAAGCATTTATAAAAATAAGAATTCAAAAAACCCATACGATTTTGAATGACTTAAGACTATGATTTGTGACACAGAACTGTTGCATACGTTCAACATATTCATCAAAATTGTCACCAAGGACGTATGTATGATTCAAAATTTTCTCACATATTGTTAACTGTATATTTTAGACTTTTTTTTCTATTTTTCTATTTCTTAGTTCTGCTACATTAACGTTTAACGCACTTATTTGAAAACCGAATTCTCGCAAAATTTGCACTAATGACTTACTGAATATAATTAATATAATTATAAAAACTTACGACTTTTACAAAAGCACCTTATACGATTTTTTCATGACTAATTAAAGTTTTAAAAGTTTTTCGAGATTCGCGTTTGTTTAAAAGATTTATTCAGTTTGGAAAATCTATGTTATTGTATCTGTGCTCTGGGTTAGTCAGAACCATATTGAAGCCAACTTATAAGTTGTTACAAATAAACAACTTATTTTGTTTTTTCATGTTACAAAAATCTAATAAAAGCGATTCGTAAAACATTAAACCTAAACTAATAAGTTTAACCTTACCACCCAATTTAATTTTGAAAATTACCCAATAAAAATAAACTAATGTAAATGAACACAAAGGAAAAATCTCAACGTAAAATAAATAGAACCATTTTTGAACACTTTATCTTTCCATTTCCACACGATACCAAAAAAAAACATTCTTACGTCAATAAAAAAAAAAACAAGACATATAATAAGAAAGGAATAATAATAGTAATAATTTGTAGTAAATCCAATAAAGACATGTTGTATAAACATTCCGAAGAATGTAAATTACCATAATAAAATTCATAATCCAGGTAAGAATAATAAAACAGCAAAGCATACAAAAAATATGGAATCTCCTTCTAACTATACATGATTTTTATTATACTGCTCTACTATAAAAATACTAACTAAACTATTATAGTAATTCAATGAAATAAAGAGCATGACATCAGCAGCAAAAAAAAAAAATGTTTTCATAGATATAGTTTATGTACCGTAGAAACGTGTAACAATAGAAATAAAATTAAATACAAACCCGATGAACTTTTTCTTGCTACGGTTTTTGTTTAACTTTTGGTCTCTACTCTATTAAATATGGGTTATGACCGTCCTTTTATCTGTCAACTTAAAAAAATATTTATTACTGTACATATTATACATTGCTGTGGGGTTTACTAACAAAGCAATAATATTATTACTATAATAGCAGCCAGTAGTCGGAACAAAAAAAAAATGGTTAAACTTAATTTGTTATCTCCTACCCAATTTTATTAAGTGGATAAAGTGTATGTTTGTCTTATCTCTTCGCTTTTACATATGTTATTTGTTTGAAATGTTGTGAATATAAAATTGGACATTTATTTTCAATATGTTATTTGTGATAAGGTGGAAAAAATGGGTATTTTCTGAAAATATGCGTGAAATCGCAGAGTGTGTTCGTTATCTGAATTGCAGCATTCAACTAATTTGTCGGTCCTTTTTAGTATATTGCCGATTAGCCGTTTCAGCTTGAGATGAATCTATACCGATTAATTTCATCCATATAAAAATATCATTGATATTAGGTGGAGTACTATTGTATGTATTGTTTGGCCCATTTCTGAATAGGTTCAATTCTAGAAATGTTTTGGTCGTTGGGGATCAATGCATAGGGCATCACTGATCAATATAAATTTACTAGCCAATTGTACGCAAGCAGATGACTATAAATTTTTAATGTCTGTTAATGGCTTAACTTCTGGCATTAACATCCCAACTAGATCAACAAATCTATCTTCAACATGCATTGATCAGGTCTTTTTTAGATGTTCCAATATAAAAGTGATTCCATCCGTTGAAAATTCACTTATATCTGATCATTGTGCTATATTTGTATATTTGTTAATAAATGATCAACGTTAAGGTCCTCCTCAACCTAAAACCAAAACTGTAAAATTGCATGTAGACTATGAGTTATTAAATAATGTTTTACTTGAAGAATCATGGAATTCAGTTTTGGGTGTTAATGTTGTGTCAGAGGCTTTCGATTTGTTCTTCTCTACTTTAAGTCAATTAATTTCTCAATGTACGTGCGAAATACAACAACAAAAGAAATTTACTAAGCTTAAACCTTGGATCAATAAATTTTTAATCTCTAAAATTATAAAAAAGCAATCTCTTTACAAGAAACTCTGAAAACATGGTCAAAATGCAAGGTTAAAAAAGCATTTCACTAATTTCTCGAAAAAATTAAGTAAACTTATAAGAGACCGTAAATCGAAATTGTATTAAAATAAATTTCATAGTGTAATTGGAGATGGTCGGAAACAGTGGAATTTAGTAAATGAAATTTTGAATAAAGATGAAAGCTCAAATGAAATTACAGCTATAAATGATGAGTCAGGAGCCAGAATTGATTCATCAAAAGAAATTGCTAATAGTTTTAATTCATATTTTTCGAATATAGTTACTCCAATGAGACCGAATAATACATTCGCTAGCCAAAATAATCACGTGTCCATGATTTTGGATAGGCCTAATAGCATGAACTTCTTTTTCCGGCCGATCACTGCGATAGAACTATGTAAAATTATAGAGTCTTTAGAAACTAAATATACAGATGATAGGTTTAGGTTTAAGCAGCGCAATTCTAAAAAAGATCAAATACAATATTGTTGATGTTTTGTGTTTATTATTTAATCGCAGTATTACCGATGGTGTTTTCCCAAAATCACTAAAGTTCGCGACTGTAATTCCATTCTTCAAAAAAGGTGATCAACTTGTGATTGGCAATTATCGACCGATTTCACTGCTTCCAGTAATCTCTAAAATCTTTGAGAAAGCTGTTAGATCGCGCATAACCGAGTTCCTGGACTTATTTGGATATTTTAGTCCGCAACAATTTGGTTTTAGAAGCGGGTTTAGTACTGAAGGCGCTCTGCTAAATTTGATGAATCCATTACACGAAGGTTTAAATAGGTCCAAATCTGTAGCGGCACTTTTGGTAGACATAAGTAAAGCCTTTGACATTGTTGATCATAAAATCTTATTAGATAAAATGTTGCATATCGGGTTTAGGGGTTGCATGCATAATTGGTTTAAATCTTTCGTAGATAATCGATCTCATATATGTGAACTCAGTATTTCACCAAAAATTCTACGGTAAAATTGTGGCATTTGCTGATGATATGGCATTCACTTATAATTGTGAAAATTATTTGTCAACAGTGGTAAGTATAAATTAAGATCTAGTACTTCTAAGCAAGTGGTTTGACGTGCACAACCTCGTTCTAAGTAGTAAAACTAAAACCATTTTGTTTAGTTTAAATGCTAAACCGGTCTTTTAACCGAGACATTGTTTTCCATGATATTAGCTGCTCTAGAAATGGTGTTTGCATCCCAGTGTGCAGTGTAATTGAATCCGTCAGTTCAATCAAATATTTAGGACTAAACGTTGACTGTCGATAGTTTGGAAAAATCATATATTGGCTTTAAAAAACACGCTTCATGCTACCATTAGAAAAATGCACCTATTACGATCACAATGTCCTTTTGGAATGTTAAAAATTATTTATCATGCTTTAGTGGAATCACGACTACGTTATGGTATCTGTTGTTGGAGTGGAACTTATTTCGAAACTCTTAAACCATTGATTATTGCTCAAAAATATATTATTAGAATGATACATTTTAAAAATAAACGATTTCATGCTTGGCCTTTATTCGTGATGAGCTCGATTCTTCCTTTAAAGCATCTGTATGTATTTAAGGTAATGAAAATATTTTTTTTCAAATTAGTGGCAATTGAAGTGTAACGTATTGTACCTATGAGCTTCGCAGAAACATCGCCTGTCCAAAACCAATACCTAGGTTTTTGAAAACGCATTTTCGCAACTACTATTTGGTTACAGCACCTTGTATATTTAATAAAGTTCCCCTAGATGTTCGCGATACAAACTCAAAGAACAAATTTGTTTTCTCCCTTAAAACCTGGTTATTGCAGAATCAAATTTTGGATTTTTTGTTCGTTGTGTAATCGTTTGTTTAAGTATAGCTCGTTTTTATTGTAATTAGTTACCAGCTCTAACGATGGTATTTAAATTGTTCCTAATCTTTTAAACGCGTATTTTTTATATTCTTTTTCATTTTATCTTTATTAAAACAGTTTTTGTTTCCTCTTTTTTATTTGCTGGGAATTTTTATTTTTAATTCTAGTTACATAATCACTCCTTCCATATTTAATACGAGTAACATTAAACGAAGAAATGTCTGCCACTGGATTTTAGATCCATTAGACATTTCTAATTATTTCAATTTAATATATCAAATTAATTTGTTATATACATTTATGCAATCACAGTTTGGAATTAAATATTTTATTAAAATTTAATTGGAATAAATAAATATCACGCCAGTAATATCCATAAAATTCTTCGTGGCTATTTGAAAGTATAACACTGTTAAGCACAAATAATAGGTTACTCTTCGAGAATTTCATTTTCATAGTTCACTGGAATTACGTCATCTGAGAGATAAGCCAGTAAGAGGTTTTAAAGGAGCTTTATTTAACTTTCTAATTCTTAAAAGCAATATTGTCCTAGAAACCATTACAATATTAAAATTCGTTTTTTTGTTTTATCCATGATAATTTATTAGGACTATTAATTATTGGGTTTGGATCCACATTCAATTCATTTAGTCGTCATAAGAACAATTTCTTACATGGGTTCTTGCACTCTGTGAATTCGCTAATGACCTCAGAATATCAGATTTCGTTATTATCGATTCATGATTGAAAGAGATTCCAAATAGGGAAATTCACTATGGTTGTTATCCTTTATGTAGATTATCAACCCGTGTTTCATTTTAAATGTAGGTGTTAAACCAACACCAGAGCCCTAAACTTAAACAGGAATGTTCACTCAAAATGGGTCTTGCCATTTATGTGACAAAAAATATGCTGCAGTAGGTTTATTTATGGCGATTACGAAAGTAAGAATATCGAAAATTGAGTCTTTTTGCACCAACAGAATGGTATCTCGTTTTAACGCCAACGTTGGCATTACTAGTTACTTATAAGTTTCTCGAAGACGTATAGTTTATTTGCTGTGCAACATGTCCAAAAATTGAGAGTTGAGGGACATCTAGTCTTCAATTTTTCAAACTAATATTGCTTTACTTGTGATTTCAGGCGATTCAGCTATTTCGCACTTCATCGATAACAGCCCGTGTTATATTAGGCCCAATTAAGTAAACTCAATTCACCCGGCAATCCTCGCAATTAGAGATTCTTTTTTCTCGAACTTTTTTCGTTCTCGAGATTCGAGAATTTCGAATTTTCCAACAATTTTAATTCTCGAGAATTCGAGAATTCCAAAAAATTTTCTTGAGATTCTCGAGAATTTTGGAATATTAATTTTACCCTCGAAAAACGAAAAATTTTTTAACAATAAATTAATTCTAATAATAATTTCTTTATTAAAAAAACAATAAATAATTAAATAATTCAATGAACATAATTAATATCACTTCATAATATAAATAAAATCTTTTTCAAATTTAAAATAATAAAAGACACAATTGATAATTGTTCAAAAATATCAAAATTATACACAGCTAGTTATTTTTATTTATCGTTATTTAAAAAGTAATGTTTTAAAATTACTAAATTATCTAATGATGTCATTTAAACGCACACTTCGCTTACTACAAAAATTTCCGGAAGCCGAAAAATCCCTTTCGTTTTGCGTTGATGTGGGTTTAATTAACAATAAAGTATTCTTTAAGTCTTCGAGATTACTGGTTATATTACCAGTTACTTCATAAACCATCATTTCCGTAGACAAAGTGCGAAAGTCATCGTCTATTTTTGTTGGCAATTGTGTACATTCCCGAATATTCTCCTCCAAATGTTGTTCTAAAGAAATAAAATCAGCCTGAGAAGTTGGTGACCTACCAGGGAGATCATGGTCAAAAGATGAAATGTTTTTAATCTCCGTTTAATAATCTCCGGGACAATGTTTTTGCAGTTTCGATAATTTCTTCTTTTGAGCACAATGAAAAAAACTCATTTTCATCAGGCTTATGGCTGTATGATAGGTACTCACTTTTTGAATATTTTAAAAAAGAGGATCGGAGAGAGAGAAAAAATGTGTATACAAAATTATTGTATGAGTGAGTGTATACAACATTGTCACGCTAAAAATAATGAAATGTCAAAAAAAATCGTAGCTCAATTTTTTTTCTAGCAGTTAATCGAGCAATTGTAGCAGAAAGTAATTCAATTTTGATTCTTTTCTTTGACATTTGATGTTTCACATGAAAAATAATTTTGGTTATGTTTTAATTACGATACCCAAATTGGTTTAAACAAATTTATTTATATTTAAACCTCAACAAAGTACATCTACAATTACTTTGGTTTTTTTCAAACATTTTTTTAAAACATTTTTTAAACAAAAAAAAATCAAAAATATATACACACCACCGCATACACACCAAAATATTTATAATTATTTTTTCAACAAATCCAGATCCTGATCCACCTATATTCTTATACTTTGTTTCGTTTTTTATCTTTTTTTACGCCTGGCTTAAACAAACGAAGGACACATTCGAGATGATACCATTTGTTCTGTGTACACCAAAAACCAAAGTGAAACTTGGGAAGTTCCATCATTACAAATTGAAGTCAATATTTTTGAATTTTAGGTTTCAAGAAGTTGAGCTTCAGGAACTTTTGCTTAAGGAGTAGCAATAAATTGAATTGCACTCTTCTTAATATGGGCATCTTATCGAAATTCTAAGATTACAGTTCCAGCGAAAAACTTACGACTCTTGAACATCATATATTTGTTGTATTTTAGCTAGCAACTCTGAAATTAAATTCTGGCAGTGTTGCAAATTTAAATTAATAGTTTGTTTCGGATTCTAAGATGCTGTAGTTTTAAGATTTTTCTATTAAGCAGCCATATAATGTACTCTTTTTTGTTTGCTGATTTGTTCAAATAAATCTTTGATTTAGATTGCTAATCAATCAGTTTTAATTAATCATGTTTATGTCCAATCGAATTAAAAACTTGAAATCAAAGAAATATTCCTCAATGTGACTACTGGGTGAAAAAAACTTTATAAATCCTATTTATCTTTATTTGATTTCATATTAAAATCCAACGATTAGCGTATTTCCTTGACAAATTTACAACAACAATTGCATAGGATAAGCCCCCGCAAGAATAGCATTAACCCAAAAAAAAATTGGGTTTAATTAAACATAATTCTAATTCTTGGTTATGATACCTGCCACCAGAGTCATAATACATATTAAATTTATATTTTATTTGGAAAGGTTGGCTTTTGTCAATTAAATCAAATTGGCTATTTTCTTGGAAAACAAATAAACCCAAAATGATTCGAATTCAATTTTGGTCAACAAAATACGCTTGATATTGAATTCAAAACAATAAATAAAATTGTGACATTTCTAAAAAATAATTATAGTGCTGTCTCCATTGGCTATCTCTGTTTCGCTTTACTTTTTTTATAGCACTTTACAGCACTTTTTTCAAGTCAGTATCATAACAACATTATTAAAGTACATAATTAGGATTCTGAAGAAACTTTAGTAGTGAAATCATCAAATGGTTCCTTCTTTTAAAAATCTGGTTTTTAATTTCACTTAATGATTTTCGACTTATCTCGGAATTTTTTGTCTGAAGAGATTTGAACAAAAATTTTAAAATGCCTCCCGCAGAGATTTTTTAACTGGCGTTATACTATTTAGAGGCCCGGCATCATCAGTTTTGGGATCCCATAGACGCCCAAGATTGAAATCACTTAACGTTTTTAAAATAGCTGTTTTAAGTTTTAAAAAACGTTCAGTCGATTGTATTTCATCGGGTCTTACAATCTAACAACAACTGTAATTCGTGCGCGTCAGAAATCATTTCTTTAATATACTACAGATATATGGTACTACATTTTTTATTTCCCGCTTTCATTTGATTGATCTTGGAAATAATTTGATTTTTGACAGTATCGTGAAATTTAAATATTAAATTCATCACATCTGATGGATTTTTCGGCAATGAAAAACCTTGTAATTGTAAACTTTTTCGGATAAATGAACTTTTACTTATTGCATTAATTGAAATTCCATCCTTCACAGCAAGTTTAGAAATAATTCTTGCCAGTGTGAGACTTTTAACAGAAGTTGTAAAATACTCGCCGAAGCGTTTAATTTTTTTAGTTGTCGGTTCAGAAACTGCGTGCGCAGGTAGAAGATTCTTTTAATTTTCTGCGCAGGTAGAAGATTCTTTTAATTTTCTCTTCAAGTTATGGACCTTACCCGCCTTACACGCGAGTGACTTTAGGCAATGGGTGCACGTAGCTCTATCTTTATAAAGCTTGCCTCTTTTAAAATGTTTCCAAACATCCTCGCAAATTTATTAATCAAAGCTAACATAAATCAACAAACACTATTTGATCTGTAAAAATAAATTATTTATGTTGATTAAAAAATTACAATTAACGGCACGGATTGGTTTTAGCTGTCTCACTTGACAGGCGACGGTGGCAAATTTTGGAAAAGGAAGATTTAATTTGTTTTTAAATTAAAATAGGAATGACATAAAATTTACTAATGTTTATTCAATTGTGTATTATGTTTGCAAATTTTGGAAAAGGAAGATTTAATGTTTTTTTAATTAAATAAACAGCGATTTTTAGTTATTAATATTTCCACACCAAGAAATAAATGGCGCCACTATGACTGACACAGCTAAAACCAATGCTAGCCCAATTATGTTACGATTTTATCGGAAAGATTTTTTTGCATGTAAAATTTGTTTGACAAATGACAACTGATTGATGAGTGAAAATTGTTAGGTTAGTTTAACCATATACAAAAGAGAATTTTGCAATAAAACATTTTAATGTTTTAAGTGACATCTCATCTTGAGCATTAGAAACAAAATTTTTGTAATTTTTATTTTAATTCTTAATAAAAAAATATTGACATTAGGTGCCGCATGCCGCTAAAAAAAACTTTTATTTTTCGAGAATCTCGATTATATTTCTCGAGAAATTGGAATCTCGAAAATTTTAAATTTATGTTTCTCGAGATTTCAAGAGTAATCAAGGTACATTTTCTTCAAATAAACTGCCTTGTTCCTTTGAATCGAGGATTTAGGTATGACTTGGAACCGGAAATCCAAGTGCTTCCCAGAAGTATTATACTATTATTATATCGTTGATTTTCAGAATTTGTTCGTTCTTGGTTGGATGGTTTCTTTGCTTAATAAAACCTTCACAAAAGTAAATTTTGAATTCATTTTGGGCGACGGCATTTGCTGGAACCTTAGGGCACAAATGAATTCAAATAATTGATGTAAATCATATGCAAATAGGTGTAAGTGTCTTTAGCTTCGCTCGAAGGTGAACTCTATTTGTTGGCAAAAAGGGCAACACCGCATACTCGAAGATACTTCGAACAAGGATTAACAAAGTTTATTATCCGTTTATACGTATTAAACGCAATGTTTATTATCCGTTTATATTGTTCTTTTTTCTCTGCTTCCTTTTCCGCTCCATGCAAACGACATGTGAATTCACTAAACCACACCGGCTGTGCATCACGTGAGTTTCGCCTTGAAAGCGGGCAAATTTGAAGTCGGGAACCTCTCTCGAACGAACTTGTCAATGACTGCAACATCTCGAATTTTATCGTCGCTATCGAGTGTCAATAATAAATGTACTTATGGGAGAGACCACACTACCGGTTCTGGACCTGACTTTATGGAATACTTGTTTTTTGATCAGACACACAGCGGTTACTTGTCGTAGTGATGAACAAACAACGTAGATGATGGTTTTCCACTTTGGCTATTGCATCTAAATAGTTCTGATGTATGTTTCGGGGCGAGACGACGAAAGAAGCTGGCATAACAACTAGAGTTGCTGAACAACTCGTAAAGTACCCAGGTTACTACACTGCTGAACAAATTGAGGTAAAATTCGGCTTGACGATGATTCTGGTTAGTCGATTGTACTCTAATCGTATGCCTTCGATAATAACACATATAACCGTCACCATTGAATCAATAGTTTTCGAGGTAAATTAAGATGCTAAATTTACGAAATTCAAGTCGATACAAACCGTATTGGAGTATTATAATCTTTGTTCGTTGACTATTTGAAGTAGAATTGGCGTAAAATATATTTACCTATATGCCATCCAGAATCACCATTAGGAAACGGTAATGTATAAGCCATCGAATCGAGCACCAACCTTTAAACCTGATATGACAACCTTTAAAACTGATATGTGTAAATTTTCATACAAATCTTCATTGGCATTATTTGACCTTCGACAAACATCGGTAATGATTTTGAATGATTGCACAGGCTCGCGTGTTCCAAATTTAATGGAGCCATGGCGCTTTCATACAGTCTATGGAGTAAAAGGTAGTCTAAAATGAAAAATTCCACCAGTTACAGATTATATCAAACGTGTTTCCAAGTTCACCATGGTATATGCTGCATTTTATAATCGTATGTACTCCAAATAGTTGAGAGAAAGTTTAAATATACCAAAATAAGTAAATATTACTACCACGATTGCAAGCAAATAACATTTCTACTTGCTAGAATATTCTGCAATATAGGGCGAGTGTTTCAGCAGAACTCACACATTTAATAAAGAGTTTGAAGAATTACAGAAAAGACGGCTGTAGTAGTACAACCTTTTTTACACCGTACAACAATTAAATACAGTGTTGGTCAATCTAACATTTATTTATACCCAAGGTTGATCATCTAACATTTATTTATACCCAAGGTGAAACGCTCGCAATTATCGGCTATTGTAAGAGTTACCGGTGTTTCTTCTTATGTTAACTGTTCGATGGCAAAAATCATGATTGGTGGAAGGGCGAAGTTTTGAAAATAAAACAACTAAACAGTGAGCACAATTCGCGTAATTTCTTCAAAGAAAGTACAGGTTTGCACCATGCGTGTTAATATCGATGCGGTACTCGATACACTTTTCAATAAAGTAAAAGATCTCTGGACATCATCTTGTACCAGCAACCCAATCAGGTTCTTGATGATAAGGAGGAGTTATTATTATTATTGAACGGCCTTGTGGGCGTTCAGCCACCTTGAACGGCGACCTAAAATATCTTTCATGCTTGGACCCTGCTTAATTATCCGTCCAGTCAATAAAACTGGAGGATGCCTGGTATTCGGAGTCCGCATGCTTTGGACTGATGAACCTTTCAGCCATTCATCCATCGGCGTGTGCTGCTCAACCTAGGATTAGTGTTTTTTGTCAAGGATTTCTCCTTTAGCGCCAGACTTTAGCCTGTGCCAAATGGCCAGAATGTGCCAAATGCCCTCAATTACCAGTGGCTGCCACGAGGAGGCAGCATGTAAACTTGCGAATTTTGAACATATTACCTCTTACACAATTGTACCCATCAAGCTGCTACCTAATAGAGCTGGTAGATTAATTTATTCAAATTTAGGCCCCCTCCCCTTCAATAACCACCAGGCCACCATATTTGGAGGAGTTACTTGATCCGCTAGTACAATTTTCCAGATTCCGGTCTCAAAATCAACGAGTCAAAAACGAAATATCTGATTTCTGGTTTTGAGAGGACATGATGCAATTAACTTTAGCACTTGTGAGTGACAAGATTCAAATAATCGGGAACTCTTGTGACTCATGATAATAGTGTAGGGAGGAAATAAAGAAAGCAAATACTTTGGTTCGGGCACGTTCTTCATTCTGATCCGGTACAGATAGTGCATCGATCTCTGGGAGGTGAGTCACCTTTTAGCACGCACATCGATCGTTCTACGTATTTTACGTATTTTACAATTTATTACAAAGAGCAGGATTTGGTAAATGTAGATAATCTGCAATTTTTGACGGTCTACTAAAGGATTTTAAATCTACTGTTTGAACAGTACTTTTTACTTTTCTCTAAAAAACCATGTGGATTTTTTTTAGTACATGGAGCAATATATTTTCTATAAAAGTCTGTTAAACAAGGAACTACATGGAAGATGATTTTCCTCGCGAATAAGTTTAGTATTTAAAATCTATCACTATCCTTATCTCGTACCAGTTTATAATTCCCCCCCTGTGCCAGTAACGAGCCGTAATTTAGTAATAATTTATTAGAAGCTTTTTGAAGCTGCAAGTTATTTAATGAAAAGTACACTTGTATATAAAAGTTTTCTACATGTCTTTAGTAACAACATTCAAGACTACACATATACTATATTGCTATTAAATAAATATTAATTGCAGAAACATATAAACTAAATTATATCTAAAATATTTTTTCGAAACTTTAGTTTTGAAAAATACATCAAAGTAGGTTCTGATTAAGAAAAATATGTCAGTAGTGTTTCTCTATTTTGCCACTTACCATCTGAAATCATAATTTAACGTTTTACGTAGATCTTGATTTTATTCAAGGTTTTAATAAAAATAAAGTGTTTTCCTGTTCTCTAAGTTTCAAATACCCCAAAAAATGATGTTAACATGACTTGCACACATCATAGCAAATCGCAAAAATGTACAGTGAAATCCAGCTATAATAAACACCCAAGGGAAAACAAAAAAGTTGTTTATAAACGAAGGTAGATGTAAATTGACATCGCTTATAACAAACGCCGATTTTCAAAAAGTTTGTAATAACCGGATTTTTTTTTTTAAAAGAGGTTTGTTACAGCCGGATTTCACTGAACATACTTCCTAAAATTATTTTTAGGTTTACTAGTGTACCTCAGATGTTTATAGCTTTATTTACAGAAAAAAAAAAAAAAAAAAAAAAAATTATTTAGGCCTTGAATTGACACTATAACACTATGTTTTGCCGCTAAAAAAAAATTCTAAGCTGCCTTTGGTTCGATACGGAAATTATTTTGAAGCTGCCGAAATATATGAATATATCAATATATTTATGGGTTTTTAATTGTTAAAACTTTTGAATACGAATTTAGTTAATTAAAATTACAGAAATGCCAGCAATAAATACATATTCCTATTAGTTTTTTATAACTTTTTTCTGTAAATCTTCTGTAAATTGTTTATTTTTGTAAATTAACGTAAATCCATTTTACATTCTTTATTTCAAATATTTACATATACCAAATTATAAAATAATTTACAAAAAAGCTAAAATAAAATAAAAAATAAACTTAATTCCTTCAAAATAATTGTAAAATTGGCTTTTTTTAGGAACTGTCAAAACATCGCTCGAACTTGATAGTGATGATTCATTGTCAAGAACTACCACGCTCTGCGGAGTTTCTTGATTGGTTTAATTTTAAAAATTAATATAAACTCCGTAATATATCTTTGATTTGTTTGGTTACACTCCGGTCCCATTAGTTCCTTATGCAGTCCCTTGTAGCTAATCATACAGAGTCTTAATTCGTGTTGAAATTTTCGTTTTCCAGCTGTGTTGCAAGTTTTTTATTTTTTTTTTTTTTAACCAATTTTTTATTAATTGAAAAAATACAAGATCATTATTACAGCTTAAAAATTTGAGAATATAATAAAAAAATTGTAATAGTGGACTCCAAATTGTAAGTAATGTGCTGGAGCCACGAGACAAACTTAAAACAAATCCTATATAAAATTAACATATTTACTTAGTGTTTGGGGTGCAACAAATTAAAAAGTATAAACGAAAATCATTATTAATATAAAAAAAAAAAAATTACTAAATATAAATAAATAACAAAGAATTAACATAATCAATAAAATGTTCAAGAGGTGGAAGAATAACAACTAAAATTGAGCCCAAACCAATAAATACAAAAAAAAAAATATTTCGAAATATTTATTTTATCACTTTAAATATGGATTCAATTTCACACTGCGACAGTAGCCAAGATTTTAAGAGTTTAAGAAACAGATTACGATTATTTATATTTTTAATGTCCTCTGGTATTTGGGTGAAAAGCCTCTAGGTGCAGAATATAAGAAGAACTTTCTGAAATGTTCTTTAGTCGCAAACGGAATGTAGTATTTGTTGCGTTTACGTAAACTATACCTTACTACATGATTTAAACACCGATTACCACTACGGTTATAAAAAATACGAAGAACTTTAAAAATATAAAGATGACTTAAGGGAAGTATATTATTATTTAAAAATAAAGGATATGATGGTTCTGTTCTATTTTTGAAATACATCACTCTTAAAAAAAGTTTTTGAGCTTTAATTAGTTTGTCGAGTGCAGCAAAACAAATACCACCCCAACAAGATATTCCATATTGCAAGTGAGAATCAACCAATGCATAATATAAACTCCTCATAAAAACAGAATCACAAATAACGCGAACAGAATAAAATTTACGAAGAGCCGGTAGTAACTTTAATTTTACATTATCTACATGATTTTTAAAATTCAATTTGGAATCCAGCGTGACCCCTAAATATTTAAAAGAACTAACTTTTTCAATAGTCATACAGTTCTTATGACAAGGGGAGTTCGAAATACAATCAAATGGGTGGTACACTATATTTAAATTAGCACTATAGGTAAAACCAATATTGAAAGTCACGTATCTAGATTTTGAACTTAAAACCATTTGAGGAACTGTAAATCAATTTTTAAGTTGAATCAAATCTTCATTCATCACACGCTGTAGATCATCAAAGTTGTTTTCCGAGTATAATAAGGCAATATCATCAGCAAAACTGTGATACTTCCCTTTAGTTTAAGTTTAAAAATTGACATTGAATAAACTAAAAACAATATTGGTCGTAGCACCGATCCTTGCGGTATTCCAATATCAACTATCAGTTGTTTACTTACTACATCATTGATCTTCACACATTGAGATCTGTTCATAATGTAAGAGTTAAACAGGTCATAAGCTACACCACGTATTCCAATATCATACAACTTTGATAATAATAGCGCGTGATTGACGGTATCAAAAGCCTTTGAAATGTCTAGAAAAAGAGCAGCACATTTATATCCTTCATTTAATCGACAATGTAATGGTGAAAGGATATTCAATAGCGCATTCTCTGTATTTTTATTCTTCATAAAACCAAAGTGCCTTTGATCAAAAAAATTAATTTTTTCTAGGAAGTCAACAAGTCTATTTTAGATAATTTTCTCAAAAATTTTGGAAAACGTACCAAGTAATGTAATAGGCCTATAATTATTAAGATTTCGACGTGAATCCTTTTTAAAGAGTGGTAAGACTAAGCCATGTTTCATGTCGGATGGAAATATTCCATTTACAAGACAAGAATTAAAAGTACTTGCAAGAACATACTTTATTTCAGGTAATACTTTTTTATTAAGGTCGAAGAGAACTGATCAAAACCGGTCGAATAAGAATTTTTCAAAGATCCAACTATATCACTAATTTCAATTTCAGATGTAGGAGACAAAAATAATGTAGGCGAAACATATGAGTTACATAAATCATTTTGAACTGAAAATCTCTCAAGATTTAATTCCAATAACTCATGAGGTACTCTTACGGAAAAGTTATTAAAAATATTTGGTAGTAGATTCAAGTCCATTCAATTCTATAGAATCTATGAAATTACTGTTACTTTTTTGTTCCATCAATTCGTCAAATACTCCCCACTTTGGTTTAATATTACGAGCATTATTGAATTTATTTCTATAGTATTTATCTTTTGTTACTGGGATCAACTTTTTTATTCGACTGTTTAAAGACTTTAAGGTATTTAACGTTATCACATTGTTAGGATGTTTCTTTAAAAATTTAAGTTTCTTATTCCTTTCGTGTATTTTAATAAGCAAACCGCTACACATCCAAGGCTTTAGCTTAATGTCCGTAGAAGTAATTCGTTTTATACTGGAGCAGTTGTCAACTAAACCATCCAGTTTCTCAAGAAACAAATCAAAAGCGATGTTTGGCATTGAAGTAGCAACAATATCAGACCAGCAACTGAGAATAATTTGTTATTTTTTTGAATTTATTACTTAAAAACTTAGTTCTTGCTTTGACTGCTACTTTAAACCGTAAGTCAATAATAATACTGTTATGATCAGAAATATCTAAATTAGTACTTTCAGCAAGCACCATTACTTTACTTTTTCTAAAAAGTCTCACAAATAAATGATCAATACAAGTTGACGATGCACTACGTGTGATAACATTAATCATTGACTCAAGGCCAAAAGAAGATAATAGATATAGGTTATTATCTATATCTATTATCTTCTTTTGGCCTTGAGTCAATGATTAATGTTATCACACGTAGTGCATCTATTAAATTACACCTTTTTAATATATCAATATTCATATCTCCTAATATGATTAAGTTTTTTTCGTTTTCAGTTTCAAGAAATCCAGATAACTCATGAAGAAATATTTCAACTTTTACAGAATGGAGTCGATAAATTAAAACAAAACAGAAGAACACATCATTAATATTAACTATCACTTTCAAAGCATCCGCGGAGGAAAAATTAAGACAACAAATTTTATGTTGTAAAGTATCACTCACATAAACAGCAACTCCGCCTGATTTATACTCGTCATTACAATTAGCATAAAAAGCGTAACCATCCAATGAATAATTCATGAGTTCATGACTGTCAATCCATATTTCAGTTAAAAATATAATTTCGAAATCTTTCTTTAACGCATCAATATTTGCCAACAGCAGGTCATTATTCTTCCTTAAACTACGGATATTCTGCAAAATTAAATTAGAATTCATAAATTAAAAACCACAATTATCATTAGAATTAGTATTTGACGATGAAACTAAGCTCCTATAATTAACAGACGAAGTGAGATTATAACTATTATTTAAATTTAACATACAGAGAGAGAACGAGCTCAAATAAATTTTACACTGGCACTCTGTTTAAATCCTCTTCGCTGTTAATTATATGAACCCTTGGTCCTTTATCCTTCTTAAGCTTAATAACACCATTTGAGGTCCACAATGAGTGGAAATTATTTGTCTTCTTCCATTGTCTCACCAAATTTAGTAAAAGTCGCTTACCAGAAGTCAAACACTCGTTGATGAAGATTCGTTTATATTTTGCCATTGTTAAGATGTTATCACGTTTTAAACCGTCTTTAATTGTTTCTGCTCTAAGTGGTACCTCCTCCGCTACTTCGTCACTGCTTTTTTATGATTCGTCATTTATGGAAGAAATTTCAATTAAATCTTTCTCATCTAGCAACTGGTCGAGAAAGAAGTAACGACACTCCGATGTGCTTGGGTTTGGCGATTTCACTAAATTTAGTCTGAAGTGATATCGACCATTTAAACTCCAAGACACACCAGAATGTCGTTAAAGAATCTCCGAACAGAGGCTTTGGATCGCGGCATTAGTAGCTGGCTTAGGCTCAGGGTATGGGGTGGGATTTTATCCAAAGCTTGATCGGAGCTTGAATAACCGCGTATGATAATAAAACAAAATTTACTAATGAAAGATTAAGCAATTAAACGTGAGTGGATCACACATATGGCTCCGGAACATCCTGATCACAGTTGTTCTCCGAATTTCACCCCCATAATCAGCATCTCCCAAAGATAGGTCTTACGTTAGCAATGCATTATGCTGCAGTTAAGAACGAAAATAATAAAAAAAAATTACTCTTCATAAAGAACTATGTAAGCAGAAAAAAAAATTTAAGGAAATTTTACTTATATTCAAAATAAATCGGAATTAGTGAAGGAAATGAACGACGAAATTAGAAGGCTGAAATAAATTGGTATTTAATAAAAAAAAAAAATTATGTATAGATGAATCTAAATGAATAAAGAAATTGAATTTTTTTTTTTTTGATATTGACACAGATACACAGGGATGTGTATGATAAAAGCAAAGGAAAGAAAATGTTTAGTAAGAAAATAAAAAAATTAAACTAAAAACAATAATAAAGAGAAAATTAACATCAAAAATAATAAAGCAAAAACAAAATCTTAAGAAAAATTACATGAGCAAAACCAAAAAAATTAAATGTGAACTTCCATTTGAAGCCTTAAATCAATTAATACTAAATTTCATTAACTAAGAAAATGTAGGTATGTACTCGTATGTAAATATTGTAAATAAAAAAAAATAAAAAAAACGAACGGTTTAATTTCAGATGCGTTAGGTCCTCTGTGACTATCAATGTCTTCAACGAGCTCGACTCCCGGCAGCTTCTAAAGTAACCAACAGTAAAATACGTTGAAAAAATGTTTTTCCAATTTTACCCAATGGTTCAGCACCACGCAGATAATTAAAATTCAATGGTTTGAGGATAACCTTGAATGATATCCAATATGAATCAGCAGTCCGCACCAAGCCGATAATTAATATTCCACCAATTATTCAGCACAACGCTGATAAAAATATTCCATGATTTGAGGATAACCTTGAATGAATCCAATATGAATCAGCATTCCGCCAATTAGTCAGCACAACGCAGATAAATAATCTCTAACGGTTTAAGGATAACTTTGGCACCATAACCAATGACTCAGCAGTTCTCAAAACACTAAAATTTTATTTTCTTTAAAGCAGCCTTCAGCCGCAAAGAAAACACCAGTTATTTTTTTTTCTTTATCCGACACAATTCCAAAACAATCGCGCACACCGGTAATAAATAAAAACACGCCACTCCAATTTTAACAGTTTGTTTTCATTTAGTTACTTATTTTGTTCTTGTTTTTTTTTTAGATTTTAAATACAAGCTGGTTTATTGTCTTCCAAACTTACAGAATTTATTTTCACATCATAACAGGAAAAAATATATAAACTTTACAGAATAATTAGCACAAAAGTAGGATTACTAAATAGTTTTATTTTCTTCAAATTTTCACCACTTCTTACTCTCTTCTGTAATATCACTATTCACGACTGTGTATCCGCACAATACAAAAAAAAAATAATTATATCTTGCCAAATATAAAAATTAAAAGGCCAATCAAAAAAACTTTGACCATTATATTTGCAGAAAAACTTCAAAAAAATAAAAAAAAATAAGTCTACAACTAGACCGTGTTAGCATCAACGCTTAACACCAACTGACTTTTCTACTCTAAAAAACATAATTTTTTTTTTCTTTTTCCATTTACCGATCGCTTACCAACAAATTATAATTTATCTTCCAATTTGTTTCCCCTCCTTCTTCTCGTTCACTTCCTCACCATATTCAAGACTGGAAGAAACACAATCCATAAATCTTTGAGCAGGGTAGAAACATCAATTTCTGTTGTTCCCTCGATCAGCGCGAAACGACCAAACCAAAGTCGTTACAAAGATCGCATCAAGATCTCTAGGTTTCATATCATCGAATCCTTCCTCAAGCGCGGAACGCGCCAAATTAATTATTTCACCATAATTGTTACGATTATCTGTTAAAGCTGTTTCAGTTGCAACACAAGCTGGCTATAATGGTTTCCAACATACGTTTGACGTAGAGCTTCTCAACTGTGCAATTGTTGAAGTTGCGTATTCCGTTTATAGCCAATTATAAATTGGTTTATACTCCAACGTTGCAACTATGTAGAAACCATCAACTGTCTCTAGTTTACCTCCACGCGGTAGCACCTGGGCAACGTTTGTTTTGCATTTTTAATGTATCACAACGGCTGAACTTCTAGAGGCGAGTGTAATAACACTATAAAAACAAAAGCAATGGATAAAACAAACAAGGAAACTAATACCCTAGGTGGCAGACCTGATGTTCAGGAAAATCCACTCTCTCCGGAGGTCGGTCCCATGGATTCTAGGGGGGACCAAACATTGCTACATAATTCAAATGATACCAAAAATAAGCTAAGCGATATCAACGCTCAAAAGAGTAACGAGGAAGAACTTTCATTCCGAAAGGGCTCCATTACAATCAGATCACCAATAAAAAAAATATTTGCAAACAACGCAATCTCCACTGAAAAAGTAACTTCATTGTCAGAACAAATGCCGAGTGCATCAACAAATATTATAAATAGCGAGGAGCTGTTAAATAAATTTCAAAAAATGGAGAAACTAATCGCGCAGCTGAGCAATGAAGTTGCTGAACTTAAGAGAGAAAACTCTACACTAAAAGAAAAGGTTAAAAATAGCATAGCTAAGGATTCAGCACGAGTTAACAATCTTTCTTCAAACCATATTCAGCCATCAGCCAGTCAACATGAACTTTCAAATAATTCCAACTGGTTGCTGCGGCAATTTCCAGTTTTTCAACAGAATAATAGATTCAGTGCTCTGAGTCAAGAGGATTATTGCACAGATGAGGAAGAACTGGAAAAAGAAGTTTCCGGTGCTGATAACAGAAATGCTAGGAAACGCAGGCGTACAAAAACGAAAACTCCTCCAAAAAATACTACACAAATTGTGATCAATAACACTGAAAAAAAACCCCAAAAATACCACTGCCTCCACCCATTAACGTGAGCAATATCAAAAATTTCGAACTTTTTCGACAAAAAGTAATAAAAACCACTAGTGAATCAAATAATTTTAAGGCGCTTTCAAATAGTGACATTAAAATTACCTTTCAAAATGAAAATGATTACAGAAATGTCAAAAAATTACTGGAAGAATTAAAAAAATAACCCAGCAACCAATCAGAAAATATAGAATATCACACCTACCAGCTAAAGAGCGAAAAGGCTTATAGAGTGGTTATCAGAGGCTTACCATCTTCCATTAGTCACGATGTAATTAAAGCAGACTTAGAAAAAATGGGACATGAAGTCGCAGGTATTACTAACATATACAAAATGGTCACAACTAATGGTGTAAAAGACAAGAAACACTTTCCATTGTTTTACATCGACTTAAAACAAAAAGACAACAATAAAGAAGTGTACAACATCAAGAAACTTGCATACTGTATAGTTAAAATTGAGCCACCTAACAAGACAAGGGACATTCCACAATGTACGAATTGTCAACAACTTGGACATACCAAGAGTTTTTGCTATCGTCAAACCAAATGCGTTAAATGTGCTGGAGATCATCACACGACAAAATGCAAAAAACAACCAGATATTGCGCCTTCATGTGCTCTTTGTCAACAACAAGGACATACTGCAAATTATAAAGGATGCTGTGTATATCAGAACAAAATTAAAAGTCAACAGAATAATAGAACAAGAGTAGTACAGCGATTACAAACCAAAGCTGCTAAACCACAAACAACAATCACACCATCCACAGTTGGATTATCCTATGCGCAAATCACCAAGTTATCTGCTGATGAATCAAACCAAAACAACAAACATATAGAAGTTAATAACGAGTCTAATAACTTTGAAATTATTAAAAAGCTTAGTCAAATTCAACAGACACTTGGTCACTTAACAGAAAGGGTGGCAAAACTAGAAATTAATTTCTATCAGCCTAGCAAAAAAAGTCAGCATACACACAAATGATTAACTCGTTCCTACGCATTGTAACTTGGAACGCTAATGGGCTCAACCAACGAGCCCAAGAACTGGAAATATTTCTCCATACAAACAACATAGATATTGCACTTATTTCAGAAACGCACTTCTCCAACAAAAGCTTTTTTAGAATAAAGGGATTTAATTCCTACTGGAAAACCCATCCTAGTGAAAGAGCCAGAGGTGGTTCAGCTGTACTAATTAAAAATAATATCAAACATAATCAACAAGAGGATATTCGAGAAAGCTACATGCAAGCAACTGTTATCTCAATCCAATATAATGGCGCAGATCTAAATATTGCAGCAGCATACTGTCCTCCACGGCATACACCAACGAAGTTACAATTTAATAACGTCTTTAATAAGCTCGGTCCAAGATTTATTATTGGAGGGGACTATAATATAAAACATACAGCTTGGGGTTCCAGGCTAATTTCTCCTGGGAAAGGAAATGCTTTGTTCAATGCCATTCATGAAAACAAATGTGAATATCTGTCTCCAAGGAGGCCAACGTATTGGCCAACGGATGCAGGAAAAATACCAGATTTGCTTGATTTCTTCATCATAAAAGGTATTTCATCCAATTACACTATAGTCGAAGGAATTAACGACTTAACATCTGATCACATTCCTGTACTGTTGTCAGTAAGCGCTATAGTCATCAAGAAAAAAAAGAAGCAAAACCTTACTAATAGATTCACGGATTGGGACCTCTTCAGAGAAAAACTGGAAGAGCTAGTTGAATTAAAAGTTAGTATTAAAAGTAATGAAGAATTGGAACAACAAACAAACAATTTCATTGAATACACTCGTATGGCCGCCAGTCTAGCTACTCCAGAATTAAAGGACAAAGCGGAGATTGAAGTCAAATACCCGGCTGAAATCAGGGAGCAAATCAAGGAAAGGAGAAAGGCAAGGAGAATATGGCATCTCACCAGAAATCCCGCTGACAAAACCACCTTCAATCGAATAAGTAACAAAGTCAATAGGCTAATCAAAAGCTTCAAACAGGATTGCTTCGACAACTACTTAAGCGGGCTAGGTCCAGAAATGGATAAGGACTACTCGTTATGGAAAGCAACCAGAAAATTTAAACGACCTGTAGTTCGAGTACCACCTATAAGAAATGCTCAAGGCAATTGGGTTCGACATGACAAACAAAAAGCGGAACTCTTTGCTCAACATCTAGCAACAGTGTTTCAACCCCATGACATTCAATCCAACATTGACGTAACACCTGTCTATCAACCAAATCAGGATTTTAAAAGGGTCACGCCAATGGAAATTGCTGAAGAAATCGACAAAAGTCTTAGTCAAAAAAAGGCACCAGGAATTGATGAAATATCACCGGGTCTATTCAAGGAACTTCCACGCAAAGCAATCATCATGATCACATACTTATTTAATGCCTGTATGAGATTGAAGTATATACCGAAATGCTTCAAAACGGCTCAAATAATTATGTTGAAGAAACCAGGTAAACCAGATGAAGAAGTAACATCATACAGACCAATTTCACTGCTTCCGACCTTATCAAAGCTGTTTGAAAAACTACTACTAAAACGTCTAAAGCCAATGGTAAACGTTCCTGATTTTTAATTTGGATTCAGGAATAACCACTCCACAATAGATCAAGTCCATCGAATAACTACGGTAATAGAGCAAGCGTTAGAAGAAAAGAAATATTGCCCCGCCGTATTTCTGGATGTATCTCAGGCCTTTGATAGGGTTTGGCACGAGGGATTGACATTCAAGATGAGCAAAATGCTACCACAAAACTATTGCCAGCTGCTTGAATCATACCTCTCTGATCGCCAATTCAGAGTCATCCATGAAGAAACATGTTCTGACTTTTATCCAACGCTAGCGGGAGTTCCGCAGGGAAGCGTATTGGGACCCCTCCTCTACCTTATCTACACTGCGGACATACCTACAACGAATAAAACGTTCATCGGCACGTTCGCTGACGACACTGTAATTATGTCAGTAGACGAATCACAACCAAGGGCAGTGGAAAATCTTCAACGAGCAATGAACCACGCTACTAAATGGACAATTGACTGGAAAATAGTGCTTAATGAGCTCAAATCAACCCATGTGACATTTACGCTCCGACACAAAAATAACAGTCTACACATATACCTCAATGGGGTGCAAGTGCCGCAGGCTGAATCGGCTAAATACCTTGGTCTGCATTTAGATTCAAGGCTCAACTGGAAACATCATGTGAGACAAAAAGCTGAACAGATACGATTAAAACAACGTCAAATGTACTGGTTAATTGGGCATCATTCCAAAATGAACCTGTATTGCAAAAGACTAGTCTACCAGACTATCTTCAAACCAATATGGATGTATGGTGCGCAGCTATGGGGTTGTACTCATAAATCCAATAGAGACATTATACAACGTAGCCAAAATAAATTTCTTCGAATGGTCACCAACGCTTACCGATTTGTGACTAACAGAGAAATACACAATGATCTAAAAATACAATTGATAGACGACGTCATCCGCGAATGTGCCATTAAACATGAGAAGAGGCTTCTTAACCACACCAACGTTGAGGCCGTACAACTACTGGACAGTACAAACGAAATAAGGCGGCTCAAACGAATCAAACCACATGAGCTAACCGTATGATTATTATATCTTAAGGGAACTGGATACTGGTCCAGCAGACCCACACAAGTTTATGCTTATCTCATAAGTACTAATGTCAACCTTACCGTTATGAATTAATAATGTTTAAGATTGTAGTAGCCATATCAATAAAGATGTTTTTAAAAAAAAAAAAAAAACTAGACCGTGTTAGCATCAACGCTTAACACCAACTGACTTTTCTACTCTAAAAAACATAATTTTTTTTTCTTTTTCCATTTACCGATCGCTTACCAACAAATTATAATTTATCTTCCAATTTGTTTCCCCTCCTTCTTCTCGTTCACTTCCTCACCATATTCAAGACTGGAAGAAACACAATCCATAAATCTTTGAGCAGGGTAGAAACATCAATTTCTGTTGTTCCCTCGATCAGCGCGGAAACGACCAAACCAAAGTCGTTACAAAGATCGCATCAAGATCTCTAGGTGTCATATCATCGAATCCTTCCTCAAGCGCGGAACGCGCCAAATTAATTATTTCACCATAATTGTTACGATTATCTGTTAAAGCTGTTTCAGTTGCAACACAAGCTGGCTATAATGGTTTCCAACATACGTTTGACGTAGAGCTTCTCAACTGTGCAATTGCTGAAGTTGCGTATTCAATTCATAATAGAAAATTGTTTCTAAACATTACTGAAATCCAATTCCAGAATGCACTGAAAAGTCCTCTTCAGATAGTACATTCAATAGGTGGAAGAAAAGTTACCTTTGCGTTGGGATGGTTTAGTGTAGGTCTTGCTTCTCTTCTTTGAAATACCGCTTCACCTCTGGTACAAAACATTCTTCGAACCAATTCTTGAATATAATGGCAGTGACCGTACGTTTTTTTATTTGCAACCCAATGAACGGATAATTTCATTAAATCCTTGCCTTTTAGTGCTCGTGTCCTGAGGTTCTTGTTTGCGAGCAGAGGTTTAAGCATTCGGTCTACGGAAGCATTAGTGCATAGTAAAAATGCTACACGCTCCTTCACTAGCTGAGAAGTAGTTTCTGTTGCATTATTCTATGGCTATCATGATGGTACTTTATGACCCTCAAATTTCACTGTTTTACCGATATTGAATCAAATTAATGTGAAAGGAATTAAAAATTCCTTCCAATAACTACTTTGTAAAAAAAAAAATTCAAATATTCATCCCGGTTTACGAGAAGAGAATATTTTGTAATTTCATAAGCTCACAACATAAACGTAGCAAAACTGGAAGCAATGCAACAACAAAACAAACATGTTGTGTTTTTAAAAGATTTACAATCGTGTGTATTATGGCTATCATGGTGGTTCGGCGTCTATTGGAGGGGGGGATCAAAGTTGAGTAGATTAATCTACCAGCTCCGTAACCTTCCAGTAGGGTGCGCATCACGTGAGCTGTTCTGGTCTTGTCATTAGGCAGCTGCGTGATGGGTACAATTGTGTAAGGGGTAATCTGTTCACAATTCGCAAGTGTACGTACTGCCTCCTCGTGGTAACCACTGGTAGCTAAGGCCACTTGGCACATTTTTGGCCATTTGGCACAGGCTAAAGTACGGCGCTAAAGGAGAAAACCTTGACAAGAAACCCTAATCTAAGGTGGAACAGCATATGCCGAAAGATGAATGGCTGATAGGTTAATCAGTTCAAAATATGCGGACTCTGGATACCAGGCACCCTCCAGTTTTATTTAGTCTTCCTGTAGTAATGCTGGGTGACCTACAGGTGATTTGCAATTCTCAGCAACTCATAAGAGTAAAATCAAACGGAATACGGGGCAGGAGTAGGAATATACGGGAGTGGGACAACCCTCTCGAGGTCCTTGAGCTCCAATGCTACCGTCTTTCTAGCGGAACTACATGCTGTAGTAAACATCTAGGAGGGAGAGCAATAAGCCCAGATAGAATGTATCACGTACCGGGAGGCAGTATTGTCAGGTTCATTAAGAACCTGAATATTGATTGGACGGATAATTAAGCAGGGGCCAGCACAATAGATCTTTTAGGTCGCAGTGCGAAGTGGCTGATCGCCCGCATGGCCCCCCCAATAATAATAATAATAATAATGGCTATCATCATTTTGCATATAAATTGGTGATTATATCTCATTTATGTGTATATACAAATTTATATGCATAGTTATGTTGTACCATAAAAAACAAAATGTTTATCATGAGATAATTTCACATTATTTAGCAAAATTATATTTTACTCGTACAGCTACATACGTACATATTTATATCTTACTGACAATAATATCGTTATATTGCTTGTGCTTATTATTAGAGAAATTATACAACTAAATTAATTGTGATATAATCGTACTAGAGTGTATCATAAAATATTAAAATTAAATTTATATTTTATTATATGGTATGTATGTATTATAAAAATATCTGTCAAATTTGTGAAAAATTTTCTATGTTTTGTGAATTACGAGTATATAAAAGTTATTCAAATCTGACTGAGTCAACTAAAACCAAAATAATTTTTTTAAATTAAACATAATTTTGTTATTTATTTAGTTGATATATGCGATAATGTAAAATGGTGGTTTTCAAGCTTCTTTAAAGTGGTTTCGGAAGGAAAGCAACACTACATAATAATATAAATATTCATAGGAGAGGAGGTAGATTGAAATTATATGTACTACTTTGCTTCAGTATTAATTTTTAATGACACAATTAATTCTTTAACATCATTTGGTTTCTCATGTAAACTAAATTTATTTTCGTATTTTATACAAGAAAAAATAACGTAAAACGCAATTTTTTTTGTTATTAAAATGTTTCATTTTGGAATTTTTTAAAGTGGATTAACACTTAAACCGCCGGCTTTTTAATTTACAGCCGAATGTAAACCGCCGCCATTTTAAACTGTAAACAATAAAAAATCAAAAAAAAATCTTGTCCATATTATGAACCTTATCTTGTCCATATTATGTTGGAAAGCTTATAAGATATGTATAACTTATGATCCCCACTCATTTAGGAAAGATACTGACTTGCAACTATGTATATTTATTTATTTTTTTTATTTATTTATTGTTGTTGACTTAATAATTTACATTTATTTAGCTTTTGGTACACTCTCTATGAGCTCATTCATAAGAGAGCATTCCAAAAGACATGGATAACATGGACGCAACTTCGCCCGGATCTTTGCTAAAAGCATGCAGCAACAGTTTCAATATCTCGACCCTGCCCAATAAACTTGACTACATTCGCTTAAGGTTCTAAATTGAAATTTAACATTTTCATGTTTGGACATCCAATTAAATTGTGATCGTTGCTGAGAATCTAATTTCCGCATAATAACTGGGCTGGATATGGTCCGGTTAATTTCCATAATTTGCTCAAAAAAATTAGAAAAATAAATTTTAAAGGAAAAAATTTCCAACCGATGTGACGTGAAAGTCAAAGCCACCTCCCCACCGATTGGAAAAATGTAATGTCGGCGGTTTAACTGTTAAGTTAAATTTTCCACCCGGTACAGTAATTAAAATTTTAATTTTTTAAAGTGTTCCAAATTTTTTAAAGTTAAAAAATTAAGAGTTTTTACTTTGAAGTGTACAGAAAAGTACATAAAGAATTTATCGTTTTTACACATCCTCTACACATACAAATGTACATTAAAAATATTATAAATGTTAACAAATTGAAATACTATATTATCCACATTATCCATCAACACAAGTAGCGAAATTTAAGTATTGTTGTTCCCACACACTCTAGTTTCAGACATTTTTTTTTTTTGTAATAATATTCTCGTCTACGAAAACAGCAAAAAGCTCTTCCATAATATTCTCGCAACATATTTGAATAAATGTTTTAATAAAAAACCACCATTCACACCACACTGATATGAATGCAAAAATATATTTGTACCACTCCATACCGAACCAACCACTCAACCAAAAAGTATGTAGTACTTGTATTTTTCTCTCATTGTTTTTAAATTTTTTAATTAACCATAATTAACTTCCATAAATACGGTGGTGGATATTATTATTTTTTATTCAAAACCATAATAATAATTATTATTTTAAATAATAATAATATTAAAAAAAAAAAAAACTTTTTGTATTTTGTTTTTGTATTTTATGTTATTAAATGTTTATTTTTATGGCTAATTATCTTTATTGTGTAGTATAAATAAAAACAAAAAAAAAACGTTTTTTGAACGAACGAATTGAAAAGTTTTGTCTTTTATTTAAGTATTTTTGTAGCAAATTTTTTTTAATTTACTTGTTATATGGAAGCATTATTTTTGTTTTGGTTAAAATTATTTATTTTTATTTTATTTTTTTAATTAGCGTTTTGCGTTTTGGTTGTTTCAAAATGAAATTTAATGAGAAGCTTTTTGTAACATTTCATTTTGAAATGAAATATTTATTTGTTTATCAATCACAAATTTTTCTTCGCATAATGCGAATGAACGAACTATGTAAAACTATGTAGAGTGAACTTTTAAACGAACTAAAAACAACTCGGAAAGTTTTTTTTTCTTTTTTTTATTGAAAGAAATACTATAGGCAATCAATGAAAGTGCTTTATCTACAGCCCAGGTGATTTAATCAAGCGAACTGTAATTTTAAAATTACGGTTTTGGTTATCGGCCAACCGGAAATGGCACATTCCGTGGATCAGAAAATTTAATTTCTAAATATCGTAAAAAATATGAGATTTACAGGAATACTACAAAATGTTAAAAAAAAAAATAAAAATTTGTAAGAAATTTCCTGAATAAATTTCTCAGAAAAGAAAAAAGTTGTCTGTTGCCACCTCAACTTTTTTTTTATTTTTAAGTAGACGAAAAATATTGAACGCTCATTATGATAGACGAACTTAAATAAATTCAGTATGAATTTTTGAAACTAGTAGAATATCACTTTCTAAATGTGTATGTAACTTTAAATTATTGTTTTAATTAAATTAAATACAGGGTGTCCCACTGGGACTAGTCCAAACGATTAGGGCGTGTAGCTGGAGCAACATCTTGAAAAAAAGTCCACTAAGCATATGACCGGAAATGAACCGTTACCCACTTTAATTGCATTTCAAAATTTTTAGCATGGCATACCACCTTGAATGATATAAATGCCAATAACTCTTCTAAAAATGAAAATAGCTCAATTGTTTTTCTATAATTTTAAAGGCACAGAGTGCTTCTTTCTTCTCTGGAAGTAGGAATATCATGCATGGTATTTTCCATAAAGAAAACATTGGTGGAATTAAAAAAATTGTGCGAGAAATAACAAAAAATTCATTAAACTCATTATTTCTCGAAACACTCACTTAATAATTTTTGTTTTTTATTTCAAATTTAAATTTAATAGATGATTTAATACAAAATTGCTTCTTCTGATTCTTTATGGAAAATACCATGCATGATATTCCTACTTCCAGAGAAGAAAGAAGCACTCTGTGTCTTTAAAATTATAGAAAAACAATTGAGTTATCTTAATTTTTAGAAGAGTTATTGGCAGTTATATCATTCAAGGTGGTGTGCAATGCTAAAAATTTGGAAATGCAATTGAAGTGGGTAACGGTTCATTTCCGGTCATATGCGTAGTGGACTTTTTTTCATGATATTGATCCAGCTACACGCCCTGCTCGTTTGGACTAGTCCCAGTGGGACACCCTGTATAAACCGATTTATTTTTAGTCCTTTAGGAAAAAATTTGGGAAAAAATTCTAATAGACGAACTTCTGTAGATCTCGACTGATAAGTATTCAACCGCTCGTTAAATCAAACAATTCCTTTATGTAAATTGTCCTAATTTTAGACTAAACTAAAAATCAATAAAATTATGTGTCAAAATAGAGCCAAAGCATTTAAAAAATATTAGTTAATATGCAGGGCTCATTCGCTTTATTTGTTCTAAAACGAAGAGGTGTCGTACAACTTTTTAATTTGAAATTCCCATTTCTTTTGTTCATAAGCATTCGAAGCGTAGGATGACATTCGAGATAACATTCATGCGTATATTACCTGTTCTACTTAAACCTCCACAGCTTGGTCTACAGTGACGTGCTATTCGAACACTATTCCAATAATGTCTCTCACAAGAAGGCTATAAATTGTTATTAAATAGATAATTATTGTAGAAATATTAAAATTAAATTATGTCTAAAATATACTTTTCGAACTTTCATTTTGAAAAATACATCATAGTTGGCTCTGATGAAGTAAAATAGTACTTGCTAAATTTATCTTTAGTTTTAGTATTGTACGTCAGATGTCCTATAAAAGTTTTTAACGTAATCGCATTACCGGCATCTCAATAAGGCCGTCTATCAATATAATATACTATATTAAAACTAAGATTTATTGACTTTTGCATAATAAAATTTCTTTTCCATTTACTCCCTTACATAATTATCACCAGAAGAAAGTCATCCGGTATTTTTCGTAAACGGATAATAGTAGGTAAACCTATGTATTAGCAGACCCTACTGTATAAATAAGAGCCTCCAGTATCGACTGTATTTTTTACTAAGCTTAAAATAAGGTAATTACATAAAATTCTTTCTTTGCTACGAAACTATATGGGCAAACGTTTATTTTCATTGACAATTTTAGTTTTTCAGAATTATGAGCTTTTATTTTATTTTTATATGAAAATGTTCAAAAAATATGTAATTTTATTTGATTGAAAAATAGAGTCATGAGAATATTTATTTCTTAGTGAAAATCGTCTTGAAAAATAAGGTGTTTTTGAAATTTAAAATCTTTTAACGTGTGTTTTTGTAATATACGTCATAAACTCATAACTCGAAATGTATAATCAATACAAATCCTCCATTCTAATTTTTTTTTTTTTTTAAACACCTTTATTGATATGGCTACTACAATCTTAAACATTATTAATTCATTAGTAAGGTTGACATTAGTACTTATGAGATAAGCATAAACTTGTGTGGGTCTTCTAGACCAGTATCCAGTTCCCTTAAGATATAATATTCATACGGTTAGCTCATGTGGTTTGATTCGTTTGAGCCGCCTTACTTCGTTTGTACTGTCCAGTAGTTGTACGGCCTCAACGTTGGTGTGGGTAAGAAGTCTTTTCTCATGTTTAATGACACATTCGCGGATGACGTCATCTATCAATTGTAGTTTTAGATCATTGTGTATTTCCCTGTTAGTCACAAATCGGTAGGCGTTGGTGACCATTCGAAGAAATTTATTTTGGCTACGTTGTATAATGTCTCCATTGGATTTATGAGTACAACCCCATAGCTGCGCACCATACATCCATATTGGTTTGAAGATAGTCTGGTAGACTAGTCTTTTGCAATACAGGCTCATTTTGGAATGATGTCCAATTAACCGGTACATTTGACGTTGTTTTAATCGTATCTGTTAGCATTTTGTCTAACGTGATGTTTCCAATTGAGCCTTGAATCTAAATGCAGACCAAGGTATTTTGCCGATTCAGCCTACGGCACTTGCACCCCATTGAGGTATATGTGTAGCCTGTTATTTTTGTGTCGGAGCGTAAATGTCACATGGGTTGATTTGAGCTCATTAAGCACTATTTTCCAGTCAATTGTCCATTTAGTAACATTGTTCATTGCTCGTTGAAGATTTTCCACTGCCCTTGGTTGTGATTCGTTTACTGACATAATTACAGTGTCGTCAGCGAACGTGCCGATGAATGTTTTATTCGTTGTAGGTATGTCCGCAGTGTAGATAAGGTAGAGGAGGGGTCCCAATACTCCCAATACGCTTCCCTGCGGAACTCCCGCAAGCGTTGGATAAAAGTCAGAACATGTTTCTTCATGGATGACTCTGAATTGGCGATCAGAGAGGTATGATTCAAGCAGCTGGCAATTTCCATTGGCGTGACCCTTTTAAAATCCTGATTTGGTTGATAGACAGGTGTTACGTCAATGTTGGATTGAATGTTATGGGGTTGAAACACTGTTGCTAGGTGTTGAGCAAAGAGTTCCGCTTTTTCTTTGTCTTGACGAACTCAATTGCCTTGAGCATTTCCTTTAGGTGGTACTCGAACTACAGGTCGTTTAAATTTTCTGATTGCTTTCCATAACGAGTAATCCTTATCCATTTCTGGACCTAGCCCGCTTAAGTAGTTGTCGAAGCAATCCTGTTTGAAGCTTTTGATTAGCCTATTGACTTTGTTACTTATTCGATTGAAGGTGGCCTTGTCAGCGGGATTTCTGGTGAGATGCCATATTCTCCTTTATTTGATTTGCTCCCTGAATTCAGCCGAGTATTTGACTTCAATCTCCGCTTTGTCCTTTAATCCTGGAGTAGCTAGACTGGCGGCCATACGAGTGTATTCAATGAAATTGTTTGTTTGTTGTACCAATTCTTCATTACTTTTAATACTAACTTTTAATTCAACTAGCTCTTCCAGTTTTTCTCTGAAGAGATCCCAAGCCGTGAATCTATTAGTAAGGTTTTGCTTTTTATTTTTCTTGATGACTACAGCGCTTACTGACAACAGTACAGGAATATGATCAGATATTAAGTCGTTAATTCCTTCGACTCTAGTGTAACTGGATGAAATACCTTTTATGATGAAGAAATCAAGCAGATCTGGTATTTTTCCTGCATCCGTTGGCCAATACGTTGGCCCCCTTGGAGACAGGTATTTCACATTTGTTTTCATGAATGGCATTGAACAAAGCATTTCCTTTCCCAGGAGAAATTAGCCTGGAACCCCAAGCTGTATGTTTTATATTATAGTCCCCTCCAATAATAAATCTTGGACCGAGCTTATTAAAGACGTTATTAAATTGTAACTTCGTTGGTGTATGCCGTGGAGCACAGTATGCTGCCGCAATATTTAGATCTGCGCCATTATATTGGATTGAGATAACAGTTCCTTGCATGTAGCTTTCTCGAATATCCTCTTGTAGATTATGATTGATATTATTTTTAATTAGTACAGCTGAATCACCTCTGGCTCTTTCGTTGTCCAGTAGGAATTAAATCCCTTTATTCTGAAAAAGCTTTTGTTGGAGAAGTGCGTTTCTGAAATAAGTGCAATATCTATATTGTTTGTATGGGGAAATATTTCCAGTTCTTGGGCTCGTTGGTTGAGCCCATTAGCGTTCCAAGTTACAATGCGTAGGAACAAGTTAATTATTTGTGTGTATGCTGACTTTTTTTGCTAGCGGATAGAAATTAATTTCTAGTTTTGCCACCCTTTCTGTTAAGTGACCAAGTGTCTGTTGAATTTGATTAAGCTTTTTAATAATTTCAAAGTTATTAGACTCGTTATTAACTTCTATATGTTTGTTGTTTTGGTTTGATTCATCAGCAGATAATTTGGTGATTTGCGCATAGGATAATCCAACTGTGGATGGTGTGATTGTTGTTTGTTTTAGCAGCTATGGTTTGTAATCGCTGTACTACTTACTCTTGTTCTAATATTCTGTTGACTTTTAATTTTGTTCTGATATACACAGCACCCTTTATAATTTGCAGTGTGTCCTTGCTGTTGACAAAGAGCACATGAAGGCGCGATATCTGGTTGTTTTTTGCATTTTGTCGCGTGATGATCTCCAGCACATTTAACGCATTTGGTTTGACGATAGCAAAAACTCTTGGTATGTCCAAGTTGTTGACAATTCGTATATTGTGGAATGTCCCTTGTCTTATTAGGTGGCTCAATTTTAACTATACAGTACGCAAGTTTCTTGATGTTGTATACTTCTTTATTGTTGTCTTTTTGTTTTAAGTCGATGTAAAACAATGGAAAGTGTTTCCTGTCTTTTACACCATTAGTTGTGACCATTTTGTATATGTTAGTAATACCTGCGACTTCATGTCCCATTTTTTCTAAGTCTGCTTTAATTACATCGTGACTAATGGAAGATGGTAAGCCTCTGATAACCACTCTATAAGCCTTTTCGCTCTTTAGCTGGTAGGTGTGATATTCTATATTTTCTGATTGGTTGCTGGGTTCTTTTTTTAATTCTTCCAGTAATTTTTTGACATTTCTGTAATCATTTTCATTTTGAAAGGTAATTTTAATGTCATTATTTGAAAGCGCCTTAAAATTATTTGATTCACTAGTGGTTTTTATTACTTTTTGTCGAAAAAATTCGAAATTTTTGATATTGCTCACGTTAATGGGTGGAGGCAGTGGTATTTTTGGGTTTTTCGGTTCAGTGTTATTGATCACAATTTGTGTAGTATTTTTTGGAGGAGTTTTCGTTTTTGTGCGCCTGCGTTTCCTAGCATTTCTGTTATCAGCACTGGAAACTTCTTTTTCCAGTTCTTCCTCATCTGTGCAATAATCCTCTTGACTAAGAGCACTGAATCTATTATTCTGTTGGAAAACTGGAAATTGCCGCAGCAACCAGTTGGAATTATTTGAATGTTCATGTTGACTGGATGATGACTGAATACGGTTGGAAGAAAGATTGTTAAGTCGTGCTGAATCCTCAGCTATGCTATTTTTAACCTTTTCTTTTAGGGTGAGTTTTCTCTCTTAATTTCAGCAACTTCATTGTTCACCTGCGCGATTAGTTTCTCCATTTTTTGAAATTTATTTAACAGCTCCTTGCTGTTTATAATATTTGTTGATGCACTCGGCATTTGTTCTGATAATGAAGTTACTTTTTCAGTGGAGACTGTATTATTTACAAATATTTTTTGTATTGGTGATCTGATTGTAATGGAGTACCTTCGGAATGAAAGTTGTTTCTCGTTACTCTTTTGAGCTTTGATATCGCTTAGCTTATTTTTGGTATCATTAGAATTTTGTAGAAATGTTTGGTTCCCCCTAGAATCCATGGGACCGACCTCCGGAGAGAGTGGATTTTCTTGAACATCAGGTCTGCCACCTAGGGTATTAATTTCCTTGTTTGTTTTATCCATTGCGTTTTGTTGTTTATATTGTGTTATTACACTCGCCTCTAGAAGTTCAGCCGTTGTGATACATTAAAAATGCAAAACAAACGTTGCCCAGGTGCTACCGCGTGGAGGTAAACTAGAGACAGTTGATGGTTTCTACATAGTTGCTACGTTGGAGTATAAACCAATTTATAATTGGCTATAAACGGTCAACGCCTACCCAATTGAAACACACCCAGCACTAATCAAATTTGAATTCGAATATCTTTCTATTGTTATTTTGAATTTGCGAAGCATGCTAGATTGTTTCGATTTTTTGTTTTCCTCACGCTAATTGTATTGATTTAAATTTTTCTGCCCAGCACGTTTTGATTTATTTTAATTTCGATTGTTGGGCGGAGACCTGTTGTCTTTTTTTCTTATCATTGTTTTTAGATGTGGAGATGGTGGACGAGTGTTTTTTCTATCCTCTTCAAAAATTTAATTTAATTTTATTTTTATGTTTTATTTATATAGTAATATGTATATACTTTATATACATATGTATATACATTTTAATTTTAAATGTTAAATTTATTTCTAATTAAATTCAATTTTAGTATTAAAATAATTAAAGTGTAGGGACAATAATTAAAGTGTAATCTTGGAAAATGCAATCCATCGGGATGCATTTGTCAGGCAATGGTTTTATATTTGTAGATAGAGAAATTAAAAGCATTGATTGCTTGCTTATGTGCATGATTTGGTTTTTTTTGTGTGATTTTACATAAAATCCAATTTCAATTTTTAATTACTAAAGTCTAATAATTGGATAGTATAGAAATAGATTTTAACTTAAATAGAAATACGTCATAGTAAATTTTATTAAAGATTTTATTTTTACGCACACTTATTTGTATTCTTACGTTTGATTTTGTGTACAACCGTCACTAATACATGCTTAAATTATGGTATATAACAGGGTCAACAATATGTTTATGCAGCTGTCTCGTTCGCTCTTTAGACAGATTCTTTTAGGAAATATACTGTGTTTTGTTGGTTTTTGTAATATAATGTACAAACAACAACAAAAAAGAGAATCTTTTTCGTAGGTTTTGATATATTTGTCATAAATATTTTCCTGTATCTTGATACATAGGTCAGGTATGTTTGTATGTGCTAAAAGGTCTCCTGCTACGCACATTAAAGATGGTAGAAAATATTTACCGTCATTGTGTGTTGGTGGTTTTAGTATATAAAATTTTGTTACTTGTATGCTGGTGTTGTTTATTTCCTGGTGTTCATGAAACAACTATGGTATTCTTGAAAACATGATCTATTTGAGCACAATGAGATTTTGTATATTCAACTCAAATAGGATTCTTGAATTGCAATCGAATATAATTAATTTAGAATGGTTTATTTAGGTAGGATTAATAATTTTTTTTACAGGATATTACTAACTGCATCAAATTGATTTCAAATTAATTTAATTAATATTATAAATTATAAATTGACTAAATATATAAATAAAATGCGAATTTTGGAATGTTGGTTTGAGTTAAGTTAAGATTTGATTTTTAACAAAATGATGTGTTCATTTATGTGAACAAAGTGGAATTATGTAAAAACATTTTGGAAGGCTAAATGTTTTTGAATTTAATTATTGACTTAATGGATTTATTGAAATTTAGGTTGCGGGTTTCACACAAAATCATCATGATTACGTCGGCACATCGATAAATTTTTAAGAAAGTAATGTTTCATTTTCATTGCATTGATTTATTACTTTATTTACTTTGCATGCTTGATTCGGCAGGGTAATAAGTTCGTGAACTGAGTCAAAATTTTATGGATATATTTATATTGATTTATTAATAAAGAAATCAAATTTTTGAATTATTGATTAAGTGACGGATTTTATTTTTGTGCGGTTGTACATGGAATTGTAACTACTAAATTTTAATAATTGGATTGTACTAAAATTGGTTAACTTAATTTGATATATGTCATAGTTAATTTTATATCAGCATTCTCGCTCAGCACCCAGAAACTCCAACAGTCATGTAGCGCTTGTATTGTCTCGTAATAATTGTTTTATTTTATTTATCACTAACTAATTTATATAAGTTAATTTCTATTAATTAAGTAGTAAAGTTTAGTTAGTTTTCAGTGATATCTGGGAAATTCTATTTGAGTAACTGATAAGTAGATGTTAAGTAACACTAATTTTTTAAAGACAATCGTGCAGAACATCATACTTTTTAAAGTAATTGTGTTTCTTTATTTTTAATAGCGATGTATCTTTTTATATGATGAAATTAAAATAAATACATGAAAATCACTTAACTGTGTATTTAACTTTATAATTGAGAAATTATAAACTTTTAGGAAAAGCAAAATTATGTAGAAATTAATAATAAAACTGCAAGATTTTGTAAAGCAAGATTTTTTGATTGCAAGATTATGCATTTGCAACAGTTTGGATATACAAGATTTTGTAATGCAAGATTTTGATTAAATGCAAGATTTTGTTTTTGCATGATTTTGTAATTCAAGATTTCGGGGCGCTCGCGCCTCTGCTCAACAATCGAAATTAAAATAAATCAAAAAGAGCCAAATAGAAAAAATTAAATCCATACAATGAGCGTGAAGAAAACAAAAAATCAAAATAATCTAGCGTGCTTCGCCAATTCAAAATAACAATAGAAAGAAAGATATTCGAATTCAAATTTGAATGGAGGGAATGAAAGAGATGATTATTCTATTGTTTATAAATTTCAAGTTATGATTTATCACGTATATTACAAAAACACACGTTAAAACATTTTAAATTTCAAAAACACCTTATTTTCAAGACGATTTTAAATAAAATTACATGTTTCATGAACATTTTCATACGAAAAGGAAATAAAAGCTCATAAAGCTCAATAAACTAAAATAGTAAATGAAAATAATCAAAACACAGTCGGTACTGGAGGCTCTTATTTATACAGTAGGCTCTGATAATATACTCATTATACATTTGTTTTTTTCAATTATAATGATATCCATTATTCATTGCTAGTTTATCTAGTAGTCTTTTCTTCCATTATTCACTACTACCAAGTAAATTATTCATTTTTGAAATTTTATCTAGTAGTCTCTTGCCATTTTCATTATAATTAAATTGAGACGTCAAAATATCGCATATTATGGCTGTGATTCACTCAGATAAATGACGACACTCGCCCACCGGCTCGTGTCGGTAAACTTCATCTACGTGAATAACAGCTATCATTATATACTTGAATAATGTAATATTTTCATTGGGTATTAAAGTTGGTCGTCTTCTACACTTTTAATCCTAGGCGTAAATGTTTTTCAATACTGTTGTCAAATTAAAATTAATTGACACGTTATAAATTGGTAAAATAAACAAACGAAAATCTCCTTAGCTATCCAAAATATTTCAATAAAATTTTCTATCTTGGAATTTTAAATTCATGTAATTTGTACTTATAACTAGTAGGTACATATGTATATACAATGAATTTTCTTCTTTGGAGAAAAATTAGTATGTGTTATTCGGATAAAAAGTGGCTCGAAATCTTTGGATTTGCTCGACTATGCTGCGCTTCGCCTCGCGCGCTATAATTGCTCGTTAAACAAAGTATCACTTTTAATCCTAATGACACAATGTGACTCATTGTCCTTTTTATTTGAAAAACTTGAAGCTACAACAAGAAACATCATTTTTACTATGGATTTCATATGCCGCCAAAGCAAACATATTTTATATAATTATAGTAACTACATTTTTGACTATATTGAGTTATTGATGCCAATCGATGGTTAATAATAAATAATATATTGATTATAATTAAGCCGAATAATTAAAAATAATTTGAGAAATACGTAATTAGAAAAATAGTTTTCAATTTAACCAAAAAATACACTAAAAAACTAAAGTTTCAAAACTATAACATCGGTTTTCTCAAAATGCATTTTCTGCAGTTATGTAAAATAAGTTTAGTATGGGAGTACATATTAGAAACAGTGGAAAGTTATACCACTAAAAAAACTTCTTAAAAATTGTGAAGTATGATTATCAGAAATACGAAAATGTTATAGAGGGGGGAGTAAAAGTAATGAACCGGTCTTCATTACGATAAGCAAGAATATTTTATTCTGGGAATAAGAAATGTACAACAAAATATTGCATTCTTATTATTTTATATTATTCATATTTAATATTTATTACTTTGAATGAAATATGATAATCAAAATAGAGGTAAATTGATTATTGATGTAGTCGCTACTTTATGTATTTGCTATTGAACTTTAATATATTCTAAGAACTAAGAAATGGCTGATAAAGTATAAAGAAAAATTAATATTGTGGCAAATACAAATGTTAGTAACTCTTTATGCCGTTGTTGTTATTGGTTTATGACAGACATAAAGTCAGAGGTCTGGCGTGATATAGTAGCTGGCTAGGCTCAGGGTTGGCGTGGGGTTTTCCAGACTTGACATAATGCTTGAATTACCGCAGTACGAACGAAAATTAGAAAAAAAGAAAGACAACTTCTTTGTTTACAGAAACAAAAAAGAAAACAAAAGTATAATATGAGTGCGACCGGAGAATTATGTAACGGTCAACCCAACACTAGCTTGTCACACCTTACAACCATCTGGACTCCTCCTCCCCCCCCCTCCTCCCCGTGCTACTCTACTCCATCATCGTTGGTATATAAATCCAGCCAACGTTAACAAAAGAGTGAGGAAGAAGAAGAGTGAATATCACACAGCCGCAAACAATAGCCCTCCCAATAATACGATAATCAACAATGCACGGTAGAAGATAGTGAAAAGGATAACAAGAAAAAAACTCGAAAAATCTGACTAAAAATAATTGTAACTACTAAACTATTCGCGTAAACAGGTGAACAAAGAAAAAAAAAATAACTGATCACTAAGAAAAATAAATGAAAAATACAATGGGCGCGGTACATTCGTGATTACAATATACCGCGAAAACTGTGAAAAAAATTATGTAATATAAATATTATGGAACCAAAACACGGAGAAAAACATTTGAATCAAAAACTGAATTTTAAGTAAAGTCTAAACAAAAAAAAAATAACGTTGAAATTATAAGCAAACTAAACGAAAATGTGGAATTGCAAGCTAAAAAGTTTATATAAAATTATAATCAAATTATCCCCTAAACCGACTTCGCTAAAACTCCAAACTTGACTGTCCAAAAAAAAACAAAAAAAAATGTATTTTCTTGTTCAATATTTAATAATCAAAAAAAACCGATACACGTTCATTCAAACCATCAGTTTTTCTTGTTTTTTCTTATCACCGCTCTCGCGTAATTGCAATCACGCACCGCAACCCACCAATATATCATCAGAATCATAAAAAACAGACAGAATTGCTCTCACCGCTGAATATTCTTGATCATCGCATCATTGGTTATGCCAATCACCATGTCCCGCATAATCAACACACCGCATATACGAGACACAATTGGCTCATCTTACTCCCATTGATAGAGAAGCAAAATCCCTCACTGGTAATCGTTACAGTACAACATCAACAGCATATTTCACATGGAAATTAATAGTCATCATTAAGGAGTAACCAAATCAACCGCAACCGATGAACTGTGATGGTTAAACCAACTTACGCGCGCCAGACAAACGCAACGACAATTCATGTTGCGCAGGTGAGGACGGCGTAACAGTTGGTACGGCTATACTGAATATAACTGGTGTGGAGGCAGTGGGCCGCAACAGATGGGATGGGAAAATAATTATAAAAATTCACAAACTATTCAAAGGTCATATAATTACATCCTTTGCTCTCTCTCTCTCTCTCTATCTATCTCCCTGCCGTATTTTTTACTGCACAGCAGTGATTTTTGACTTGTTTGAGTTGCCTTGATATGCCCTTTACCTCTACGGTGGTAGTTCCACTTTTATAATCTCTAAACATTTAAATTGCAAGGCATTTTGAAAAGTTTACAAATTTGCAGGTTAGGCGGTTTCATCAAGCTCAATAATATAACATATTTTTTCAACTCAAATATATAACATATTTTGTTAAACATTTTCGCATTATCGGTGTTACATTAAATGACCTAAGTTTGCGCAATACAAAACGGTGCAGAGCATTGTCAAACGATTTAGAAAAATCAGTGTCAATACAATCCAGTTGTCCAACTTTGTACAAAGTTATATAAAAAATTAATGTTGAAAAAACCCTTACGAATGTGCTTGGTGTGCTTTGCTTTTTAATTATACAGCTATTCCGTTGATTTTGACGAAACTCGTTGAAAATATTATTTACATAAAATAACTTGACCCATATTTTTGTGATTTCCTTCTACATCACTGTGCTTCAGAACATCACAATTCGCAGTTTCCGCTTTAATTTTTATTTTTTTTTTGTTTTTTCATTTTACTTCAAAAACTCAAATTTTCATAGTGTCTGTTCTCTAATACGGAACCGAAGTTATTAGTTGGTGGCTTAACTGAAAGGTAATAAACTGTTATTTACAAAGTAATTTCTTGGTATAGTATCATTTTCCATGACTTTCGACAATTTTGCCGTTTTTCTAATTTTTGTATAGCTTTAGACTAATAAACAACTCTAATAAACAAACAAATAAAAAAATGGGCCGCCATCTCTAATTTTGAAATACGGTTTTTTAGAAGAAAAAATTCCGAATTAATTTCTTTTTAATGAAAAAGAGCATTGCTTTGAATAATGCCATTTTTTGTGAAGTTGGGGAACACAACAAATTTCACTTGTAATATTTATTTTAAGGAATACTTATTTTTCCAACAAACAAACAAATAGAAAAAAAAAACACCTGGTGGAAAAATTTACTCACGAGGTAAGCCACATGAGTTGATTACGTAACCAATTGGTTGCTAGGTTCGCAACCGTGTGGGTTTTAATTTCTGCTCTGTAAAACAAAGTATTTGTCTGTGAACCATTTTGGTTGCGTTATGTAGGTAATGCTGGTTAAATTTTTGTACGAGTTGAGCTAACTTCGTTCGTGAAAGTCAAGGATGTTATAGTTAATGTTTTCATGTACATCGATCTACTTTCCGCCATTGCTTGACTGATATTTCATCCATATCATTTTGTATGTATATCTTTACGCATATTATCGGTTGGGTAAGGTTGGATTAGCACATGTAATCTGCGCAATAAGATCTTGATAACTTCCTTCTTCGTGTGAAAGGTGGTTCATAGTTTTTATGGTATTAAATATAACTTTAATATTGTGATACTATTTTACTGTTTTCCTTCGAAATCAAAAAGGAGTCTTGACTAACGATGTATTTAACGGGGTAAAATACTATATTGTAAACCATTTTCTCAAATACTTTTGCTAAAGAGTTTAAAATGGAACTTGATACTATAATATGTCATCGCTTTTTGTGGATAGGCAACAAAAATATTCTTTCCACTTAGAATAATAAAAAATTAAATAATAAAGTGATTGGAACCACAAATACAAATAGGAGTCAAGTTCTGCCTAATTTATGAAAATTCGTTAAACAGGTAAATTAGTGGAAGCTAACAAGTAATCGTATTTTCTAATATTACCATTATATGCATCAAAATTATAATTAAAATCAGAAATAGATCTAAAATTTGATTCTGAATATGTCTCACATGGTTAAATAATGCCAAAAGCATTACTTCTAGTATATCAATTTGGTATACCAAAGTGTGTCCATCGGTGTTCGAAGCAAATATGTTCAAGGGATTAGTTATACAGTGATGAATATTCGTATAAGAACAACCATTGGTATTTTAATAAATAATAAAATAAACAGATCCCTATGATTTTTTTTATATAAAATTATTTATTTCGTGAACAGTAAAGAATTACAATAAATATAATTGGTATTTCATCAAAGCAAAAAATCCGATTTAAACTCCAATTTTACATTAATCCAATTTAAAAAAATACTCCAAATTGCTTAAATATTCGTATAAGAACACTAAAATTATCAAAAAATATCTACATAATAATAAAGAAAATTTTAAAATAGTATTTCGTATGACGCCCTTGTTGTTTAATGACTTCAACTTCAAGTATGCGCTCTGGCATTGAATTTGCAAGTTTTTGTAAAGTTTCTGCCTCAATTTCTCCTCAACAGCCCTTAATGCACTGCTTTAGTTCAGTAACCGTTTTAAACTGCCGACCATTCGCATAAACCTTCGCTGCAGGTATGCCCCAAAAATTCTCCATCGGATTACAATCGGGACTACATGCAGGCCAATCAAGAACATTTATTTGTTTTTGACGAAACCACTCCATTGATTGCTTTGATACATGGATGGAAGCATTGTCTTGTTGGAAAATAAAATCAATGTCGTTGTTGTCGTCAAGAAAAGTTATCAAACCGTCTTCTAACAAATCATTGTTTAGGTTTGAATTCATTCGAAGGGTAATAAAGCTAATTGGTAGCTTCCCGCCATAGTAAAAAGCTCCCCGCGCCATTACTGTCCCTCCGCCGAAATTTTTTTTAGACCGGAATATATTTTTATCACGGATATCGTGCCAGTAGCAAAAGTAGCAATCTGGGCCGTCCAGGTTGAATTTTTTCTCATCCGAGAAAATCACATTTGGCCATTCATCCTTCCAATGCATGTATCGCTTGGCGAACAGTAGCCTATTTTCAATATGTTTACAGGATAAACTAGGCTTACTTTGCAATTTCGACCATTTAATATTTTTTGTTCTTCTTAACACTTGAGCAATATGTTGTTTTGTAGCAGGTAAGCCCAATTTTACTTTAATTTGATTGGCGGTTAACTTGTTACGAGTTGCTTCCTTTCTTATTTTGTTAATTTGAGATTTGGATAACTTACTATTTCCTTTTATTTTCTTTTTATGACCATAACTGTTGTGGACCACAGTTGATGATCGACCAATTTTAGTACAAATTTGACGTATAGTAAATCCTTGTTCTTTATAAATTCTGATGGAGATTTTTTCTTCATCATTTAAGAATTTTCCCTTTGGCATCACTTTAATAAAATATTATTACAATAAATAATAATTTAATAAAATTCAATTTTATAAGCATCATAATATACTTACAGAATAAGATCGAATATCAAATATTTAAAACAAATACTATATATTTATTAAGTGCGTAAAAACACGTTTTTGTTAGCTGTCCTTATACGAATGTTTTACTAAATTGCTCCAAATTTTATTAAATGATTTTTTTTTCTTTCTACAAAGTACCGTTAGGTGATACTTGCTTCCTAACATAATAGTTAGACACAGGGTGGCAATACAGTATACTTTTAGTTTTAATAGTAGACATAATTTTTGTCTTAATTCACAAATTATAAACGAGATTATGTGTTCTTATACGAATATTTATCACTGTATTCCACTCTATTGAAGATAGATTAAAATCTACCGCTAATAAAAGAAATAATCAATGCCGACTAGCCATAGACTAGATAGTCTTCTGATGTGAATATTTAAAGTTAGCTTTAGTTAAATCAACAGCACCTATGTACATAGCGAAATATTGAAGTAGGATGATTAACTAAATTTTTGTTTGTAGTTTCTGAAGCCCCAAAAACCTTCGACAGTTCCGTTCTTAAGTACTATGATTTGACAATGTTTCATTCACGGGTTTGCAATTCGACCCATGGGACTGTAGAAGCTTAATATTTTGCTCTCATATTCATTAAAATTAATAATTTTTTGGCAAATAGAAGATAACGAGTTTCAAAAACTAGTTTGCTGCCGAACGAATTTGTTTTCTTTATAATTTAGGGCCTCTATATAGCGTTAGGCAATCCCCACATTTCCAATTAACTTTATAGGACAGTTAACACTCTGGTACAAAGACGGAGGATATTTAACCGCAACTGATATGGATGAAACTGTTGCATTGGAAACATCGTATACTGCCACTTTTATTATTGCTAATAAATTCATAGCAATATTTGATGAAAAACGATCTTAAGCTTAAGAGTTACAAGTTAAATTCACTGGATTGGTTAACTTGAAATGTGTAAAATTAAATTACAGTTCCTTAATGTTCGAGTTGTATACAGTTGTAAGCCTCCAAAATTCAATAACTTTTTTTATAAAATGTATTTCAATCACACACAGCTAATGCATTAAGCTAATTGAAATTAAATTTCATTAGTATTTGTGATGTACACAGTTGTAATATTACATAACGTTCGGACTTGGTAAATATTTCTGTGTATTTTAGCGCAATATCGTTCACCATAAGGCCATAGCAAAAAAAAATTATACGCAGATCTTATTATTCCATTTAACCGGTCTCTTCCATATTTCTCATTTTCAGACTGCTTTATTATAAATCCTGTAATAACACCACCCGAACAAAAACAACACCAACCTACAACAAAAACGAAATCCACTTAAAACAATTTCAATTCAAGTGAATAAAAATTAGGTCTATCCGACTCCCTGAACGACACTTTTCCCACAAAGCGTTCGGTACATCACGCTACTAACCATTTACATTTTACAAAAACTTCATTATTTTAAGCAGGGCCAGTCCTCAAAAGGTTTCACAGGATTTCTTAAATTTAGAGGCCTCTTCCCCAAAATCACAATTTTTTTTTATTTAGATGATAGGTTGTCAAAAAAGGAAATATGTTTGACAGTTTTCTCAATGGAAGAGAACCCCTTTTATTCTAGGCTCGAACGGACCCAAAAGTTAAAACAAATTGATTATTATTAAAATTTATCTTTGTACAAAATTTCGACCAAAACTATCAATATTTGTCAGAATGGGAGGCAAAACAAAATTGGTTGATGGAAAGACGGAAGGACATTTTTTTAATCTATGTACAGTCGTTGTCAAAATTATTTGTGTCACGCAAAAATTGTATGATGTATTCCGCAAAAATTAAAACTTGGGCTAACCACTTAATAATATAACTAAATTTTTTTTTGTATAATTATTGTTAATTATTGATGTTTCATTTAGTAAAAAAAAAAAATTAAAAATCTTTATAATTCATTAAAATAAAATTAAAAAACAAATGGACAAAATTATTTGTGTCTCATATTTTTGGGACAAAATTATTTGTACCTACCTTTGAAAAATTCCTAGTAACGGGAACATTGATTTTGTTTAATTTTTTTTTTTTAAATGTTACACGTGTTCATTTAGTCATAATTTTCGCCTCAACAAGACCAGTTTGTTTTAAAGAATGGGAAAATTAAGGAGTTATCATTAGAAGTTCGAGTCTCGATTGTTGCCGGCTACGAGGCTGGTGTTTCAGTTAAAAATCTAGCCCAAAAGTACAACTGTCACAAAAATTCGGTGATGTACCAAATTCAGAAATCTAAAATCCAAAACTGCCTAAAAAATGTTAAGGGAAGAGGCCGTAAAAGAAAGACAACGCCTAAAGAAGACAGAAGGATCACTACGCTTGTGCAAAGAAACCCTCTGAATTCAGTAAAATCTGTTCAGTGTGACATAAATAGTGAAAGACATAATAAAATTAGCGTAAAAACTGTTCGCAGACGGCTTCGTGAAGCAAATGTTAAAGCTTATGTTGTGCAAAAGAAGCCATTTATAAGTGAGAAAAATAGAAAAAAACGGCTAAACTTTGCTCGGGCCTATTTAGCGAAACCTGTCGAGTTCTGGCGCAATATATTATGGACCGATGAATCGTGCTTCTCTTTAGATGGAAGCTACGGTAAGAAATATTTTTATTCGACACCTCAACAAAGGAAGTTTCGTAACAATACAATGCCTACTCGACACAGCGGAGGAGGCAAAGTAATGGTTTGGGGGTGTTTTTGTTATAATGGTGTAGGAGATCTCACAGTGCTACCGAGAAAAGTTACCTCTAACGTATACTTAGAGGTCCTTAATGAATATGCAATGGTTTCCGGGTGTAAACTGATAGGATCAGATTTCGTATTGCTACAAGATAATGCTCCAATACACAAAAGCAAACTAATAACTAAATTCCTTAAAGATTTGGGCCAAGAAACTATAGACTGGCCACCACAAAGCCCAGATCTTAATCCCATAGAGAATCTATGGCATTATATTAAACAAAAAATTAAAACAACTATTGGAAGAACGCCCAAGGAAACGTTTGACGAAATAAAACGGATATGGGATCAAATACAACAAAAAATCAAATCCTGGAAAATCTGGTCCAATCCATGCCGCATCACCTTCAAGAAGTGGTTCACAATAATGGTGGCAGTACGTCCTATTGAGTTTACGGTGCAAAGGGAATAAATTAGAATTAATTTAGTAATTTTTAGTCAACTTTGTGATGAGGTACAAATAATTTTGTCCCAAAAATATGAGACACAAATAATTTTGTCCATTTGTTTTTTAATTTTATTTTAATGAATTATAAAGATTTTTAATTTTTTTTTTTTTACTAAATGAAACATCAATAATTAACAATAAATATACAAAAAAAAATTTAGTTATATTATTAAGTGGTTAGCCCAAGTTTTAATTTTTGCGGAATACATTATACAATTTTTGCGTGACACAAATAATTTTGACAACGACTGTATTCTGATCCTGTGACTAATGAGAATGAGAAATAATCTGATTTTTTTTTTGTTTTTTTTTTTTTTTTTGACTATGTAGTCAATTCTCCGACTCCGATCAAAATATCGACTGCTTATTGGAGTTGAGTTTCAATAGTAGTAACATGTTATTACATAAGTTATTTGGTTTATTGAGTTAATTTTTGACATTATTTTGTTGTAAAAACAAAACTTTTCTATCAAAATGTGTTTATATGTTTATAAAACTTTCGTATGTGAGCCTCTTTCTGTTAAGTAACGTTTTTTGATAGGTTTGGCACACGATATATTAATTTTAGGTTTCTAAAGTTTCATTCTGGGTTCTAAACATTAAAAAATAGAAACAATTTGTTACTTCACAGAAAAATACTTTATGTCTTTTTAACATTCTTTATGAGTTTTATTTTCTCAGTCATCAAACCGCGGGTGCTGGTAACCTAACATCTGGAACAAAAATGTTTTCGCCATTGCAATACTTACCCAATATAACTTCGTTACAGCGGGAAAAGTCAAAAAAAAAAAACGGAAAAGAGAAAAGCTTTCATTTTCTTTTAAAGCAATTTTTTTCTACAAACTTTTTGTGAATTAAATTATATTTTTTGACTGCGTGGATTTTTGGTTGTTGGTGTGCTTGATATTTTTTATTACCACTGATATAACAATAAAACCCTCCAAAACAAAAAAAAAAATGAGGAACAGGATAAACGTATAAATTTTTATTATTTAATTTTATCTACGAAATTCTACAAAGCAGAGAAGAATCCACCGAACGAAATTATTATTGTTGTGTTGTGGTCTACGTTTTTTATTTGTTGCGAATTTTCAACGGAAAACGTACTGTTGAAAATGGAAATTCAATTCGGTCCATTGTTTTGTGTACATTTATACGTACTACGTACATAGGTGTATAAATTAGTTGAGCCGTATACAACAAAATACCACAAGTGACAACAGAGGTGTGAAAATATTTTATTTGTTATCTCTAAGCCGATAAAAATACATTTTTAGAATCCTACTGTTTAGACATACTATATACAATCACAACTCTTTCGTATATCATTGTATTATAGACCGGTGCACAACCTTCGCATATTATGAGTACATATCACAAATGACAAAACAAAAATAATTACTGGAAAATAAACAAAATATTAATCGGATAAGTTAAATGGTTTGGATAAATCCTAATAAATTTATTTGAGAATATTGTGTGAGTTCTATAAATAGGACAGCAAAACAATAAGCAGAAGTTATGGTATGGGCGTCATATGTCACATTTGATGTGTGTTTCCGAACAAAAATCTAATATATTATGAATGTATGTATGTTCATCGCATGTGTTAGAAATGCATATAGCATAAAATATTTTTCTGCAAGTACCATAAAATATATGTACGTAATTTTTATGTATGTAAGCAAATTATTTTATGTCTTTGCTTATTAACTAACTGCATAGAAATGTAACATAAACACTTTTTACATCAAAATTGCAACATAATTTTAATATCAGATTGTATCTTGAAATTACAAATTTTTTTTCGTTTCTACATTTTTCTCAAAGAACGTACATAAATTGTATTTTTTTACACACAGGAAAGTTTCCATTTATGTTACGATACGAAAACAATTTGAAAGTGCCTGTTTATGTACTAAAAATAAAAAGCTCTACTATATGTTGTACAGAAATAAAATATAAATCAATTTCCTGTTTTGAACATAATAAAAAAAAAAACTTTTATCGATTTCTGCTACTTTGAACTTACAATAATGCATTTTCATAACTTTTCCAATTTTTTATTTTTAGTATCTCAATAAAAAGCTAATAAAAAAAAGATGTAAAAGGGGAAAAAATTGTGTGGAAGAAAAACGGTTATGTGTTTGGTATTATGTTGGGAAAAATTTGACGAAGGGAAATTTTCATATGTAACTAACTAAATAATTTGTGTCGTTAAATGTAATTTGATGTGCTCCATGATTAAAGTTTGTAGGTGATGAAAATATAGTGCTTGATTTCTTGCGTATGATTTAATATTAGCTAATTGTGATTTAGAATGGGTGTTTTAGTACCACGTTTATGTTATAGCTTAAATTTAACCTTTTTTTTAGGACACAAAATCAAGCTAAATATACTACATAAATGTGATAGTGTAACACGCGGCTAACTAACAAAGTATAAATGACACATCAGGCGGTTAATCGTATGGTGTGTATGCATTGTCTGATTTTGTTGGACCCACAATTCAGGTCGTATATAAACTTTGCGCATCGCTATAGCAGAGTTCTTAACCTTTATCTGTGTACCACTATTTCCATAAAAGGCTTTAATATGTTTTGGTTACAAAAATATTTTTATTTTTAACATAATCGAGTTTGAGGTTTTCTCTAAGGACCACTAACTAACAATATGAAAAATTTAGAAAATAATTTTTAAAAAATATGACAAACAAAATTATACAATTATTTATCTTAAAGGTTTTTAAAACTGAAAGAGCATTTAATCCAGTTTCGAAATGATTAGCCTATGCTTATGAAAAAATCAATCCTCTCATCATGAATTTTGGTCGCCTGATGAGTCAGTGAGGCGAGAATTACCGGATCGTGATGATATTAGTTATTGTGTGTGTGTCTGTTCGAATGCTCTTTTATGATTCATGCTCTTCATGCTCCTTTTAGTTTTTCGTCGCTGTAAAAATTGTTTTCTTCGGTTTTTTGTTATGAATAAATGAATAATTTTAAACTGTATTGAAATGCATTCGCATATCGCGTTTTTGTATTACGACGGCAAACTGAAAACAAAGCGGTATAATGAGTTGCGCGAGTCGTTAGATCCTTTTAATATATCCGACCGATTATATATTAAAAATACGAATTATCGTTAATTTATGTTACATTCACAAAATAAAAAAATTAATTTCTTTAGTTTTAACTTAATATTTTTGGTTATTAATTTTTTAGTAATTTTTAATGAAAAACCGATTTATTATAAATCAATAAAAAATTGATGAACAAACATATTAAGTTAAAACTAAAGAAACACATTTTTTTTATTATACAATATGTAATTGAACTTTACTAAAAGTAGAATATTCAAAAAATACTTACCATATTGTTTGAACAATGAACAACACAGTATTGTAAATTCTCTTGCTTCATAGCAAGTGAGATCTTCTCATACGCATCATAGATCTTCTCATAAGCATCAAAAATTTGTACCGATTTCAACCGATTGGCTAACTTTTGATACTTATCGTCACAAAACGATACACTAATACAAATAACGTATATGACCGCGCCCAATTTTTTTATTTTTTTTTTTTTTAAACACCTTTATTGATATGGCTACTACAATCTTAAACATTATTAATTCATTAGTAAGGTTGACATTAGTACTTATGAGATAAGCATAAACTTGTGTGGGTCTTCTAGGCCAGTATCCAGTTCCCTTAAGATATAATATTCATACGGTTAGCTCATGTAGTTTGATTCGTTTGAGCCGCCTTACTTCGTTTGTACTGTCCAGTAGTTGTACGGCCTCAACGTTGGTGTGGTTAAGAAGTCTCTTCTCAAGTTTAATGGCACATTCGCGGATGACGTCGTCTATCAATTGTATTTTTAGATCATTGTGTATTTCCCTGTTAGTCACAAATCGGTAAGCGTTGGTGACCATTCGAAGAAATTTATTTTGGCTACGTTGTATAATGTCTCTATTGGATTTATGAGTACAACCCCATAGCTGCGCACCATACATCCTTATTGGTTTGAAGATACTCTGGTAGACTAGTCTTTTGCAATACAGGTTCATTTTGAAATGATGCCCAATTAACCAGTACATTTGACGTTGTTTTAATCGTATCTGTTCAGCTTTTTGTCTCACATGATGTTTCCAGTTGAGCCTTGAATCTAAATGCAGACCAAGGTATTTTGCCGACTCAGCCTGCGGCACTTGCACCCCATTGAGGTAGATGTGTAGACTGTTATTTTTGTGTCGGAGCGTAAATGTCACATGGGTTGATTTGAGCTCATTAAGCACTATTTTCCAGTCAATTGTCCATTTAGTAACGTTGTTCATTGCTCGTTGAAGATTTTCCACTGCCCTTGGTTGTAATTCGTCTACTGACATAATTACAGTGTCGTCAGCGAACGTGCCGATGAATGTTTTATTCGTTTCCGCAGTGTAGATAAGGTAGAGGAGGGGTCCCAATACGCTTCCCTGCGGAACTCCCGCTAGCGTTGGACAAAAGTCAGAACATGTTTCTTCATGGATGACTCTGAATTGGCGATCAGAGAGGTATGATTCAAGCAGCTGGCAATAGTTTTATGGTAGCATTTTGCTCATCTTGAATGTCAATCCCTCGTGCCAAACCCTATCAAAGGCCTGAGATACATCCAGAAATACGGCGGGGCAATATTTCTTTTCTTCTAACGCTTGCTCTATTACCGTAGTTATTCGATGGACTTGATCTATTGTGGAGTGGTTATTCCTGAATCCAAATTGAAAATCAGGAACGTTTACCATTGGCTTTAGACGTTTTAGTAGTAGTTTTTCAAACAGCTTTGATAAGGTCGGAAGCAGTGAAATTGGTCTGTTTGATGTTACTTCTTCGTCTGGTTTACCTGGTTTCTTCAACATAATTATTTGGGCCGATTTGAAGCATTTGGGTACATACTTCAATCTCATACAGGCATTAAATAAGTATGTGATCATGATGATTGCTTTGCGTGGAAGTTCCTTGAATAGACCCGGTGATATTTCATCAATTCCTGGTGCCTTTTTTTGACTAAGACTTTTGTCGATTTCTTCAGCAATTTCCATTGGCGTGACCCTTTTAAAATCCTGATTTGGTTGATAGACAGGTGTTACGTCAATGTTGGATTGAATGTCATGGGGTTGAAACACTGTTGCTAGGTGTTGAGCAAAGAGTTCCGCTTTTTCTTTGTCTTGTCGAACCCAATTGCTTCAGCATTTCTTATAGGTGGTACTCGAACTACAGGTCGTTTAAATTTTCTGGTTGCTTTCCATAAAGAGTAGTCCTTATCCATTTCAGGACCTAGCCCGCTTAAGTAGTTGTCGAAGCAATCCCGTTTGAAGCTTTTGATTAGCCTATTGACTTTGTTACTTATTCGATTGAAGGTGGTTTTGTCAGCGGGATTTCTGGTGAGATGCCATATTCTCCTTGCCTTTCTCCTTTCCTTGATTTGTTCCCTGATTTCAGCCGGGTATATGACTTCAATCTCCACTTTGTCCTTTAATTTTGGAGTAGCTAGACTGGCGGCCATACGAGTGTGTTCAATGAAATTGTTTGTTTGTTGTATCAATTCTTCATTACTTTTAATACTAACTTTTAATTCAACTAGCTCTTCCAGTTTTTCTCTGAAGAGATCCCAATCCGTGAATCTATTAGTAAGGTTTTGCTTTTTATTTTTCTTGATGACTATAGCGCTTACTGATAACAGTACAGGAATGTGATCAGATGTTAAGTCGTTAATTCCTTCGACTCTAGTGTAACTGGATGAAATACCTTTTATGATGAAGAAATCAAGCAGATCTGGTATTTTTCCTGTATCCGTTGGCCAATACGTTGGCCCCCTTGGAGACAAATATTCACATTGGTTTTCATGAATGGCATTGAACAAAGCATTTTCTTTCCCAGGCGAAATTAGCCTGGAACCCCAAGCTGTATGTTTTATATTATAATCCCCTCCAATAATAAATCTTGGACCGAGCTTATTAAAGACATTATTAAATTGTAACTTCGTTGATGTATGCCGTGGAGGACAGTATGCTGCCGCAATATTTAGATCTGCGCCATTATATTGGATTGAGATAACAGTTTCTTGCATGTAGCTTTCTCGAATATCCTCTTATTGATTATGTTTGATATTATTTTTAATTAGTACAGCTGAACCACCTCTGGCTCTTTCGCTAGGATGGGTTGTCCAGTAGGAATTAAATCCCTTTATTCTGAAATAGCTTTTGTTGGAGAAGTGCGTTTCTGAAATAAGTGCAATATCTATGTTGTTTGCATGGAGAAATATTTCCAGTTCTTGGGCTCGTTGGTTGAGCCCATTAGCGTTCCAAGTTACAATGCGTAGGAACAAGTTAATCATTTGTGTGTATGCTGACTTTTTTTGCTAGGCGGATAGAAATTAATTTCTAGTTTTGCCACCCTTTCTGTTAAGTGACCAAGTGTCTGTTGAATTTGACTAAGCTTTTTAATAATTTCAAAGTTATTAGACTCGTTATTAACTTCTATATGTTTGTTGTTTTGGTTTGATTCATCAGCAGATAATTTGGTGATTTGCGCATAGGATAATCCAACTGTGGATGGTGTGATTGTTGTTTGTGGTTTAGCAGCTATGGTTTGTAATCGATGTACTACTCTTGTTCTATTATTCTGTTGGCTTTTAATTTTGTTCTGATATACACAGCATCCTTTATAATTTGCAGTGTGTCCTTGTTGTTGACAAAGAGCACATGAAGGCGCAATATCTGGTTGTTTTTTGCATTTTGTCGTGTGACGATCTCCAGCACATTTAACGCATTTGGTTTGACGATAGCAAAAACTATTGGTATGTCCAAGTTGTTGACAATTCGTACATTTTGGAATGTCCATTGTCTTGTTAGGTGGCTCAATTTTAACTATACAGTACACAAGTTTCTTGATGTTGTATACTTCTTTATTGTTGTCTTTTTGTTTTAAGTCGATGTAAAACAATGGAAAGTGTTTCCTGTCTTTTACACCATTAGTTGGGACCATTTTGTATATGTGTAGTGTATTGCATGACAATTCACTTGTATTACATGATAATACACTTGCTGTATATTTACAATTACATTAATAAATTAACCCCACCTAAATTCATTTATTAATGCATATAAAAATTGCAGTTGAGTAATAAAAAACATAAAATCGATCTCTTGCATTTTTGAACGTCGGACGCGGAACACATTAAAAATATTCGAAATAAATTCTACAAAATAAAATTTGAATTTAAAATAAAAATTCTAAGTTAAAAAGAAATCAATTATAAATTATTAATAAAAACAAACTAAATAAAAATTAATAAATAAAAGTATTTAATTAATGAAAAATCAAAACTTAAGTGCATTTTTTATTTCTACTATTTATTTAATTTTCCACGGTGTTGGAAAACACCACATTGGTGACAGCGGATAAAAAGGTAAAAAAAAAAACAGTGCTAAAGAAAAAATGAAAATTATCTAAAATTAAATGTGAAAATTTTGACCGTAAAAAAAAAAAAAAACTATAAAATTACATACGAATTAAACAAGAACAAAAAAAAATAAAAACATAAAAATGGCCGAAAAATTTAAGAAATTTTTTTAATGCGATCTAACAATTGGTTAAAAATATAGTATTAAAAAATGTAATACTATAAAGTAAAATACAATTATTTTCGAAATTCTTAAAATATATAATAAAATCAAGTGGAAAATTATTCAAAAATTTTAAATAAAATAAAAAATCATAAAAGTTATAATGAAATAGTGAATGGCCGAAAAATATAAGAAATTTGATGTGAAAATAAAAAAATTATTTAAAAATAAAAATTATAAAATAAAATATTATTATTAATACAATCAAGTGGAAAGTTACAAAATATAATAATACATATGTATGTGGAAAATTGTAACAGGACAATGGTTTCAGTTAGTGGTTTTGTACTTCGGCAAAATTGAGTTTTTTTATATCATCATAAATATTCGGTACATAATAAACTCATATCTCTCGTAGAATTGAATTTCAAGCATGCACATCATCATTACTTATTGATGCATGTATTGATGTATCTGTAACTATATCTAAATATAAATCACATCATCAATATATAAAATAAACATCTATAAAATATACATCTTAACCAGTCAACGTCAACAATCAATACGTCATCCATTGTTTGGACTTCAACAGTGTCATAATTATATTGTACACCAATCATCATCCTTAAGCAGTCAACATGCATTTTTATCGGTAAATTTTTTTATTAATTTTTAAAAAAAAAAAAAAAGTTAAATCATATCAATTAAATTAAGTTGAAAACAGTAAAATATAAGTTAATTAATTCTAACAGGTTCAAAAAAAAAAAAATACAAAGAATCAAAAAAATATATATATATATATAAAATAAATTTTTTTTCTTATAAAATTTCTCATTTAACATACTATAAAAATATTTAAAACACTATTCATAAATCCTAGATAATTAAAACGAATTATGTACATATACTGAGAAATTTTGAATTGTTCCTTTAATTTTTTTTTAATCAATAATTTAGCAATATTTTTATGATTTCTGATAATTGTATTTCTTTAAGGAATAGGAATATCTCTAGAATAGAAAATAAAAAAAAGTTAAGACGATCTAAATCTTTGGATTTTGGTAAAAAAAAAATTAACAGTCAGTTAATGTCTTTTAAGTCACAAGACGATTTAAATAAAACTGTATATACTATTGAAGATTCTGAGTCGGACGAAAATAATCAGATCGAAACAGATAATTCCAAATTAAATCCCAAACCTTTTCAACAACAACCGTATGTGTTACTTTACAATTATAAACAAGTTCATGAAAAAGTAGAAGAAACTGTAAAGGTCGAACAAAATCCAAAAATTGAAAATACAATGCCGTTAAATATTGGACATACATTAAAAATTATACCAGCTTTCTCTGGTAACGTTAAGGAATTACACAAATTTTGCGCTTGTTGCGAAATAATATGGAAACCGTTGACAACAAAAGACGACAAAGAACTTTTTATTAATTTATTAAAAACTAAATTATCCGAAAGTGCATATGAAATCGTTCGCTATAAAGATTATGATACATGGGAATCACTAAAATTAGCTTTGGAAGCCAAATTTATCAAAAGAAGATCTCAAGGGACCGTTTCTTCTGAATTAATTAGTTTAGTTCAATTGAAATCAGAAAACGTTAGGTCATTTGCAGATAGAGTAGAAAAATTGTTGTTTGAACTCGATGAAATTTGTATTGCAAAACAAGGAGTAGGTTCAGCTGAATTAATTAAAAAATTGAATGAAGCGACTGCCCTAAATTCATTTCAAGATGGATTGAACGATAATCTTAAAATAATTATAAAATCTCATCATTTTAGCGATCTTTCATCTGCGATAGCTCAAGCTGTAGAAGAAGAAGTATCGCATAAGCCCTCAAATTCTAGCAATTCTACTACAACTAATTTCAATAAAACAAATTCCTTTGTTTGTACATACTGTAAGAAATTGGGTCATTCGATTGACATGTGCTACACTAGGAAAAATGTAAACAGAAATAAATTTTCAAATTCTAATCTTCGACAAACACCTCATTATAATAATTTTAATAATTATCAAAATAGTCAAAAATATGGGCAGAGTTCTACCTCACCCAATAATTCAGATTTTCACAGCAATAATTTTCAAAAACAAACTCCTCATCAGGGACAAAACTTTCATAATAATTACAACAAAACATTTCAAAACAGTACTTTTAAAACAACATCTCAAATGTTCTGTAACTATTGTAAAGACAATACACACACAATTAATAACTGTAATAAAAGAAGATACAATAACTCGATAAAATCAATAAGTCATTTACAATCAAATAACACAACCGAATATCAACCACAAGCATCAAGTTCAGATAATTCGGGAAACTATCAAAGATCCGAACAGACAGGCCAGGACACATCTATTCGGGTCCAAAAATTGTAAATTCGTGTTCCACCCCCAATATAAATTCTATAGAAAATCAAAATTTACTTTCAAATTATTTTATTCCAGTTTCAAATTCAGCCAATATTAATCCTAATTCAAACATTTTTACGACTACAAATACATTTTCAGATACAGATAATCATAAATACGTTTGTCTTAATGTAGATATTTTAAACAATGAAAAATCATATTTTTTAATTGACACCGGTGCTGACGTCAGTTTAATAAAAAAGCAATTTATTAAATTTGATACTAAATGTTATCCCGGTAGAAAATGTATTTTAAAAGGAATCACCGATCAAAACATTAACACACTTGCTCAAGTTAATGCCAACATAATTTTACCTTTAAATAATAAAATCAATTACAAATTTCAAATAGTTTCAAATGAATTTCCTCTCATTTGTAGCGGCATCATTGGTAAGGATTTCTTGGAGCAGTACAAATGCAAGATTGACTACTCAAATAAATGTTTGGAAATTATTCTGAATGGTTATTTGTTTTCTATTCCACTATGTTATTGCCCAGATTTTAATAAGGTAGAGATTCCGGCAAGAGCTGAAAGTATTATAAATTTACAAGTCAAAGTTGAAAATAATTTCGATTATATATGTCCAGCTCAACAAGTTTTGCCAGGTGTTTTTCTAGCTAGTTCTATAATCAAACCAATTAATAATTTTGCAACATTCAGCGTCCTAAACAATAACAATTATCCTGTACATTTGAACAACTTAGATATTAAAATAGAAAAAACAGAAAATTACGAAATTTATAAATTAAATTCGTGGTCTGATAAATTAGAAAGTCGTCTCGATTCTCTTAATTCCGAAATGGATTTATCTCATTTAAGTGATAATGAAAAAAAAACAATCATAAAAATTTGTCGTGATTTCAACGACGTTTTTCATTTAGCCGGGGATGTTCTTTCCACCACTAATGCAATAGTTCACAAAATTCCTCTGATACCTAATAGTCAACCGATCAATAAGAAACCTTACAGATTACCAGAAGCGTCAAAGGCCGAAATTAACGCTCAAGTCAATAAAATGCTGCAAGATTCGATCATTGAGCCCAGTTTGAGTCCTTGGAACTCGCCATTATTAATAGTTCCAAAAAAATCATCTACCGACGAAAAGAAATGGCGCCTCGTAATCGATTTTCGCAAATTAAATGAAATTTCAATAAATAATGTCTTCCCATTGCCCAATATTACTGAGATATTGGATCAGCTAGGTCAATCAACATACTTTTCGACACTCGATCTTGCGAACGGGTACCACCAAGTTTTGTTGGACCCGCAAGACAAAGAGAAAACTGCTTTTAGTACTAATATGGGTCACTTCCATTTCAATCGTATGCCCTTTGGCTTAAAAGGAGCTCCCAGTACATTTCAGAGACTAATGAATCATGTTCTCTCTGTATTAAATGGAGTTAAATGTTTTGTCTATTTAGACGATGTAGTGATCTATGGGTATGATCTCGAGGATCATAACCGAAAATTAATCGAAGTTCTGTCTTGTTTTAGAAAGTTTAATCTGAAATTACAACCTTCCAAATGTAAATTTTTAAAAACTGAAATAAAATATTTAGGGCACATTATTACAAGTACCGGAATTAAACCGGATCCCCATATTGTAGAGGCAATATTAAAATATCCTCGACCAAAAAATAGAAAAGAAATTTTAACATTTTTAGGCCTATCCGGCTATTATCGGCAATTTATAAAAAATTACGCTAACATAGCTGAGCCTTTAACGAACCTTAAAAAGAAAAACATAAATTTTGTATGGAATGCTTTCACTGAAGAGGCTTTCCAAAATTTAAAAAAAAAATTAATTAATCAACCGATCTTACAATATCCAAATTTTTCCGAACACTTTTATTTGACAACAGATGCGTCAGATGTAGCTATTGGAGCAATTTTATCGCAGGTAATAGAGTCAAAGGACCTTCCAATCGCTTATGCGAGTCGTGTTCTTAATACTGCTGAGAGGAATTACCCAACCGTGAAGAAAGAGTTGCTAGCTATAGTTTGGGCTATTCGTCGGTATCGTCCATATTTGTACGGCCGAAAATTTACAGTAATCACCGACCATAAACCTCTCACGTACCTCTATTCCTCTACAAATCCAAATTCTATGATTCTAAGATGGAGATTAGAATTGGAAGAGTACGACTTCGAGAGAGTATACAAACCCGGAAAATTCAATCAAAATGTTGATGCTCTTTCAAGAATCGAAATTCCAATTGAAAAAGTAGATGTCAACGCCATAACTCGATCAATGTCTAAAAACAAAAATATTCGTGAAGAAGTATCACAAAATAATACATACACAAATCAAAATTCTACAATTTTAAATACCAATTCTACAGATTCTGATAAAATTTCCATTGAAAATATAGCTTCTGATCAAATATTAAACAATTCCGAAAATCCAAGTGTTAAAAATAATTCTCAAAATATCATTCATTTGACTGAGGAAGATGATATTAATAATATTATAAATGAGTTCCACAACACACCTGTTGGCGGACACCAGGGTGTTGTAAGAACATACAATCGTATCAAGAGTTATTATTATTTTAAAAACATGCTCAGTCGAATAAAACAGTATATAAAAGTGTGTGAAAAATGTCAACAAAATAAGCATAGTCGTAATCATAAGATGCCTATGAAATTAACAACCACCTCAAAAAAACCCTTTGAGAAAGTTTTTCTTGACGTATTTGGTCCACTCTCACAGTCATACGAAAATAACAAATATTGTTTAACAATGCAGGATGATTTGACAAAGTTTTCTGTAGCTGTAACATTGCCAAATCAGGAGACCAATACAATTGCCAAAGCGTTTGTAGAGCACCTTATTTGTAAATTCGGGTGTCCATTTTCGGTTGTAACGGATCAAGGTTCTAATTTTATGGGGCAAGTATTTCGAAATGTTTGTAAAATATTAAAAATAAAAAAAATAAATTGCACAGCATATCATGCTCAAAGTAATGGGGCACTTGAACGCTCCCATAAGACACTTGCAGAGTATTTAAGATCTTTTGTTAATCCAGATCCACTCAATTGGGATCAATGGATCCCCTTTGCTATATTTAATTATAATTCCACTCCTCATTCATCAACGGCTTACATGCCATACGAATTATTATACGGATGTAAACCAGATTTACCAACATCATTTATACAAAGGAAACCTGACGCTATATATAATTACGACGATTATAGTGCCGAACTAAAATTTAGGTTACAGAGTACTTGGCAAATAGCGAGAAATAGGTTAATTTTAAAAAAAGAAAAAGCGAAAGACTATTACGATAAAAATATTTTCTACAAACCTTTTCAAATTGGTGACAATGTTTTATTGAAAAACGAGGCACCCAAAGGGAAAACAGATAAATTATGGACAGGTCCATACACTGTTGTTGATATCCCCTCTGAACAAAATTCAAAGATTCAAGATAATAAAAAGAAAACTTTAAAGACTGTAAATAACAATCGATTGAAACATTTTTTTTGTGAATATTCATGTTCTGATTGAAATATTAATTTTTTTTATAATAACTAAATAACTAACTTTTAATTTAGAAAACTAATTTTTTTTTCTTTGCTTAATTTAAGATTTAATTGATTCAAGATTTCGCAGTAATATTTATTAAGTTTAAAAATGTAAATAAATAAAATGGAAAATCATTTAATTTAACAATTTTTTTTGTTTAAAGAATAAATAAATTAGTTTGTAATTTTTTGCATACATTTATTATTTTTTTTTGATTTTGCTGAATAGTATTGTAAAAAAAAAAAAAAAAAAAAAAAAAATAAACATTGTATAGCTAGGTATAATTTTTATTTTTAGTGAAAAATAATAAAAATTATTAATTTTTGTATATAAAAATAATCTATTTAACATATATGTTGAAGAAAAAAAAAAAAAATCCAATTCTTAGAATTAAAAATTTAAAAATTTAAATATTATATTAAATAAAATTTCGTTCGTTTCGATTCCGACATTTTTAAATACGTAAAATCAAAGTTGCAAGATAAATCATTCAAATTTCATGATTTATCTTTTCTTGGGGGATAAGGTGTAGTGTATTGCATGACAATTCACTTGTATTACATGATAATACACTTGCTGTATATTTACAATTACATTAATAAATTAACCCCACCTAAATTCATTTATTAATGCATATAAAAATTGCAGTTGAGTAATAAAAAACATAAAATCGATCTCTTGCATTTTTGAACGTCGGACGCGGAACACATTAAAAATATTCGAAATAAATTCTACAAAATAAAATTTGAATTTAAAATAAAAATTCTAAGTTAAAAAGAAATCAATTATAAATTATTAATAAAAACAAACTAAATAAAAATTAATAAATAAAAGTATTTAATTAATGAAAAATCAAAACTTAAGTGCATTTTTTATTTCTACTATTTATTTAATTTTCCACGGTGTTGGAAAACACCACATATGTTAGTAATACCTGCGACTTCATGTCCCATTTTTCTAAGTCTGCTTTAATTACATCGTGACTAATGGAAGATGGTAAGCCTCTGATAACCACTCTATAAGCCTTTTCGCTCTTTAGCTGGTAGGTGTGATATTCTATATTTTCTGTTTGGTTGCTGGGTTCTTTTTTAATTCTTCCAGTAATTTTTTGACATTTCTGTAATCATTTTCATTTTGAAAGGTAATTTTAATGTCACTATTTGAAAGCGCCTTAAAATTAGTTGATTCAATAGTGGTTTTTATTACTTTTTGTCGAAAAAGTTCGAAATTTTTGATATTGCTCACGTTAATGGGTGGAGGCAGTGGTATTTTTGGGTTTTTCGGTTCAGTGTTATTGATCACAATTTGTGTAGTATTTTTTGGAGGAGTTTTCGTTTTTGTGCGCCTGCGTTTCCTAGCATTTCTGTTATCAGCACTGGAAACTTCTTTTTCCAGTTCTTCCTCATCTGTGCAATAATCCTCTTGACTCAGAGCACTGAATCTATTATTCTGTTGGAAAACTGGAAATTGCCGCAGCAACCAGTTGGAATTATTTGAATGTTCATGTTGACTGGATGATGGCTGAATACGGTTGGAAGAAAGATTGTTAAGTCGTGCTGAATCCTCAGCTATGCTATTTTTAACTTTTTCTTTTAGGGTGAGTTTTCTCTCTTAATTTCAGCAACTTCATTGCTCACCTGCGCGATTAGTTTCTCCATTTTTTGAAATTTATTTAACAGCTCCTCGCTGTTTATAATATTTGTTGAAGCACTCGGCATTTGTTCTGATAATGAAGTGGCTTTTTCAGTGGAGACTGCGTTGTTTGCAAATATTTTTTGTATTGGTGATCTGATTGTAATGGAGCCCGTTCGGAATGAAAATTCTTCCACGTTACTCTTTTGAGCATTGATATCGCTTAGCTTATTTTTGGTATCATTAGAATTTTGTAGCAATATTTGGTCCCCCCTAGAATCCATGGGACCGACCTCCGGAGAGAGTGGATTTTCCTGAACATCAGGTCTTCCACCTAGGGTATTAATTTCCTTGTTTGTTTTATCCATTGCGTTTTGTTTTTTATAGTGTCATTACACTCGGCTCTAGGAGTTCAGCCGTTGTGATACATTAAAAATGCAAAGCAAACGTTGCCCAGGTGCTACCGCGTGGAGGTAAACTAGAGACAGTTGATGGTTTCTACATAGTTGGAGTATAAACCAATTTATAATTGGCTATAATCGGTCAACGCCTACCCTATTGAAACACACCCAGCACCCTAGCACACAATAACAAATTGTATGTTATACGCCTTTTACGTATACAAAATTCTCATGAGGCAGTAAGGAATTTTGCGACCAAAATTCATGTACAGGTCATGGTGACGACTAAACTGATTGTACCACAACTTACATTCTATATACAGGCCGGGGTGTTTTGTAATTGATAGTAAATATTGTCGAGAAATCGTTCCTGAAGGGGGAGGGGTGGTATTATGTAAGTAGGTAACTCATTCCATTATTTAAATATTATTGTTTAAACTTTAAATTTTATTTAAATATCACTAAAATTTTGCTTTTTTCGTAGTTTTTTACTCATAAAATATGAAAACAATCAGTCATTTTTAATTTTTGCTTTTTCCTCACAAATACCAACAAAAATCTCATAGAAACATTTGATGTACGTTTCTAGATAAGGTGAAAAATTACAATAAAAATGTATGATGTCATGTTTCATGTCAGATATTTTATTAGTTTTTCATAAATACTTTTTGCTAAAACATTTACCAACACATTTAGAAGATTGTGTGAAACCGGGAGTGTGGCCAATTATCAAGTAGATGCTAATCCGGTATCATTTCATCTGTTTATAGCGATGATGCTGTGCTACGATCGGCTAGAAATGAACCTACAATTAGTATCAGACATCTGTTTTTACGGTTCAATGTGTGAAACTAGGGTGCGTCCGAAATGTGAATTTAAATGCACATTATTTAAAATGCGCATTTTTGAATTATCTTAAATTTCTTAGAATCATTAAATTAATTAAAATTGGACAACTTTGAATTAATAAATCGATAAATATGATTAATTAAAATATAAATTTACATCAAGCAATGCCTTAAAAATGCACATAAAAGCTTTATCGCATGTAGTTTTTTGAAATGTGTCTTCGCTAACTACACATGTTCCATTCGGACGCACCCTATAAAATTTGGAGTATTCTTCATGACAATAATCTTCGCCCATACCATTATACACCCGGTCCAGGGTCTTTTGCCCGCTTATTTTGAGAAAATAAAGAGAGTTTTGCAACCTACTTTTAGGAAGACTATTGGACGACAATTGGAAAATTTTGTCCAATATTCTATGTACGGATGAATCACAGGGTGCGTCCGAATTGGAAAATGTGCGTTTAGCGAAGACACATTTAAAAAGCTACATGCGATGTAGTTTTTATTTGCATTTTTGATACATCTATTTGATGTATATTTGTATTTTAAATAACCATATTTATCGATTTAATAATTTGGTGTTGACCAATTTTAATTAATTTAATGATTTTAATGTAATTTAATTTAATCAAAAAATGCGGATTTTAATTTCGCCTTTCTTACACACCCACAGTTTACAAGGGACGGTATTACGAATTTTTGTAATCTGCCTGTAATAATTTCAACCAAAATTTAGTGTGATTATATGGGCTGGTGTGGTTGGTAATAAATTGATTGGGCCATTTAGGCTTCCAAGAACATTAAACAGTTAGTATTATCTAGAGTTTGGCCATCAAATAAAGGATTGGTTCAATCTTAACTATAACAATTGATGGATTGGACGAAATGAACCGAATCTCTCGCCCGCAAGATCACCTGATCTTATTAGTAGTACATTTTTTTGGATCTGGAGCAATGAAATAGCTGATTAATTTAACTGATATTGTAACTATAGGAGATCTAAACGACAGAATTGATGCGACTGGATTATAAAAATGTATCAATATAAATTCGAAAAAAGTTATTAAAATGCATTCAACATAGAGGTGTCCATTTTCAGCACCAGCTGTAAAAAAATTTTACGAAAAACTAATAAAATATCTTAAAAAAGTTAGAAAATTTATTGATTTTTAATTCATATGACACAATTTTATTCTAATTTTTTATGCTATCTAGAAACCTACATCAAATGTTTCTATGAAATTTTTGTATGTATTGGAAAATCATGAACTTTTATGAATGCGCAAGATTATTGGGAGCGCTCCGAAATATTTCATTACAACGGGAGAGGCATAAAATATTCATTAATAAAATACTCACGCACAGAATCCCCAAGGTTTTGAGAAATCCCTAAATTAAAAATTCCCAAGCACAAAATCCCCAAGTTCAAAATCCCCAAGCAAAAAAATATTTGCATATGGGTCATTAATATGGATTTTATTTTGTTTTTGGGGGATTTTAAGCTCAACCCGTTAATAATAATAGTATGTAAAATTGTTTTATCTTGCACAGTATTCCTATTTCCTACGCTGATCATTATATCTTAGAATTGTGGTTTTTTTCAATTTTTAACATTGATTGTAAATCGTCGCTGTGTAAAATAAATAATTAGTATGGAATTAGTGCTTCAAAAATCGAATAAAGAGAACGAAAAATTATTCGTGAATGGATATGCTTATCATTTGCATTCTAAAAATAAAAAAAAATGATTATCGTAGTGCTGGGTAATGGATGGAACATTTTATGTTGTTCCAACCATTTTCCGACAACTATTTAATATTCAAGGCCTTATTGCTCGGCAATTTGTACCATTGATTTTTTGCCTGATGAGCAAAAAAACAATGGAGGCGTACAATGAATTTTTTTATCAACTTCTCCAATTGACGCTCGAAAGGAATATAAATCTCAAACCCAGTAGGATTATAGTGATTTTGAGAAAACCATTGCGACTGCCTCCAAACAATATTTTCCGAATGCAAATTACAAAGGATGCTTGTTCCATTTCCGACAGTTTATTTGGAGGCATGTGCAGAAGGAAGATCTGGCCCAAAAATATGGCAATTGTGAATAGTTTAACATTCATGTCCGCGTGCTTAAAATCTTGGCTTTCGTTCCTACTGAACATATTTTAATTTATTATAATGAGTTAATCACTAACTGCGGATGTAAAGATTTAAAAAAATTAGGCGTATGCGGCTTAAACAAAACTATATTTATGGGAGAAGTCCAAAAAATGGTCCTAAATATAAGCCGGAATTTTGGTGCGTCGTAATTTATATTGAAGAAAATTTTCCTCGCACACAAAGTTCTATAGAAGCTTAAAAAATTGTGGCTTATTTGAAATCATTAAAGAACTTTCACATGAAATGATTGTTGTCCAGACTAATTTACAAAACATCCAATCTGGTAAAACTATAACTCCTACGAATACCAGTCTGGGCCGGTATAAAAAGATAAGAAACGGGATCAACAATTATTTAAAAATTATTTTGCTAATGCAAAGGTTCTTAAAAATTCCCAAAATTTCCCAAAATTTTATTAAATAAGCTTGGGTTAGATTAAAAATCGCGGCGATTTTTAATCTAACTCAAGCTTATTTAACAAAATTTTGGGAAATTTTGGGTATTTTGTGTTTGGGAATTTTGTGCTTATCGATTTTGAATTTGGGGGTTTTAAATTTGGGGCTTATGATTTGGGGATTATGTGCTTGGGGATTTCGTTTTTGGATATGTCAAGCCCAACCCCTGATTGCAATTATCATTTTTCAGTAAAAATTTATTGCACCATCCCTATCACCATTACCAGCGCAACAACCATCATCATTCATCACAAGCAATGTGATATTCAACATCATCATCATCTGTAACGAATATCTCTTGGCACTCGTTACTTGTCTACCCATATTTACAGTAAAATGAACGATTCGAAACATTTTTTCAATTTTCAGAGACAAACGCAAATTCCATAACGGTGATGATAAAGAAAAAAGGTTTGGTAGCGGACTGCTGGTATTATTAATTATGGGATCATGGACAGATATTAAATGATTGTACATCATACAATTATGGTGATAAAAATTCATGGTCCAATATTAAATTGTAGACCTACAACCACATCAGATCCATTTATCTGAATTATAAGCCCAACGCCATAAAAATGTTTGACTTCAAATTTAAAGAAACTTGTTTGAAAAGATGTTATTTGCTTCATGAATAAAAGTCACACAATTTTTGCAAAACAAACAAAATAAATGAGAAATGAGTTAAAAAAATCAAAAACAACAAATGGCAACTAGATGTAATAGAATAAATAAAAGAGACAAAGTGAAAATAAATCTATTCGAATATTTCTATGGCGCTGGGTGTAAACTCATCAGCTTATACGGTCGGATATTGAATCGTACCACTAGTTACTTACTCCCATAACCAATCCATATTATGGTAATTATCAACATTTTAGTGGCGGTCGTATCAAACGACGGAATCAATATTTACACGCAAAGGTTAAAAAATAGTTTATTTTTATAAAAATAGGTGGTTCTTATCGGTTAATTAAATTGTAAGTACGATTTATTTATTTTGTGATTTAATTTAATTTCTTTTATTTTGTTCACTTATATTTTAATTTAGCTTACTTTGATGGTATTGTAACGGCTTGGTTGAGAGGGCGGCACATGCTTGCTCTATTGATAATTCCCGGAATTAGTCACGGTGGGGGGATTCAAAAATCTGTCCCTTTCGTTTGCCACAAGTCATGATACCCCATACTCCCACAATATAGACGCACCCTAGCCACTCATTCTTAAATAACAATTCACTTCAAAAAAAAAATTATCTATTTACACATTCGAGAAAGAGAGAGATAGAGCTGAAAAAAAAATCATATAGTGATGCAACAACTAAACAAGTCCGACCATCAAGAAAGGTACATAAAAAAGAAATAATAAATTGATAGTAATAGACACGCTTAGGCTCGATATGGGAGAACAATCAAAAAAAATAACAATTAATAAAATTAAAAAAAAAAACTATGAATAATTTTAGTTAGGAGGAAAAGGAAGCAGTGGTGAAAAATTTACACAGTAGTAAAATTTAGAAAAAAAATCTATAAATTAAATTTAATTAAATGAATGAGGGGAAAAAATAAAAGAAAAATAATAATAATAATAATAATATAAATAAATGAATAAAATTCTTAGCTGTAAGTTGCTGATCTTGTTGTGGTGTCCATGTTGTTTGTTGCGGTATTTGTTCCACGAAACCGAATGTTCGACCGTTTATAATTATATTGCCGTTATGGTGTAAAATAACTGGCTGCCTCGCCGCTCATAAATATATTGCAACTGCTGTATTTGCTCCGCTATATTGTGCTTAAATATAGAAGACCCGTTATATGTGTAGGTAGGTAACCCGTGCGTAGCGCTGTATGGGTTGCGCAGCTGTGCATGTAATTAAATAAGGTGGATTGTGTTCCTGTAACATATGGTGGTGCACAAATTATGTAATTCCAGAGTTTTTTCAGTCTCCTTTTTGTCACTACATGAAATTAATATTCATCTGAGATTGTTAGTAGCGCAATCGCATAAGCGTCTGGCGTCACCACCAGAGCGTTTATGCACAGGTGCCGCACCCGAACTTTATCAAATCAAACGCCACTTTCCAATTTACAAAGAAAAAAACCGAATGATGATTGAAAATCCTGAGCCAGAAACAAAGCGGCTATGTTCGAAATAAGAATATTATAAGTTAAAAAATGGAAAGGAGGGACAAGCGGAGGAAGAATTTTTACAAATTGAAAAAGACAAATTAGAATTAATTCGAAAAATAGCCGATAGGCTTTAACATATTTTAATTGACATAGACCAATTCTATTGAAAGTTTGTTTTTTGTTATCGAAATTCATTCAAATAAACAAATAACATGAAATGCAATGAAATAAACTAAATTATGCATGCTTGTTGTCTTCTATTGGTCCTGTAGTGAGAAATATATCTTCTGTAGCCTTATTCTATAAAAAATAAGATAATGTTTACACGTGATAAACAGTGAACGAAAAGAGAATCGAAAAACAATTGAATGTAATTTTAGTAAAAAATCACAAAGTTTACCCGTTTTCACGTTTACACATTATCTTATTTTTTACAGAATAAGGGTGCTGGTTCAAAATACTGCGGCTGATTTCGAATTTCAGTTACCATTTCGATTTCATCATTCTGTGCTATACATATGTTATGGAGTACAATGGCACATACGAGTATAGTAGCTTTTATAACAAAATTTTTGTTTACATTTTGACATTCTCATAATCGACGGAATCCATGCATTCCCAATGCATTTTCAACTCGTACTCTTAAAGATGACTGTATGTAATTGAATCGGCATTCCTGTATGGTTAAGGTTCCATTATCTTTAAATGGTGGTACCAGCCAGTCCTGTGACAGATAGGCAGAGTCTCCTAGGAGAATCTTCGCTGGGTCTTCTTGCAAAATTCTATATAAACTAGATTTTTTTAGCAATCTGAAGTTGTGCATAGACTCCAGCTCACCGCAATGAATATCAATAAATTCCATTTTAAAATTTACAACCCGTTGCAACAAAATGCTGGAATAACCTTTTCTATTGATGTAGTCATTATTCGCATTTAAATTGAGAATTGGAATATGGGGAATACAGCCCAAAACATTTTGTAAACCACCTTTATTAAAAAATAATTGTTCGTTAACCATAGCTTCCTCCCGGGTCGGCCATTTGATGAATTTGAGTGAATGAGTATAAATTAAATCTGTGACATAATTTACTATCTCATGGGCTGTACTTTTTGAGATGTCAAATAAATTGACAACCTGTCGAAAGCTGTCTTGATTCGCCAAATAATAAATGAATATAAGAACCTTTTTTTTGGGAACCATCAATCGTCCTCCAGTGTGCGCAGAATTAGTTTGAATCATAAACGGCTCCAAGAAAGCTATATATGTATGTATTTAAAAACGTAGTAAAAAGGATTTTACTTACTCATAAGAGAATTAAAAGATTACGCCTGTACCGTCATTTCATAGTACCCCTTTACTCTATGATGATATGAATAATTTATAATATTTTCTTCCTCACTATCACTATCACTCGATAAACTGTCTTGATGTTTTCGTAAGCTAGGGTCTTGTAAAAACTGCATCTGAAATATTTACATAAGAATATGCTGATGAATATGTAACACAGAATTTAAATATTTTCTTTTGTACCATCACGTCTTTAGTCATTCCATTTAAATGTGTCATATTGAAATTATTTTGAACACTTAAAAATTATATGTAATAATAATTATAACTGTTATCAATTTATATTTTTATTGTAAACAGAAATTATATACAGAAATTTATTTTTATTTTAAATTTTAAATACTTTTAGATAACACACGCTAGGCGTCAATTTTTTTTTTTTGGCATTTGTCTGAAGTGAAGAGTGCCAATGGAATAGTTTCTTCTCTTCAGTAGCTTAATTAAGTGAAGAGTAACTCAATATCTGAAGTGAAGGGCTATATCTGATTTACATTCAACGTCCGCAAAAAAATTGAAACACATAGGAAAAAGTACAAAGACAAAAAGAACGAATTTTTGATTTGACATCTACATCTGCGAAAATATTTGAATGTAAATCAGTCTTTATGCTCTTCTGTTGAAACGAACAGGCCTATATAATAAGACTATACCACAGAATACAACTGTTGTACAAATGTTAATCTTTCTTCTGTGACTATGTGGCGTTCACACGGACACATTATTTTATTATGACAGCTACATAGTGTTTCATAATGGGGGAACCAGCGAGTCAGTAACAACTTTAAGTAAGAACGCGATATACAGAAAGTGCGTGTTACTGACCAGCGAATCTTTAAGAACTTTTCGTTCAGTTCAGCCGTCACTTAAGAGAGCGAAAATTAACGCGCAAACTGAAGGATATGTCAGAATACATCAAAATTTTCAAAGCATACTTTTCTTAAAAATCATAAATTTTGCTATTCACATTAGAATTTTAATACTGTATTTGTCAGTTCTTACGGATTCGGTGGCCGATATGTCAAATATTCTGTAAGGAAATAATTTCGTCAAATTCTTTAAGGATTCTTACTGATTCGCTGGTTAGGCCTTAAGATTCTGCGTATTTTATTCACCTCATCTGGTAACAATGCCATCTATCCGCCGGTCTATGAAGTGGAGCAATAATTTATTTTCGTTAAAATATTTGTAAATCAATTAGGCAATGAAAATAAAAGAAAAAATCAAATCGATTTGATATAAAAGCTTTTTTCAGTGGAAAAAAGAAACAATAATAGTACAACGTCCAAGAAACAAACCGCTAGAATATACACAGAAAATTGTGTTTATCAATATTCTCGGTTTTCCGTTTATCCTCTACACATTAAATACAACGAGGCAATAAATGTTGAAGCGTAACATTCTACCACGATTAATAGGCAATCATCATATCTATACGCTTGTTAAACAATAAAAATACAAGAAATAAAAATAATCAAAATTAAATTGAGCATTATACTTATTCTCCGTTATTTTGTGCTTTCACCTGTTCGGCTGCGAGGACATTAAGGCCCATAGAGGCTTAGAAAAATATAAAACAATTATTTATGGTGGGACATATTAACAGCGCCCCCATAACTATACCTTATTATGGTTCGAATCTTGGGTTAAAATATACTTATTTTGGTTTGTGTATTTACTAAAAGAAATTTGGAAATCTTATATCGAATTCTTTGGGAAAAAAAATCACTAAATTGATTTTTTTTTTTCTTTTTCGATAATTAATTACACTTTCTTTCGAAAAAAATAAATTAATTTTATTTTTGATCCGTATCATTTGTCACAAATTCGGATGTTTTGAAATTTCACAAATATGTATATAGAAAAGTAAACGTCAAAATTACGCTATTTTCATAAATCATTTGTGGTTGTATTTGGATGCGAATAGTTGCGTTTTAATCTAAATTAATATTTTTTATCTTTTTCCGTGTATTGTTCCTTATAATGTATAAGATCCATCTGCTTTTATAAAAATAAACTATATTTTGACATTTGCATGTAAATATGTATTGATTTATAATCAAATGCCTACTTTATTAAGTTATATATTGTGCATAAAATATACATTGTTTATAAATAATGAAAGTGCATGTTTATGAGGCAAACGAATTGATTTCTTCGTTTAATACGACCAAAAATGTTTATGTTTATCATTAGGGCATCGTAAGTGGGATTATCATTAAGAATCAATTTCAAACAACGCATATATAGTCATATAAAATGGATAATGGATCAAATGTGGATGTAAGTCTAACATACTATATTCCCAAAAGTTAAAAAAACCACGCCAAAATCAACATTTTCACCACAGATATGAAAATTGCGCATGCCGAAAACACACATGGTAATGATGATGTTGATTATTGATAAAAATGATACTGGTACATGCAGATAATGATAATTGTGAACACAAAATATTCTGTGTTCAAATATTCTGAAACATGGACATTTCCATTCTAATTTTAATGTTAAATCTCCATTTTCTAGATAATTTTAAATTTAAATTTTTGTTTTCCAGCAAAAATATTTTTATTAATTTTAAGTTCCATACTGGTTAGCTAATGGCTAATTGAGAATATTTTCAATTTCCATAAAATACGAAAAATAATGCATATCATACTTATAAAAGTATGGAGTTATTACCCTGCAGTTTAGAAAATAACCACAATAAGTTATTTGCAAAATTTGCCTTTTTATTTAATACATAATATTGCTACTACATTTTTTAAAATTAGCGCTTAGGCCCTTTCCGAAAGTTACACTTATTTATTTAGACATACTTATTTAAATAAGTAAAGGGTGCGCCATCAATCATCATTTATGGGGATATGTAAACATTTTTTTTTTTTATTTATTTATTTTCCAAGAAAAAAAATACATTTTTATATACGAAAAGATCACTCATTATTGATACTAACTTATTCCAATAAAAAGTTAAAAAATGATAAGTAATATAAATTTACAACATAATATTTAAAAAAAAAATAATAATATTAATAACAAAAAATGAAACAATCAAAAATAATCATGTTGCCTGTGCGCGAAAATTTATAAAAGTAAATCTAACAACAAACACTGTGAGTAGTATTGCCAAGCTTCACAAACCCGATAATTTTAGCATTAAGATTGATTTAAGTTTAATGCTGCAAGTTGTACTGTTGTATGTCTATTTTTAGTTGTGTGTACGTTGGCGAACTATAAATGAGAGCAGAATCATCTGCAAATAACTGAATGTGACCTTTTAAGTTTACTTTAAATAAATCATTGACCTATATTAGGAATAAAGTTGGACCAAGGTTGGAACCTTGCGGAACACCACACTGCATAATCATTGGTTGTGATTCAAATTTTCCCAAACGCACTATTTGTTCTCTTTCAAAGAGGTAATTCTCAAATAATTTTAATGCGCTGCCTGCCACACCATACATGGCTAATTTTTGTAGAAGAATCGAACGGTTGACACAATCGAATGCCATCTGCAGATCAAGAAATAAACATGATGTGGCATTTTTAATTTCGACGGACTGATAAATGTTTTCTATTAAATTTAAAATAGCTAATACTGTACTAGACTGCTTTGTAAAACCATACTGATGACGATGAATTGTATTATTACGACCCAAGTGGCTCCAAAGTCGTTTAAATATCACTTTTTCGAAAATTTTACTAAAAACAGAAAGAATAGAAATTGGTCGATAATTATTTATCAATAATGGATCACCTGACTTAAAAATTGGTTTAATTCGAGAGCACGTTTTAGAAATTTAGGAAACTTACACTCTCTAATCCATGAATTAATCGCTGTTGTAAGCAATGGAGCAATAAGATTTGCCAATTGTTTAATTAATTTCGATGTGATATTGTCATGTCCACACCAGACTAGACATTTCCTCATGGGCAGTATCTTCTATGATACTTAAAGGCTTATTTGTTTTGACACGCAAAGCTTTTATCAACTTTATTTATAAAATATTTTTTGTAGTTTTGTTAGTTAACTTTTTAAATTTAGTAAATACAGGGTGGCTGAGACCAAATGTTACTAACTTCACTCTGCTGTCATTTGTGTAGTTGTCATTTTCGCGCATTAATTTTTTGACAGATTGAAGTTTGGTTAGTTGTTTATATGTGGTCGATAAATAATTGTTCTAAATTAATATCTTAATAAAAAAATCGTAATGGAATTCAAACGTAATAGTGTAATTGCACTGTATTTGGGTGGAAATTCACAAACAGCAATAGTTCGTCAGCTCCAGCATTTGAATGTGAATAAAATGTTTGTGTATCGAACCATAACTCGATACAACGAAACTGGTAGCATCGCTAAACGCAACAGAGGCGGTCCTAAAAAGACAGCAACATCAAAAGAAATGATACGAAAGGTGAAGAAACGAATCCAACGAAATCCTCGTCAAAGTGCCAATCAATTAGCCGCACGTCTACATGTTTCACGATACAGCATTCAAACCATATTGAAAAATGAACTACACTTGAAGCCCTACAAGATACAAAAAGTTCAAGATCTTACGGAGGCACAAAAAAAAGTTAGGCTTGAAAGAACACGAGCATTGAAGGCCTTGGCCGAACGTGATGAGATTCCAAAAATTGTCTTTTCTGATGAGAAAATTTTCACCATTCAACAGCATGTGAATAAACAAAATGATCGTGTTTGGTTAGAGGACAAGTCCAACGATAATTTGGACACAAGAGTTGCCATGCGCAAGCAATCACCAGCTTATGTTATGGTTTGGGCTGCAGTTACTGCAGATGGACGCACTCCTCTGGTTTTCATCGAACATGGAGTCAAGGTAAACCAAGAGATATACCGCCAAAAGATCCTAAACGATGCTTTGCTACCTTGGGCACGTAAACACTTTGGTACGAACCGTTGGACATTCCAACAGGACTCGGCACCGTCACACAAAGCTCGAGCGACACAGCAATTTTTACAAAATTGCGTTCCGCGGCTGATTTCGTCGAAAGAATGGCCACCATATTCACCAGACTTGAATCCCATGGATTTCTCCATATGGTCCATTTTGGAGAGTAAGGTGTCCACTAAAAAATACGAAAGTGTTGATGCATTAAAGTCAGCTCTTGTTCGAGAATGGAATAAAATTCCGCAAGCCCACGTTCGGTCAGCATGCAATGCTTTCTATGGAAGACTGAATCAAATAATCAAAGCCAAAGGAGGTCATATCGAGCAGTAACATGTTTTTCATAAAATGTAATATGTTTTCAACATATTCCACGAAATTTCAATAAAAAATAATCAAAATTAAAAAAATTACAGCGTTTTCATTTGGTAACACTTGGTCTCAGCCACCCTGTATTGATAAAGTGTGTGTGGTGGTTTGTATAAAGCAGTGATATAAGTTCAACAAATTGGAGTACATAATTAGGAATTCATTTTCAAGCTTAATTTCTTCTTCTCTAAAATTGATACTCCGCCACCACCCATGTCTTCACGAGTACTTAGTTTCTGTAGCAAATAGAAACGTTTCAGTTAGAATAATTATATCTATTTTTTGTTTGAGTGACGACAGAAGAATTTCAAGTTCAGTTTCATAAAAAATATTCAGGCTTAATAAATGTTTGGATTGCTGCGAGAAATCGGACAACAATAAAAAGTGTTTGTTGCTACTCAACGTTGACAACATGTTTACTCGGAATATATTTTATATTAATTTATTACAAAATATTATACTCGTATAGCTATGTACATACTATAATTTCGTATATAACTTCAATTTATTATTATGTTGCGGACAATATAAATATTTTAGTAGTTTGATTAAATTCACATTATGTTGATAAGTATGTGATTTATATTTAATTAATTCGTTTATATGAATATGAGAAATTTCTGTGATTAGAAAAATAATAATAATGACAGAATTTTACGGCTAATGTACAAAATAGGAGAATGTGTACATTCGCCGGTAAATGTACATATTCCCCAAAGAGAATATTCTCCTTTTCCAAATAAAATCCAGTAAGAATATGCACATTTACCGGCGAATGCACACATTCGCCGCTCTATGTACATTAGCCGTAACATATATAATTCAAATAATAGGCAAATATTAGTTAAACGTAAATAACAACAAAATAGCATCAATAATTGTAATAACAAAATAAAATAAAAGTAATAAAAAAATTAACAGCTGGATGACAATATCATCTCAATCACACAGTCAGTCATACAGTTATTGGATTCTGTGTAGCTGATTTTATATTAATGTTAATTATTTTATATTCATTACTGCCCGATTTCACAAAAAAAGAAGTAATCTCTAGTTAAATAATGTTTCTTCCCTTTCTTCTTTTATTAAATTGCAATTTATTTCATAACACAAATTCAACGCATGCTAATTTTATTTCCTTTTTTACATGAACATTTTAACTGGAGAGCTAAATATTTAACTGCCCAATTTCGTCGAGCTAAATATTTAGCTGAAGCCTAAATATTTCTATGTAAAAATCAAATATAATCAACTTGCATAGAATTTGTATTATGAAACAAAACGTAATTTTATAAAAGATGAAAGGGAGGAAATATTATTTAACTAAGGGTTGGATAGTTTTTTGTGAAACCGGGCATAAGTCATTTAAAGACCATATGATTTGTGGCTTAGAGTTACCAGTTTTTTTCATATAAATATTATTATGACGAAACCAGCAGTACAAAATTGTATTCTTCTTTTATAATACTGCTATATATGGGCGTTAGTTGCCCGATGATACAGCTGGTTACTGACAACTGTATATTTTTTGCCACAAGGAATCACTACTATATTTTAGATTAAATTATAAAGATTTTTATTTAAGTTTTTTATTTTTATTTATTTCACCAGATTGGTTATTAATATTATTCACTGCATTCTCTTCTTCATTTAAATAAAATTAACGGCGATCGTTCTGATTTAATTTTTTTAAAGTTTACGGTAGCCGAAATTTATGAAGGGTTATCTCAACTTAAAGTTAATAAGGGGTAGGACATGATGGCTTTCCACCTATCCTTATTAAGAATTATGCAGAGAGTTTAGCCCCTCTTTAATAATAGCCTATGTATTTTTATTTTTCGTGATCCCTGGAAATTATCTTTCATTCGTCCAATTTTTAAATCTGGCAACCGTACTATTTTGTCGCGTGGAATCACGATTAAACAATTTCTTTTTTTCAAGGTTATTATTTATGTTTAGTTCACAAATTAATTAATATTATCGTGCACTATATTTTATTATTATTTCCGCAAATAATCGACTAATCACTCTTGCGCCATATTGGAATTTTTAGATTGAACAACTTTGAAAATATTGAATAACTTTGACATTTGTCAACCGATTGACCTTGATTAAACATGTTTTTGAAACGTCAATTCAGTACATTTTTAACCATGAATCGCTTCATACTGAAACAACGCGCCGAAATAGCGACGCTGTACATTGAAAATAATCGTTCCGTTGTGTTAACTCAACGTGCATATCGTCGAAAATATCGTGACCAACAGGCACCGTCTGACAACACTATTCGTCGTTTGGTGTCAAATTTTGTTGAGCATGGGACAGTGAAAGATCGTCAACATGGCGCTCATCAACGACCAAGACGTTCCAATAAACTGGAGCGGTAACCACTTTGAGGCGCATTTTGAAGGATGATTTGCATTTGTTTCCACATAAAGTGCAATTAACACAAAGGATATTGTCGACAGGCCGTCCACGTCGCATGAAATACGGCCAAACAGTCGCTCGAATGGTTGACACTGAACCTGATTTTTGAAGGCGAATTTTGATGACCGACGAGGCCCATTTCACACTCTCTGGCGGACGTTAATAAGCAAAATTGTCGCATTTGGGGAACGGTGAATCCCCACGAGATCCATGAAACGTCATTGCATGACAAAAAAGTGACTGTTTGGGCCGGCGTTTGCGCCAAAACCATCATTGGGCCACATTTTTTCAGAGAAAATGAAAAAGTCGATGGAAATCGATATCAGTGAATATTGGCTCATTACACCTGCCCGCCAATGCGTAAAAAAGGTCTAGGTTCTGGTCCAAACAAGAAGGTTGCTACACTGCATATCAAACAATTCAGTTTCTGCAACGACAATTCGTTTACAAACCCCATGTTGGCGAGGTAACTTTAATTAAGTATATTTCTATCCCTTTTTTAAAAAAAAAAAAAAAAATCTAAGGCGGAAACCAAAATTCTGTTAATTTCATTGCACATACATTGTGATATTATGCAGTAATTAAATTTTATAAAAAATGTAAAATAAGTATGTGAAATCAATTCTCAAATAAGTCAATAATTATGAAATAAGTATAACTTTCGGGAAGAGCCTTAGATAAATATGGAACTATTTCCCAGTTAAAAATATTCCTACCATTATAAAAATTGGCGCTGCAGCACATGATAAGCGCTACTAAATCATAGCCAAAAATAGTTTGGTCCTTTCAGGTCTTTAATGTATGGTTCGAAAAATAATTTATTTATCCAAACAGCGGTTTTTAATATCCATTGACTTTCAATTTATTCCTCAAGAGAACGTCTCTATATAAATCTGTCATTGTTTTTGCTTTGGTTTTATTTATCATACCCAAATTAAATTCTAAATTCATCAGTTTATCACAAAAGAGTATCCACTATACAACACTTTGATCTATGGTAAATTAAAATTCATTTTCTATAATAAACCAAACTTAGAACATTTACATATAGTATATTGCAACATCAATTTAAACTCGACAGAATGTTGTTGAATGTATATCAAAAAATAAAAATAACAAAAAGCTTAACACAAAATGGAAAAACTACAGAAAATTCAACGTATGATGATGGACTTAACCTTTGTACATTTACTTTTATGAACTTTATTGTTTGCCATGTATGACAAAATTGACTATAAAAATAATATTTATATGGATACGTACATTATACTGTACATTCGTCTAAGTACAATTCAGAGAGGTAAACAATATGTATGCTTTTCCATGAAACTTCCAATCTAAATTCTTATGAAATAGATACAAATAAGTATCCAAATTGTATGTATTGCTTTTCGTAATATTTTCTAACGACAAATTTATATTTTTAAATGTCTTAAGGCTACTTTCAAATGTCGCTTAGTTTCGTACCATTTTCTTATATTTAAAGAGAAGATTTAAGTTCATTTAAAGTTGAATGGCCTTATTCATGAAGAGGTGAGTTGAATGACTTAAGCTTAATAATAACAAAATTACAGGAACAATAAATGTAAATAATTGTTTTAGTTAAATTTGCCATTTAATTGCGGGTTCTTAACGAAGTGTCAATCGACTCGTTCGAAACAAAAAAAATAATGGGTAATTCGGGTAATTTAATTTTTATTTTTGTTTATCAGAACATAAATTTTATTATGTGTCCAATTTAATTTCAATTGTTTCTTATAATATTATTTTTAAGGGATACTTTTATATTTTCCATTACTTTTATAAAAAAAATTCACAGAAAATGAAATTAAGAAAGTATACACAATTATAGATGTTTATTGCTGGAGGATTCGTCTCTATTTCGTATGTGTTCTTTAAATTCCAGAGACGCAGAAAATATATTTTATACATTTGAAAGATATTTGTTATTTAATTTTATTTTCTGTATGCCCTATTAAATAAAATACTAACACAGTAGCTGTTATTATTTTACAATTCATCTGAAAGAACTAACAAAACAATACGATAAAAGTAAATTGAAACTTTGTGTTTTTTTTTTTTTACTTTTCTACCTACCACTACCTAGTCGTAGATTTCAAGGAAATAATAAATAAAATATTGAAGACGACGAAAATGGTTTTCAGTTTTTCTTTTATTTTTCACAATTCAATTTTAAAGAGGTTTACTATATACCAGAACGAAACTGAAATACATACTTGAAGAATACAAAAATAATCAATTTAACCCTCAACCTGTCAAGTGAAGGTAATTTAAACTTCTAGAGAGCTAGACTAAAGTACAATATGAACAATATTATTTTATATTCTATTGATACTCTATAGTACTCTAACACGGTTATTGTTAGTAGATGAATGGACTAATCGTAATATTGTTTTGGTTAGATGTACAGTACAATAAATTTATTCTTTCCGGGTATAAGGTAAGAATGACTCTACAAAAATAAACAAGTACAATAGCATTTAATTTATAGCGTATAAGAAATAATAATTATTTTCTGATTGTGTAATACTGTAATTGTATTCTAGGACAAGAGGTAATTTAACACCAACAAGTTCTAAATAAAAATTTTAATTATCACGTGTGGATTAATGTTATGCTTAGGATTTTTTACATTCTTAATGTGCTTGCAGTAGCGCTAGCACTCGCATTCCGTAAATTTCCCATAATCGAACCCAACAGCAAGAGAGATAAGACACATTTTTTTTATTCCTCCTAAATCGATTTTGTATATTGCTTATGTATGCGTAGATTTTGTTTTGCCTTTTGGTTTTTTGTGTTATTGTTAATTTTTTCTTCTCGATATTCTCACATGCATACAATAGTATTTTTATTCGGTGGAGATGTTCCCATAATTTTTATATCGTATTTCGTTATCAAAGTTTCTGTATATATTTTACTCCTGTCACTAAAAATATTTGTATCGTTTTTTTATTCGCTCCGGATAGCTGCTATCGAGAGCCGTCATTTTTCTACGGCTAAATTTAAATTTGACGCGCTATTTATTGGTAAACTAAACTTATTTAACATCAAACTATCATTTTTAATTCAATTGTTTAGCAAAAATTTCATATAAAAAATATTTGGCTCTACCTATTTATACGGAGCGCTATCGGGAGCCATTTTTGATATGACGGCTCTGGATAGCAGCTATCCGGAGCGAATAAAAAAACACTGCAATTGTCACATAAAAAAAACTTTCGAGTTAACAATATTCCCGAGAGTGCTCTCGAGAGTTTTTTCACGCTAGAATTTCAAATGGACACTATATATTGCCGTTCTAGTACCAAACGCGGTATCTACAAAAAATTGGATATTTAGTTTATGGTTTTCTTAGCAACCATTTACATTATTTTTTCCAAAAACACTCATCATTTTATCGCATCTTTCTAAAATGTCTACCTTTTCTAAGCACGAATGGGGTATCTACATACTACTAACCAAAAACGCAGTGACTACTTGTGCGATTATGTACATACCTCATTTGTTTTTAGTATACTGCATTTACTGTTACTTCGATTAGGAATCGTTATAAAAATGTGAATTTTGTTTTTAGTTTTGTAGAATTCTTCAAAGTGTAAATAAAAATTAAAATTTTTTTGAAGATTCATCTAAAGTGTAAATACGTAAATAGTTAATTGAATATTAAAATAATGTCAAGTGAGAGAGCTATATACATAAGTCGCCGTTGTCAACGACAGAAACTTGCACTACTAGTGCAAATTCTTGATGTATAAATGATAATAACGTCGATACTTTACATGATAAATCTTCTTCGGCGCTTACACAAATTTGACTACGTTCAACAAATATATCGTTAGCAACTGACGCATTTATTATTGGAAACAGATATGATGATTTACGGTGCGAAGTGAATTTGAATGATAAAGGATACAAAAAGCAGATAGCTCAAGAAACAGAAGATGGATAGACCCGCAAAGGAGAATTGAAAAAGAGAAAATTAAAAGGCAAACAACTGTGGAGAAGCATAAAGTATTACAGCCCTATGCGATACAACCTTTTGCATTAAATCATATTTCAGCCTAATCAATGAAAGTCATAGAGCAATGATAAACATCAATTTCTGGAGCCTATCTGTTGAACAGAGAAACAGTTTCATGCTGAATACTTGTACTAGACAAGCAATTAAACGTCGAACGGCCGAAAGCAATAGAAAACAAAATTCTTTTAAATATTATCTAAAAGATGAAAACGATAAAGTGGTACAAGTAAGCAAAACATTTTTCTTAAAAACCTTAGGGTTTAAAAAACCGAATCATTGAATTTACATGATGTCTTGTTGAAAGTCAACGTCACAATTCTGTTAAAAAGAAAATTGATTATACCCTTATAGATGAACATATTGAAACGTTCCATCCGTCAATATCTCACTACAAGTAAGTTGTAAATCTCAGTAATTTAACATAGTAATTTTTTTAGACCTTTTTCTTTATTTTTTAGACGTGCTCACGCTCCAAATCGACGATATCTTCACCGTGACATATCACTATCCACGATGTTCGAGGATTTTAAAATGAAAAACCCCAATTATATCGTCTCATATGAATCATATCGCTTACAAAGGAGGAAAATTTGGACAATACATGTGAAATAGGCATGTGTCTCTTGGAAATCCCATAAAATACGTAATTGGATTAAAATCGCAGCTTAAACCATACGCTGTTCTGTGGCACAAGGGTATTTCAGGCAGAGACAAAGAAGATATCGTCAGCTGCTTCTATCCATTTATAATTCGGCATAGAGACACCAAACAAATCAATATATGGTTAGACAACTGTTCCAGCTAAAACAAAAATTGGTGTTTACTAACATTTTTAATTCGCGAGGGAAATCTATCTCAATTATTTTGAACCAGGGCACACTTTCATGTCGTCAGACAGTTTCCACCATCAGGTGGAAAATTGACGAATAATGAACCATAAATTTTTTATTGAACTTTAGTATACATATTTAAATTTTATACTAAGGTAAAACGCTCGATTATTAGATAACAAACATTCCAATTTACAAAGGGCTATTACCAAAACTTTAAAGCCTAATCACCAGTAGATACCGCGTTTGGTTCTACGACGGCAGCAAAAACCAATAATTATTTTTGATACAAGGCTATACCAGTAGCTTTAATTAAGAATTTAAATTGTCTGTCTGTAATCAATAGATTTTTTTTATAGACAAATATATTAATTGTTCATGACATTCCCAATATTTTCAATTTGGTAAATCAGAAAAATAAAGAGGCCAATCCCTCATAACATATCTACTGAAAAAAGTAGGAATATCATTCCCCCCTCTCAGTGCTTTAGCCCAAGGGCCAAGAGTTATACAAAATGTATTACTCTTCAAAAATGAGAACCCTCCTCAGAGTTCCTATGTTGTTAGTTTGGTTTCGTACTGAAAAGTTGGTCTAATCATACTCATCAGGTAGCTACGAATAAACTACAAAAATACAACTCTCGCCATTCACATTAAGTATCTGGCCAGAACGTACTGACATAGTAAATTATATTCACTACATCAAAAACTCAAGGAGAAACCTCATTTGTATCATTATGTCCACACGAATATTTATTAAGAATTTAAATCTTAGTTCAATCAATTGCCAATTGATTACAGACAGACAGAAACTTTTCAATACGAGACCAAACTACCAACATAGGAACTCTGAGGAGGGTTCTCATTTTTGAAGAGTTATTGGTTTTTGTATAACTCTTGGCCCTTGGGCTAAAGAACGGGGAGGGAGAATAATATTTCTTAAAATATACTGACTATACACTCATCTCTACGGTGTTCTAATGGTAACAAAAATTGTTTCAATGTGTCTTCGTATGTGACCAATATACATACATAAATCAATATCTACTGAAAATTTATTTTGTAAAAATTAAATCAAACTCAAGCAAAATCCACAACTATATATCTCTACATATCAAGTACATAATTAACTACACCCTACCATATAATTGACACTTCAGCTAATTAAAAGGTGTTATTCGTTTTATAAAAATTTCCAGAAACAAATTCTCATTTGTAAATAAAAATAGATTTTCCCTTTCTCCATTGAGCAAAGTACACAACCATATATAGAAACTCCCACGATATATTTATGTATGTGTACGAGTATAAGCTCTGTACACTTTATTACTTAGAAAAAGATTAACAGAAAAAAAATTCTACTCTAATACCGAAAAATCAATTTTCATTAAAAACTTTTAATTAATAATTTTTACAAGTATGAAAAAAACATTTGAATTTATGTATAATAAATTTGAATGTATGCTAGAGAGAGGTACGTAGGTATGTATAATCATAAAATCCCTTTAAGCAATAAAATAATTTAATCTAACACTTAGTTTTTTTTTTGTGTTTAAATTTCAAAAGTGTTTTGTACATGTGAGTGTTTGTGTCTGTGTGTGCTTTTAAAACATATTTTCCATTATTTCCTTTATGAAATGAAAAGTTTTCTTCTTATTTTACTTCTTATGTATGTAGATGTTATGTTAATGAGATCAAGTTGTGAATAAAAAATATTAAAGCAAAAAAAAACTTTCGTTATTTAGACATGCGGGGGTATGTAGTGATTTTGTAGTAGATGGATATACAAGAAGTAAAATGTAAAAATTCTTCGTTTTTTCGGGTACAACGTTTTATTTATATATCGAAATGAGCATAAATTTTCTTTTTGAGATTTTGAACTCCCAGTTGACTATTATTTTTTATTAAGTTCACTATTCGACATGGTCATCTGAATTCTGCCAATTGACCATCTTCCTCACCTCAGGAATTTTTCGTTCCTCTTAAATTTTGAATTTCATTTAACGATTGATTTGAACGAAGTAATCGAACGAAGAAACCGACGTCCTCCCTAGGACGTGTGAAATTTGATTAAAAATAACCTAAAACAAGTTGTTTGTGACAGAAATACAATTAAGGTTCAAGTCCAATTAAATAAAAGGTTTTAAAAAAAGAAAAGGACGAAATATTTCTCCAGTTTGTACATAAATAAAAATGGTAAATAATTTTTTTTTTTTACTATAATTATCCATATTAAATAGTATCTTCAACCATAATGAATAATAGCTATTTTTATTTTTGATTTCCATTATGTACTTATCAGACACCATACTCATAACATTATATACCTTGCACTCAATTAAATTACCCGCAAAGCGTTAAAAACACGTATTCACTTTAGAAAATTAATCAGAAAAAAACGAAATCATGATTTTGTGTTAAATTTAAACACACCGCAAACACATAATATGTTTCACATTCCATTCACATGTGAAATAAACTTTTTTATTTCATTTTTTTTTTTATTATATTTCGAAATGAATATGTACGTAGGTATACCAAAATTCGAAATATTCTGTATCATAGCTTTCAATATAAATTAATGTAACCCCAATTTTTTATTTTCCATTTTAACAGAACATACTACAGATTCGATTGTTTCGGTTAGAGCTTTGTGGTTTGGTCACAGCTACTTAGTAAATGGAATTTAAATCAGGGTATTGATTGATATATTCTGTGCTGTGTTTATTTGGTTTTCATTTTTAATTAGATTACAGAGCCAGGTATCAACAAATTATCAATAATTACATATACATATATAAACCAACTATTTTTACAAGGAAATGTCAAAACATGTGAAATGTCAAAATTGGAATTTTAATTTTTTGTTTAAATTTGGCGCACTCATTTTATATTTTATCTACCTTTGATCCCGTATGAATTAATCTAAGTCCCGAAACCAAAACTTATTTCAAATTTGATTGATTGATCAGAATGTACGAACAAGCCTAAGCAAGACGCCCGGATGACGCCGGGCTCTCCGTACATCCTTTACAAATAACAAAACCGAAGGAGAGGCAAGGTATGTTACTAACAAAGAATCAACCCGGTTCCAGACATCTAAGTAGTTCATAGTTAGTAAATTTGTTTGCTGTATATTTTTAGTAAATTATTTAGCACTTTAGAGTTCATTTACTGCTATGTTCCTGGAAAGTTGTTTCAGGCCCTTCAAAAATTTCCTAAATTTGAAATCTGCATTAATCCTTTGTAATAACTATTCTAAAACTAATTAAGTTTAAATTTAATTCTCTGAAATAAATTATAAATTAATCTTTATGTACTACAAATAAATTAACATTATTAACATTTTACTAAGTTCCCTTTTTTATGATGCAAAACGATTTTCCAAATCCACTTGAACACTGTAAAAGCAACATGAAACAGAAAAATCATTCACAAAAAAAAATCAAGCGCCCATTTGTAAAAAAAAAGTGCGCCATGCCATTCCGTTTGGACAAATATATAAACGATGGTAATTATTATTATTGGATGATAATAAAAGCAAACAAATCAAAAAGAAATTTGTGTTTCCATCTTAAATTTATCATGATTTTCACTTAGCCGTAAAACAAAAATAATTGTTTATTTACCTTAAAACTAATCCGTTTTGAATTCATATCATTTAAATTTGATCACTTTCGATTATTTTTTATTGGTTTAGTACACAATATTCTAAAATCAACTAAATCACTTAATCCAATTTTCAGTTACAAAATTATTTGGTTAAATCTGCACACTTCTAACGCAACATAACTTTAAAGATAAAATAACAGAAATGTTCGCACGAAAAAAAAAAATTCAAACTATTGAAGACTTACTTTGAACATAACTGAAAAACAATCTAAACTTTTTTTTTTTTTTTTTTTTTTTTCTTTTTTTTAAAGATACAATCACAGCACACACAGAAATTTTCATGTCATCCAAACAACGAAACAAATATATGTACATCAAAACCAACAAAAATGTATAAACATTTTTGTTGGTTTTGTGTACATACATAAAAGAAAAACTCGACTACTGCGATAGTTTTTTGTGTTTTATATATTTTTATAGTTCACTCCACTGCGATCGCAGCGCCACCTAACAACGTTATATCCATCCAAACAAACAAACAGCCAGACGACGGTAATTATATACAGGGTGTCCGGGTTTGGGATGCTGATCCGTCATGGGGTGATTCCTTGGTTCATTCTGAGAAACAAATCGTATGTGGAGGGGGGGGGGGGGGGGGTCCATTTTTGATATCCTTTGAGATACAGGGTGTTTAAAAAATTTGGTTCAGAAAAAAAATACACCCAAATGTTAAACTGTAACTTCCAAAATATTTATCGGAGAGCAACCAACTTAGTCTTATTTGGTTGGTAATCGTATAGGCTATTATTAAGGTTTAAATAGTTATCTTGTATCTGCATCCGTTTGAGAGCTATGGTGATTTAAAGTAAAAAAAAAAATATTTGTTTTTTATAAAATCGAGTTTTTCTCAAAAAAAACCGTTACAATTTTTTTTGTTTATTTAATTTTAATTTGTCATGATCTCCTCTACAATCCCTCAGTACAAAGTTTGGGTCGAGGAGTTATAAAAGGTGCTCAAAATGTCCTCCTTGTGATTGAATACATGCTAATATTCGTTTAAGTATGCCTTTGGTTATTTCAATTCTTGGTAATTCTTCTCTTATCTGTTGTGCTGCTGTGTGTATTCGTTGTATAAGTTCTTCTTTTGTTTCAATTTCTTTGGAGTATACAAGCGCCTTCATTCTTCCCCATACATAAAAATCCAATACCGTAAGATCGGGGGATCTTGCAGGCCAATGAATTGGACCATTTCTTCCAATCCAATTATTTGGATAATTTTCGTTAAAAAAATTCCTAACATTATTATGGTAGTGACAAGGTGCACCATCATGTTGGTATGTATGCGAGAATCTACTTAAAATGGGAACATCATCAAAAAGGAGTGGCAAATCGTTTTGTAAAAATTGTAAATAACGTTCACCATTTAATCTAGGTGGTAATATGAATGGTCCAATTAATTTATCGCCAATTACACCAGCCCATACGTTTACACTGAATCGGTGCTGAAATGATATTTGTTTTTTCGAATGAAGATTTTCAGCAGCCCACGTGTGTAGATTGTGAAAGTTTGTTATGCCATCTCTTATGAATTGAGATTCATCCGTCCATAGGATACGTTTCACAAAACTTGCATTGTCCAAATTCCTTTCCATCAACAAATTACAAAACTCCAATCTAGTAGTGCGGTCTATCGGTAATAGTTGTTGAACGGGTGTTATATGGTATGGATGAAGATTCTCCTTGTGCAATACTTGATGAATTCGATAGCGAGAGACGTTTAATTGTAAAGCGAGCCTCCTTATGCTAATAGAAGGATTTGCTGTTACATTACGGATTATACCTTCGTCGACATCCAAATGGTTTGGTGAGAATGAATGGGGCTCCGCCCGGGTATTCGATCTTGTTACAATATTTGGCAGTCTCCTATGAATATTTATAAATACTCTTGCGTCAGGAATGCGACGTGTTGGAAATCTGAGTTGATATTCATTGCGAGCTCGTGCTGCATTACCATCGCAAAATCCGTAAACAAAATGGATATCAATGTACTCCTCACCTGAGAACTGTGCCATTATAATATTAATTTTATTAAATTAATTAAAATTTTGATTCACAACACTGATACAACACTAGATAATATCTCGAAACTAATGACTGAATCTGAAAATATTTAGTTTTTGTTTTTTCAACATTTAAACAAATGAGTTGATAATCATCGCCTACTGTTTTACAGATCAAAATAAAATTGGTAAAATATTAACACTATAATATCGCTTAATTAGATTGAGAATAAACGGAATACGAAGAAAATTATGGCACGTGGGTACAAGTTATGTACTGGGGGATTGTAGAGGAGATCATGACAAATTAAAATTAAATAAACTAAAAATATATAATATATATAATATATATATATAAAGTTTTTTTTGAGAAAAACTCGATTTTATAAAAAACAATATATTTTTTTTTTACTTTAAATCACCATAGCTCTAAACGGATGCAGATACAAGATAACCACTTAAACCTTAATAATAGCCTATACGATTACCAACCAAATAAGACTAAGTTGGTTGCTCTCCGATAAATCTTTTGGAAGTTACAGTTTAATATTTGGGTGTACTTTTTTTCTGAACCAAATTTTTTAAACACCCTGTATCTCAAAGGATATCAAAAATGGACCCCCCCCCCCTCCAAATACGATTTGTTTCTCAGAATGAACCAAGGAATCACCCCATGACGGATCAGCATCCCAAACCCGGACACCTTGTATGTTGATCTTAATGTAAATACCAATACCAATACTAATACTAAAACTGACATTAACATTAATACCAATGTTAACATTAACACCAATACCAATGCCAACACCAACCCCGATTCAAATATCCACCCATACCAATAACAAGATCAATACTACCATTATGACAATAATGATTCGATTAGATCGAATAATTAATTTCACTAAATTTTAATAAAAATTAATTTAATTTACCAATTTACTGCACTATTAATTCTTTATTTAAAATCAGCCTTTAACACCCTTAAATAAACACAATTCAATTCGGCATCTATATTGAAAAGACAGCAATTAATCCCTAACTAAGCAACCTGAAACTCAATATGCATAAAAATGTTAATTCTAAATTATGAATTTTAAATACTAAATACCTATCTTTTTTTTTATAACATTTTAAACTACTCCATTTCCAAATTTAAAGCTTAACTAGCTATTAACTCCAGAAGTTACCTGCAATTCTGCTTAAAATTCCACTGGAAAGTAGTATAAATTAAAGCTGTAACACATTAAATAACAGCTTTAAGTTGCCCATTCTAAATTAAATTAAATATTTTGGGTATAAATCAACATTAGTATATTCTTATTATGTAGTACCATACTCGTATATGTAAAAACAATCACCACAAAATTATGATTCATAAACTTAATTACAATTTTAAATTTTAAATGCACAATCTGCTCATCAAAATTCCCACTAGAAGAAGATAAATAAATTTAAATTCAAATTTCTTTTGTTCTAAGAATCTTAAATATCATTAATCTTGTTTGATTTCATTAATCTTGTGTTTTGATGAATTTTGACAGATGTCCGCATGTGGAAAATGGATGTGGAATTCGAGAACAGGACCCCAGAGGGCCTATTCTCGAATTCCACATCTATTTTCCACATGTGGACATCTGTCAAAACTCATAAAAATTGAATTTTTTCGGTACTAAGGGAATATTTCCGAATGGGTATAAGCATGTGGAAAAATTCCCCATATAGGAAAATGTCAATGCCGCATGTGTTTTATATACGAATTACAATTTTCGAACCATTTTTTGACAACTTTGACAGATGTCCATTTTCCACATGTGGACATCTGTCAAAGTTCACACAAAAACGTTCAAAAATTGTAATTCGTATATAAAACACACGCGGCATGAATATTTTCCTATATGGGGAATTTTTTCCACCTGCTTATACCCATTTGGAAATATTCCCTTAGCACCGAAACAAAACAATTGTTATGAATTTTGACAGATGTCCACATGTGGAAAATGGATGTAGAATTCGAGAATAGGGCCCCAGGTCCAAACATATTTTTACTTATGAGTATTTCAGGTGCATGTTTATCTTATTCGACAACATAAAATATTAGAATAGAGGAGAAACAATAACAAAATAGATTCCCCGAAAATTCATCGAAATACAATTCTGCGAAACAACAATTAAACAAACAACAATTCATCGAAAACAATTCAGAGAATAACAATTTTACGAAATTACAATTCTTCGCAATAACGAGTGTTTTTTTTTTTATTCATTCCGAAGAAAGGAATAGAAGGAATGGAATATTGGTCACGAGGCTTTGGAATATTCCAAACGGAATGTGATGAAAAACAACAAAAGGAACGAATGGAATATTATTATTATTATTAATCAATATTATTTTTATTAATTATTATGTTTAATTTATTTTTTAATTTTATTCGAGCAATTATTTATGTCATACGGCAATAAACAATGACGAATAATTACGACGAACTAAAAATATTCCATTCATTCTACCTTCTTATCTAGTACGAAAAGAATACTTCGGAATGAATTAAAAAAAGTACAAAAAAGGAATAGAAAGAATGGAATGAATAAAAAAACATTTTATTTAATTTTCGGAGCGTCCGAAATATTTCGAATCAATAAAAAAAAAACACCCAACAATTCATCGAAAAATAATTCACCGAAAAATAGTGATTTTAAATAGCGAACGAAAAAGGAAATTGAATTCAAGTTGATCAATTTTAACATTCAATTTTATACACAACCAGCTATAAAGCAGTCTTCATATAGAAATAAATTGGGTTGGGTACGAAATCTTGTTTTCCAAAATCTTGTTTTTTATAAATTCTGGAAAATGGGGATTTCGGTTACAAAACGAAAATGCCCAAAAATATAAATAGAATTGTAAAGGCTAACGGCTTCGGTAACTCTCACGGGCACGAATTTTGGGTTTGATGAGTAGATAAAAAAAATAAAAACCATTTTTCTCAAGAAACTTTTTTTTTAGATTTGGTAGATAAATGTTTCTCAAGACGATGTTCCACCGTCCGATAACAAGTACAATCTAACTCTTCAATTTTTCTTTTACTTAAATTCAATTATTTTTTAAAGGAAACAGAATATCAAATTTAATTATGAGAATTATTGATTTTACATAAAATTAGATTACAAAAATTTATTACGAATTACACAAGTACATTATTTTGCATAATTGCAAGAAAAGTGTGAGAATATTAAAATATTAAAATATTGAACTTGATACTATGTCTTTAAGTAAATACTTGTTTAATTTATTGGATGGATGTAATGGTTACGGGTGTTGTGACGTGTTGACATGCTGGATGTCGTAACTCACGCAGGTGGTCGCTGTGCTCCCTCCGCTTAGCCCTCCGAGGGGCTTTAGATTTGAACTTTTGAGGACGTAGGGCCGGGATCAGCAAACATGTCGCACTGCGTGCCGCACGTAGGAGCGGATTATATAGAATCTATTCTCTTTTATAAAGTACATATAAATAAAAAACAAGATTTTGGAAAACAAGATTTCGAGCCGCTCCTAAATAAATTATTTATAAAAATATATTGTTTATAATTTTCTTTTTCTTATTATATGTATTTTTGTTGAGTGTTTTTTTTTCTTTCTTTTTTGGTATACTATACATATAATTCGTTCGAATAATTATAAAAATTATATTGTTAATAACAAATAAATAGACTTCGTTTATTTTTATTTTTTTTATTTTCGTGAATTGATTACTGATTCTTAACAAGAATAATTGTTATGAAATTATTTATTTATAATAAACAAATTAACAATAAAATTATTTAAACTTTTTTATTTTTATTTGTTATTAACAATATAATTTTTATAATTATTCGAACGAATTATATGTATATCAAAAAAGAAAGAAAAACACTCAGCAAAAATACAAACAATAAGAAGAAGAAAATTATAAACAATATATTTTTTATAAATAATTTATTTAGGAGCGGCTCGAAATTTCCAAAATCTTGTTTTCCAAAATCTTGTTTTTTATTTATACTTTATGAAAGAGAACAGATTCTATTTAATCCGCTCCTACGTGCAGCACGCAGTGCGACATGTTTGCTGATCCCGGCTCCTACGTCCTCAGAAGTTCAAATCTAAAGCCCCTCGGAAGACTAAGCGGGGGGAGCGCAGCGACCATCTGCGTGCCCGTGAGAGTTACCGAAGCCGTTAACCTCTACAATTCTATTTATATTTTTGGTTATTTTCGTTTTGTAACCGAAGTCCCCATTTTCCAGAATTTATAAAAAACAAGATTTTGGAAAACAAGATTTCGTACCCAACCCAATTTATTTCTATAAGAGGACTGCTTATAGCTGGTTGTTTATAAAATTGAATGTTAAAATTGATCAACTTGAATTCAATTTCCTTTATCGTTCGCTATTGAAAATAACTGTTTTTCGGTAAATTATTTTTCGATGAATTGTTGTCGCGATAAATCGAATTTGTTTGTTTAATTATTGTTTCGCAGAATTGTATTTCGATGAATTTTCGGGATACCAACAAAATGATCGTGCTCGATGCCCTTGTACCGTAAACAAACGAACAAATGCTTACAAAATTCGACGTTTCGCAGTTTGTAACGAAATCCCACAAGGGGATTACATTAACAGACATGAGAATAGTGGTCTGGTGCGGTATTGTAGCTAGGTATAGCGCACGGTGTGGCATGGGGTTTTCCAGACATATTCCCATGCTTGAATAACCGCATGAAGAATAAAATTTAGACGGGAAAGGGAAATTAAAACTATTTTCCCACGGCCTCAGCGGCTAAGAAAATAATAAACAGGGAGTGATCGATCCGGAGTGACCGTCTCAATTCCAGGCGATCACCGCCGTGACTGCCACACGGGCCTCCCCTCATCGGCCCGCCTACTGGGATGCTGTTTCCCAGTCGCGACGGCCACCGATGCCACGGAATGAGGGAAGGACGCCCGCATAACAAGCCCAGCGACAACCCCCCGGAACGGAAACCGTCACCCCGTCGCGATCAACTCATATAGCGTGCCGCCCTCCAACACAGCCTGTCCTGGAGGAACGAACGGCACGCACGGAACAAGGATGGAAAAAGACCGACTCTTCACACGACCACACCTCACATCATCCGATCAATTAGTTTTTTTTTTTTAAACGCACATGGTGCGGCGTAGCACACAACAACAAGAAAATTCAAAGAAAAGATAGATATACGGTAATTACGTTAAAACTGATTCTACGTTAATATTAAGTTTCACTTTCACTATTCACTGTTTTAAGAAAATTAAGAAGTAACACTAAAAAAAATATCTGAAAAAGAAAACAGAACCGTTATGGGATCGAACCACACCCAAAAACGGACAACCGAGCTGAAGTGAAGAAGAACAGCGGAAAATCTTCCAAACGCACTCAAATTTGAATCAAAAGAAAGAAAGAAATTAGCTCGATAATTGCTCTGAGTGGGGTTTCCACCAAATCGGTGCACCACCACCAATCGACGACATGACCGCCAAACAAATATATAATAAAAAGAAAAATAATCGGGGAAAACCAACTGTTACAATAAACTTACAAAAAAAAAATTTTATTTCTACTTTTGGTTTTCCCTCTGGATTTACCTTGTTTTATGGCCCGTCCGACCACACCGCAAACAGCGCCGATGCAGGATCCAGCTCACAATGGTTGCCCTGCCCCCACGGGCGGGAATACGGTCTCAATATCACAAAAATTTGCCGACAATCACAATCAGCATGCACATGACCCAATTGATTGGTTACAAATGGCGGTTTTAGTTATATACAAAAGATTTTTTTTTCCAAAATTTGCAAGTTCAATAAATCACGAAAGAAATTTTATTTTACCATAAATTATAATTTATTTATTAAAAATAAAAAAAATTCTTATTACACAAATTGTCACTAAAAAAAATTGTCAATCGTATTATACCAATTTTTAATTTCATCATTTATTTATAGTTTTTTTTTATATGTACTGTACATAGATAAATGAAACAAACGATAGTCAGCGTCACACAAAAAAACTTCGCTGCTATCCCATTACAAAATTGATAATATTTTTTTTTCCAACAAGTACAAGTCCGGATTGCACAAAAGCAATTCTTAACACAATTCAGTTTTTTTTTTTAAATTTTAATTTTAATTTAAATTATTTTAAACATTAGCCAAAACAACAAAAAAAAGAATGGCGACTCGACATCACCAGAAACAATTTCTTTTTTCAAAAAGATCTTTTATTTCACAACCAAGAAATCGACTTTTAGTTATTGAGAATTAAACTGGATTTAATAAACTAGACGGATTTATTACAAAAAAATCAAAAATAAACTTATCCGTCTCAAAAAAAAAAAAATATCAAAAAAAAATTATTTATTTGAGATCTTACACCAGACCCTTTTTCATCTCAAAATCCAAAACGAGGCTAACTTACAAAAAAAATTTACATCACCAAAAAAAAATCAGCACGTTTCCCCCTCCTATTTTCCTTTATGTTTTCCACTTCGCATCGCTGTTCGTCTCACTCGTTGCATCTGTGCACACATTTCATCATTTTTTTTTTGTTTTTTTATTATTATAAAATCTTTATTGGTATTTATGTTTTTTTTTTTGTACACAAATACAACGAATAAGACGAACATATGTACACACTTATCTGTACGGCCGCATCGGACCCATGTCGAATACACCGATCGGTTCATTCCCCACTCAGAGCAAATATCACGCGTCAATTTAAGCCAATGATACCAGAAAGAAAAATAGAATATTCCAGATTGAACATTTTAATAAAGCAAACATTCCATCTCCATACTACCTAATACATGTACAAACACCAACTCGCAAGGGATATGTAAGTTTGTGCATGGTAACGAGGAGAATATAGAATAGAAAGAAAACAAGTAAATGCATAAAAATTTAAAATATATTTACATAACAATCGGAGGGAATATTAAATTTAAATTTGGAAATCATAAAATAGAGCATAAATATAACACCATGGTGGTCATGGTATTTATAAAATTTTAGCTTATTTGCGCGTTTGAGATTTTGCAAATTTTTCTTTCTTCTGCTTTCAAGTGGAGACGTATGCCAGTCGTAACAAGTTCTTTCCGTGACTTTCCGTGAACAATAGAGAAATTTTGTTTGAGTACACAAGCAAAGTACGAAAGCAAAAGAACAAAATCTTCGGCTTTCCAACAAGCAATACATCCAAAACAAACAAGATTCTTCTACAATATAATAATAAATACTATATTTATACATACACACAACAATCGAAAAATACATCCAACGTCAACATATTTAATAATAGAATTGCCAGTTGTACTTCCTTAGGGAGTACAGTACTTCTTTTCTGGTTCCTATTTTATAATGTTCTTATTTCTATAATTTGTAAAGAATTACCCAAATGTACTTATTTTAGGTAATAAAAGAGCGATAAATGTGGATCATTCGAGTAAAAAATTAAAAGATTTTTGGAAGTATTTCTCTGTATTGCTTTATAAAATCGTTTTCGAATCAACAAAATATTTTTCTGTTGTAGTTTGAACATTTAAATTTAAAAAAGTGAAGTAAGTAGCTAGGATTGGCTAAGCGCCATAATTGAATTTATTGAGATTAGTTAAAGTATGTTAAGTTCAAGATTAGCTAATTGCTTTTTATTTCAAGTTTAGCTATTAAGCGCGATTATTGAAAGTTATTCAGTTTAGTAAAAGTTCAAATGGCACCATATAGTGCGTTTTTTTTATTGGCTATACAGAGCTACTATTATATGACGGCTCCCGATAGCAACTCTGGATAGCGAATAAAAAACGAACTATCATTTGCCATTTTAAAAGTACAAACAATTTGTAAAATCATTAAAAAAATTTAATTAATAATTAAAGAATTTAAATTTTATATTTTTCATGCTTATGTTGTCTTAACATTTGAATTAATACGGACACCACGAATTCGTAATCGCGCTTTGATGCTCTAGTCTGTCAATGGTATTAAACTCTTAATTTTAGGTCTTTTTTGGAAAAGTAATAAAAGAGTCTGTCAATGAAGTGCCAAAATATCAGTTTTTTGTGAATGAAATAATTTTTTCACTGAGATTTCACTGTATTTAAAATAGATAAATCACATTTATCTATTTTAAATACAGTGAAATCTCGGTATAACGAAGCTTAAAGGACCGAATAAATTTATTTGCTTTATTGGATTTCGTAAGAAAATTTACGATTTTCTTATTTTAGCGAATGGAAATTCGAAGCAAACTTCGTTATACTGAACATTTCATTAAACTGTCATTCGTTCTGTATTACATATATTTAACAGACAAATCATTTTGTTCAAATACTGTTTTGTACTGCAGTGAGATTTGGTAAAGACTTTTCTATGCAATTGGTAAAATAGGATCAGTGAATTTAATTTTTTTTGTTTTTTGCTTAATTTAACTTTGCAGCATAATCATTAATTCTGTGAAAAGAAGCAACTCCATCGCTTGCAAATTTCGAGAAATATCGGAAACACAAATAACCTCGAAAAGTATAGAAAAATATCAATAATCACAAAAAATTTCCAATTTCCTGAAAAACTCGAATAAGCTCAGGATCCTGGGATAATCTTAAAAAATCAAGAAATCACTAAGAATCTGGAATAATCTGAAAAATATTATGCAATCGCACGAATAATATTGAATCGAAAATATATTGTCGATATTTTCGAATAATTTCCGTCCCAAGCAACTTCGCGCTATTTAGAGCCAAGAATCTCGAGAAAAATGAAAAAAATCGATAAATGTATTAAGTCCTTAATAATCTGAAAAGAATCGAATAATCTCGAAAAGCTCGATAATCCTGATATTCTTCAGAAATTCCAAATTTTTAATAAAAAATAAATATAAATAACGAAAATAATTCGAACGCATCTGTTTCCTTTTTACGTTCTTTTAAGTTAGTTTCTCAAGATTCCCCATTCGTAAAAGAAACTCATATGTTGGTCATACCTCAGCTTTTTAATTTATTTTACGGCCTGATTTCCATTACGAAAGTATTTTTATCAGTAAAAATAAAGCGAGATAAAAATATAGATTTACTTGAGGTTTGAGAGGGAAATTTTTTTTTAAGTACTGAAAACAATTGTTTTTACTGTACTATGCAACCATAATCTACTGGAGTATAACCATAATTTACTGAAGAAAAATATGAAGCGAAATATATTTTATATATCTTATATATTTTGTATTTTTCAGTATTTTATAATATGTACATACATCTACATACAGATTGTGTAACGATAGAAAATTTTTCTAGCACACCTATAAAAAAATGAAGTTAACCCCACTTCGATATTGTTGTGGTATAAATTGACGTTTGAATAAAAACACTCCAAATAAATTTAATATATGTACAGAAAGTTTTGTGACATACATATGTATATGTTAAGTAAATTATTAATTATTAAATTATTATTTATATTAAATACCTACTTAGCTATATTGTAATTGAACAAAATTTTACAAAATTTATTGGTTATGTTAACAAAAACCGGTCAAAATATAACCATAAAATTTTGCTATAAAAAAATTACTATCTTGGTCACTCTAATGGAATTTTTGATTGTCTTAACTCCTCTGTCTTTTTCAGTAAAATTTACAAGTCAGTAAGATTTTCTCATGGAAATCAAGCTTTAGTTAGTAACTTTTAATTTTGGGATCTCTTGTGTCTATAAAATTGGGTTTCGAAGTTGTGTCTGTCGGTCTATCTGACTGTCCCCCTACCTTGATTCATTATTTAGATGTGTTGCAACTAATTCATTAATCATCAAATATGTTGTTAAGTTAGATATCAGATTTCAATAGAATGGTGCATAATCGCACTAGTTCCATTTTATATAATCGCCCTCCACTTCAATACACTCATTCCAATGATCCTCCAATAATTTTATACCATCTCTTTAATGATTTTCCGGAAGCTCTGTAAAATATTGTTCCACGGCTGCAATAGCTTCTTCATTCGACGGAAAACGCTTTCCACGAAGGAATTGTTTCAAGTATCTGAAGAGATAGTAATCGCTGGGAGCCAAATCTGGTGAAAACGGTGGATGTTCAAGCAATTCGTACTTCAATTCGTTCAATTTAGCCATCGTCAAATGACTCGTGTGAACACGTGCATTGTTCTGATGAAAAATAATTTTTTTTTTCTGTAAAGCGGGTCTTTTTTCACGAATTTTTTTATCCAACTGGTCTAAAAGGTTGCAATAATATTCAGAATTAATTGTTTTACTTTTTTTTACGTTCTTGTTCAGTTTAGGATCATGGTAGTAGATCCAAGTCTTCAAATTACGCTGAGAAATTTGTTTTCGATTCAGTTTTTGTTGAATTGTTAACGAATGCGGCACCAGTTTTCCAAACAGTTTTTTCATACGTAATTCTTCATGTAAAATATGGAGTACTCGTTCGACCGAGATTCCTATGGTATCACCAATTTCACGCTTAGTCAAACTTGGATCTTCACAAACAATATTATACACTTGTTCAATGATTTCTGGTATTGTTGCACTTTTTGGACGGCCACTACGTGGTTCATCTTCAATGCTTGAACGACTACGTTTAAACTGTAAAACCCATTAATGCACAGTTGGAAATTAAGGAGCAGATTCCTTAGACACTTTTAACATTTTTGTATGAATTTCTGTTCCTGATAATCCTTCCAAAACAAAGAATTTTATCACTACACGATATTTGGTTTTTTCCATTGTAAACGAACACTCTGACACGTCAACTTCTAATGACTTGTAAATAAAGAATGAATTGCCAGATCAAAATTAAAATTTTTATATGTTCAAATGAAAGATAAAATATTAAAATGGCGTATAAATTTTGATTCCTCTACTGGTTAATAGGTGCCACTTTCAGTTTCAATACTTTTCAACTAACCTGTACTAATGATACTATGGTCCATAAATAAAAGAAATGGTTCATTTTACTTATGTTTTTATTATGTTTCTCAATATATTTTAGTGAAATTTTATATCTGAATTATTAAGCCTATTATCTCTGTAAAATCAAATCAATCGTCTTAAATCAAAATTTATATTAACCAAATTTAGTTGAATTTACCCGCTTCAAATGGAACAAACAATCTGAAATATTTTGTAAATTCTATAAATAATTTACCTATGTGTACCTACGGCCTAATAATACCTACGATCTTTGCACTAGCTTGTCTAATTGCTCTACTAATAATATAGTTGTGACCTTTTTATGGCCAATAATAAGCCGTGTAATTACATGATACTAAAAAATAAATATTTGAAAATTTAAAGTAAATGTTTACTTGCCAATAATTTTAAATATCCATTTACACATATAACTTGAATTTTTGTATATACAGTTTTCCGGGTTTATAAACATGCAAACTCTAAAAAGTTACTTTGTTAATTCAAATATTGGGTTGGAGGAAGAGTATTGAGAGTTTTTGTCACTAGATTGTGTTTGGTGTCAGATATCGGACAACACAAATCAAATTGCGTCATACTGAAGCGCGTTTGAAAGGTGACATTTCAGTCTACAATTTTCGGACAGATAGTTTTGTATTTCGTAAATTGTGCCAAAAGTTATATTAGTATGACAATTCGGAAAAAATTCGCTATACGTTGAAATTTTACTGCGATAAAGGCAAAAACGCTGCCCAAGCCCGGGAAAAAATTTGTAGTGTTTACGGACAAGATGCTTGTAGATGGTTGGCCCGCTTCCATTCCATGGGTTTTACCTTGGCACTCAGTGGCAAAAGTTGGCTTTAAAAAAGGAATATGAAAATCACTTGGTCAATTTAATCTTTAATACTTTTTCCCCAACCCAATATTTGTTTGACACCAAAATATAGTTTCATTTTCATATAGGTGGACGGTGGAAAGCTGAAAACTATTCAATAGACTAATGTATTAAATTCTCTGTAGAGGTTGTTTGGAAAATTAAAATGTTTGTGCACACTCGCCAAACCCTAAAAAAAAGTTTATTATCAATATTATTTATTTTTATTTCAAAAAAAGTTTTTTTGGTTATTACAATCTGGTAACGGTTGAGTATTATTTTATAGACTGTTTGTGTGAATATGCTTGTACCTGTATCATATTGTATACCTATATGTGGTTTTATAATAAAATGTACTAGTAAAAATTGTTCTCAAATTTATTTGTATTACAAAAAATATTCTGTGTAAATTTGGCAGGAAAACCTGTTACACAAACAAATTAAATAGTAATTGAAATATTTAAAAAAAAAACTTATTTAATTTTAAATTAAAGGTGTTTTGATTCTCGCTGTCGTTCGTGCTCCAATTTTCTCACTCGTTTTGCAATCGTGCCCTTTCCGCAGTTTTTTTTATAATATACAAACAATATAATTCGTAATAATTTCCACAAATCATATTGTTAAACTAGAAATTATTCGTACGCTCTCTTGTAGTTATAGTTTCTTACAGACCTCTGATTATTGTCCTTTGATCAAAAAGATGATGCAGCTTCAAAATTATTAGCAACGGAAAATAATCTGCTTCTCTTAAATAATTTAATTAATGATGGCATTTGATGTTAATAAAGTTAACGAAAATTCTGTATTTCAATATGAATGCTGTAAAATTTTATTTGCGACATGAAAATTTCTATGAGTTGACATTTAATTCAAATTTATAATTTATTTGTTGACAAAGAAAAATACAAACGGCAGCAAAGTACAGTTCTGTTAAGTTAATCATCTAAACCTGCCCTGTACGCTTTAAAATACAGTACACCATTACTCATACACGGCAATATTGTTGAAGATTCCATATTTAGACGGCAATGTCACGACAAACTCAGCGAACAAAGTGATATCGCTGATTTGATCAGTTTGAACTAAATGAAATAGGACGGTTCTGTTCGACATAGACGCTATTTTGACTGTAAAATCGTAGGAGCATGTAATGGTCTATCGGTGACGAATGAAGAGAGAAAATCGCAATCTTGGAACACTTCTCTGTTGAATGGAATAATACCAGTTTTTTTAAACCCGTTGATGACAATTTTAACTATGGACGGAATATCATATATTGTCATAGTTTTTCCTGGATTATTTCCTAGCCAGGCATCCTGTTGATTAGCGCAGTACATTTTAAAAGGGCCATAAACTCCCACATCCAAGGGCTACAGTTTAAGGGAGCAATGCGGTGGAAATGACAACATCACCACTCCATTGTCTTTTGCTTTGTCGATTACACTAGCTAGCTAGTGGCTTCTGGTAATCTTATTGAGATGTTTGGATTTCGCTTCATGAAAGCCCCAAGCCAGTCTACGCCAGCTTCTTTATTTTCACCCCATGATTTGGGCATGGGAATACTATACCTGTTTGCACAATTATATGCCAACTTTCTGATATCTTTTGGCGTAAGTCCGTAATAAATATTGCTGCATTTTATAAGGTAATCTACTAATATACCTTCTTGCTCTCTATTAAAGACCTGCCTGTTGGATTTGTATCCAATTTCGATGGTTGCGCCACTATTTATGTTATCCTTTCTTTTCTTTAAATATCTAAAAAGTATGACATGGCACAATCCGAAATCATTTGCAACACCACGGATTGTTCTATGTTTGTCTTCTTGTAAGACGATCGCAGCTCTTTCGAAGGTGTCTTTCGAGTTTTTTCCACGTTCGGTTTTCCGTTTGTATGTTTGCCTTCTAAAAAGTAAAAACACAGAATAATACATCGTTGAATTATTTATGTGTGAGGGGTAGGTTGTAACATGTTACAACCTACCTTGTACACATGTTACTTTTATCCTCTACACCAAATTCGAACATTCGAGATGCAATAACAAAAAACTCGAAATGCTTAGGATATCAAAAACTGTATTTAACGATAGGCGTAATATGCACGATTTTTTATATATGCCTCTTTTTATTGTAACTATAATGTGAATAACAAAAAACCAAAAATATTAAAAAAAAAAAAGTTACTTACATGACGGTTTTGACAGCGTTCAACGGTGGTTCACATACAACTGAATTGAATGATGCAATACTTTGTTTCACTATGAACATTTATCTCTTTCGCACGTTTTTATATCTCTATCTGTTTTTATGATTATTACTACTTGCCCCTGTTACAACCAACCCCTATTTCCCCTATATATTGTTTCTTATTAGATTTAAGTTACACTATGCAAACAAGAAATATCAAAGTTAAATTAAGTTTTAGAAATTTTAACTGATACTTAATATTTTCACTGTTACACTTTGCAAGATGTTGAATTAAAAAAAAAAATCGAAACCACTATATTGAACAAGGTAAAATTGAATAGTACTGCTAATCCAAATTCTAGTCGAACACAATCAAATACAGCTGATTTGTAGAAAATATCCACATTTAGTTGACAGGTGTATTGATAGTATATTTTCGTAATATTGTATAAATAAACACAAAACAAAAAGAAAGTAAAGATGAATAAGTAATCTTGTGACCAATGCCGTTTGTGGATCAGCGTTAGGTCACTCAAACGGTGTCGCAGAAAATCCTGTTTTTCTTATTAATTTTTTGTTTTATTAAAAAAAACTGTTTTCCCGATTACTTTTTACTGAATATAGAACACAAGAGAAACATTATACTTAGCGTTACGTTATATAACACTCTAGACTCTACCAAAATAAAAAAAATAAAAACCGATATGATCTTACCTTTCCCTTTAAACTTTACAACTACGGAATTTTACGGAATATAGTAAAAATCGGCTAATAATAATGCTCCTTCAAGCTTTCTATAGTGGAAAATTTGAGAATAATTAGCATACAGCCAGCCAACTACTTAGATTTTTTTAATATGCACTATATTTACCGGAAGATTTTTAAGCTTAAACAATTTATTATTCCAATGTGTACTGCTTCAAGTTTATTTTGTTGTTTATTGTTTTTTTTTCTGCTCTCAACTTATTAGCACTGGCCACTAAATTACGAATGAATCAATAAAAAAAAAATTTATTTTATTTCCACTCGGTCACAAATTTTTGGAAAAGTCTGTAGCGTCAATGATAGCCAGCTTATGTTTCGTTATGTTACGTAAGCTGACTACAAAATAAAATACCCATTAACAGATGACGCTTCACAGTATATTTTTGATACACTCGAAATATAGTATACCGAAAATATCGAGCCGAGCGCCCATATTACAGTTCAATAAAAAAATAATATAAAATGTTTTAGATAAAAAAAAGGCATTCGTTCTTGTATTCCGGTGTTAACGACACAAAAACCAGTGCACGGTAAGAATATTAGTCGTATAAAGTGTGGTGTGTTAAAGTCAAATTTATAGTGCCAATATAACGTAAATTATCTAAATGTGAATAAACAACTTGTGCATAAATAAATATATTGTGATATTGTGTGTATAATCGAGTGAATTTATTTATTCATACAAATAAAGTGCGAATCAACGTAACAGGAAAACGTGTACTTAATTTTTATTGTTCTACCACAATTTTAAGAACACGCTACAGTCCGTTAATGCCATATAAGAGAGGGGAAAAAAACAATCATAAAGCAGAACGGGTACCTATTACATTTTTTTTTTTTTTTTTTTTTTTTGAGGGGAGGTGAAAATGCCTTTATGCACGTTGTGCCGGAGTCCCGTTTCCGGACTACCGACTAAAAACACCTCCCCATACTTCAAAAACTAGCCTGGAACCGTTACTCACATTACTTCAAGCTAGTTTTTTTTGTTTTTTATGCTACCTTACGAGCTACCTCCTGGGCTATGGATTATTATCCAAATCCGTCTTCTTCCGCCGCAAGATGGTTTCCACGTAGTGTGCCACTCGTTCCCACTCGTATATTCCACGGAGCATGATATCTACAGCAGTCTGTACTGACCATAGTCCCACCTCCCTCGTCAGCAAATTCCTTTGCTCCCCCCAATTCTGACACGAGAAGAACGTGTGTTCCGCGTCATCTAAAAAACCTGGGCAATATAAACATTCCGCCGAAGTAACCTTCCGCATCCCATGTAGATAATACCGAAAGTAGCCGTGGCCGCTCAAAAACTGGGTTAAATAGTATCCCACCTCCCCGTGCCGCCGTTCAGTCCAGGAGCTCACCCTCTCGATGAGTCTTGCTGTCCATCTCCCTCTGCTCTCTGTTTCCCAAGCTGCTTGCCAGCACTCCATGGTGCGGGCCCTCTCCTCCCAGCTTGCTGTCTCTCTACTTATATTTGGGTTTCTAAAATAGACAGCCTTCCGCTCCCTAGCCAGTAGCTCCATTGGAGTCACACCAGCTATAACCAGAACTTCCACTTCAGAAACAGTGCGATATGCCGAGGCTACCCGCAGCGCACTCCGTCTTTGTACCTGTGCTAACCGCTTCCGGTACATCTCTTTCCTTAATGAATCAGCCCATACCTCTGCCCCGTAGAGTAGGACCGATTGAACGGCCGACATTAGAAGCCGGCGCTTGCTCGCTTTCGGGCCCCCAACATTAGCCATTAGTCGACTCAGCGCTGTAACTCCCTTCGCAGCCTTGTCTGCTGTCCGACGAATCTGCTCAAAAAAGTTGAGTTTGGAGTCAATCGTAATCCCCAGGTATTTTGCCGCTGATTTGGTTTCCACCACCTCCCTGCCAATCCACATGGGTAAAATCGTTTGGGTCCTCCTTTTAGGCTTTTTAGAATTACATAAATATGCTAAATATAACTGAAGGATAGGATAGGATTATTAGTTGGGACAGACTCGACCCGGTTACAGACACCAATGCGATCGATAGTTAGTAAATTAACGGCACAAAAGACAACACAATCTAACTACATTTTTTGATGATCATTTCTCTGGAATCCAGGGCCGGATACTCAGGTTTCCCTAAACCTAAATTAAAAATTATTAATGTTGTAATTTCCGCCTGTCCGCCTTTCATTAATTTACCTGATAAAATATTTAAGAAAAATATTTAAGAAAAATTAAAATTACTAAGCTAAGATTACAAAAACAGCGCTTATTTTATTTTTCATGGTCCTTCTATATCTAATTAATTAATTATTACGTACTGCAACATGAATTAGAATAAACGTTAAAAACCATTTTAAACATAAAATTTTACTTAAAACTAAACATAAATTCTCTACCGATCAAGAAAAAGAGAATAAATAATTAAAAATTCAATTATTTTATAAAATTTATAATAAATAAATTAAAAATGATAATGTTACAGCACCACAACAGCCTAAAATTATCAATAATTCAGTTAGGTACTCACTATAAGTATATCAAGAATCAACAAATAAAATCAATATATAATTTCCCAGGCAACTCTGAAAACTAATTTTAATTAATAAATCACCATAATATCAAAGCCAAATCTAATTCTGAAATTCAGGATTAATTTAATCCCCATATTAAAGATTGATTCTGGAACTATGTTATATTCTAAAAATTGAATTATTTATTAGCAAATTAAGGAAGAGAAACCTTTAAATATTTTTAAACTAAATTAATTAATATATATTAATGAGCAAAACACAATATATTACATACAAATATTACAAAAATTAACATTTTATGAAACTGCCTATGTAAACTCTCCCACTTCTAAGCTAAAATTCTAAACGAATGTTTAAAAATTTTAAATTGTTAAGTTATAATTTAAATTCACAGCACTTGTTCCATTAGTTACCATTCTCCTATAAATAGTTAATTAATTGTTTACCTACTGCAACTAGATTTAAAAATAACAAGTTTAAAATATATATTTAACCATACTATTAAATTTAAACTAATCGGCAATTTCCTACAAATCTAGAAAAAAGGAAATTAATAATGTTCAACTTAATTATTTAATTATAAAAGTATATAATATAATTTAAATGCCAGAACTCAGGATTTTATAAATCTAAATTAGGACATCCAAAAATTATTATTATTATTGATGTTTTAATTTACTAATCTAGTTGACATAATTAAAATAAAACAAAAAATCAAAAACTACAAAATTTATTATTTATTATAAAACTTTTACTCCGTTTATGGACATATTACTCTGCAAAATAAAGCCTGCAAAGTAAGTATAATAATAAATCCATGAAATAAAATTGAAACATTATTCTCCTACAAAACTAATCGGTGTACTATACAAGCAAAATTGACGTTTACGTGTGAAAAACTGCAACCTAAAACTTCAATCATATTCTATTAAGTTAATAATTAAGTTCAATACATTAAGCCTTTCGAAAATGTTTTCACATAATTCCACCTCGTTCACCATCTTTTAATCGAAATTTGGCATGCATAAATGAATAAGTCATTATGTGATGCAAACCAAAATCACAACTCAACTCAAATCAACTTTTCCAAGTTAGCATTTTATTTATATGGTTTAGTTAATTTATAGCCTTTTCACATTAATTAAATAAATTTAATCATTTAATGCATTTTATAATGCTCTGTAAAAAGTAAAATAACTCATATCTAAAATAAATCCATCCTATATGAATTATATAAGGTGGATTCCAATTCGACTCAAAACTTATTTGATTATACAAAAATATAAAAAACCTATTTGAGTCGAATACCCTAAAATTTCGTTGTGTTTGTACAGTTCATGTTTTATTAAGAACATTATAGTTGTAACATGAATACAAAAACAAAAAGAGGGGAAATAACAAAATAAAATAAAAACAACAGATTCTTATATACTAAACCACCAACACACATTAAAAGCAAATATCTCTACAATCTTCCATGTGCGTAGCAAAAGACTTATCATGTTTTCATTATTTTATATACCGCTAATACCATTACAGCGCACATACAAAACAATCCTGATCTGTAATATATATCAAGCCAAAAACATCTATAATTCCAAGACGAACTATACGAAATTTAAAGGTACAAAGTGACGACTGCCCATAGTGTTAGTTGTGTACATATAAGCCTTCAATAAAAAAACTAACCAACACTAATCTAATTTGTTTTGGTTTTGTGCTATGAAATATGACAAAAAAAAAAAAATACATAAGAAACAACAACAATATACATCACGGCAACGCCGTTTAATAATATCGTGTAAAAACAAATCCTATTTATGTGTATGTTTTGTGTTGGAAAATAATACCAATTACAATAACGTCTTTAATCTTGAGCGCTCTATTAAAATATATTTTTATATAACAAGGGCCACAAAAACAAGATGTCATATGTTTGTCGTACATATTTTTTGACATAAGGAAAAAGATGTATAACCTAACCTAACCTATTTTTATTACACTCTAGACCAAAAATTGGCACATTTCATTGTGTTAAAAAATACGAATAAGCGTACATATTTTAATGCTTTACTACATGTTAAATATTAAAATATTAAGACACAATTCGATTTTTAATATTAAGACACCTTTTAAATTTAAATTATCTTAATAATTTTTTTATTAAATTCAAAAATGAATTCAAAAAGGTACAATATTTTTGTCAAGAGTGTACAAATAAAAAGTAAATATGTGTTTGTATGAAAATAAATGTAAAGTAATATGCGACGTTGCCGTCATCATTTAGTCACCAATACTACCTTCAGTAGCAATTACCAGCCAATAAAGAATAATAGTTTGCCTTGGAATTATAGATGTTTTTGATCAAGCTATAGAAAAACATTGGTAACAACTACACCCAGAAAAAAGTCTCTGTTTTTGTTGTTGTTGCTTAGCTAATGCATAGCAAAAACCAATAATAAATAGTACATTTCCCTAATAGGATCCGCGTAAAGAGCGAACGAGGCGGCCCGTACAAACATTTCGTTGGCTTTGTCATGTATCAATTTTCAAGAATGTATTTCTGTTCTATTATACTTTGTACATAACATAAAAACCAAGAACGAAATAGTTCGGTCGGTATGGTTACCGAAACCCACAAAAATGTTTATACGTATGTATGTATAAACACCTTTGTTTGGCTTGCAAGAACGCATTTAATTATGCGTAAATATAAAATCGAATATGAAATTAACTACGACTATGTTAATTTACGTTAAAAACTATTTTGATACGATCCAATTATTAGGTTTTAGTAATAAAATCATGTACAATCCAATCACACACACGTTAAAAACATGCACCCAATAGAAATCAATAATTTTCATTTCTTTATCTATAAATATAAAACATTGCCTGATAAATGCATCCCGGTGGATTGCATTTCCCAAAATTACACTTTAAATTATTTCACTTCCACTTTAATTATTATTTCACTAAAAACTGAATTAAATAGAATTAAAATTATAATGATAATTAAACTTTATATACTACATAAACTACATAAATAAAACAAAATAAAAATTAAATTAAATTAAATTTTTGAAGAGGATAGAAAAAACACGTCTATCCTCTTTGACGAACATTCGGTCACCCACTAAATATAATAATAATATAATAAATATATATCCTAAACATAAATATCATTTCATAGGTCAGGAGTATGAAACATTATTTTATAAATTGCGATACGTAGTGAAATAAATAAAGTTAAATAAAGCATACGTAACAATTTCCTAAAAATAAGTTCAAAATATCAGCTTCAGAAATGCAGGACTTCATAACACATTTACCACCCTTAATTTGAGATTAACTTTTAATTGAGTTTTTCCTGTTAATTGGAGCACCTCTTGCATTTTTAATGTCATTGGATTTCAGGAAAAATATCACAAATGCTTCGAAACATAGCACCACAATTCCTTATTCCTTCAGAACTAAACTCATTTAAAGCCAAACTTTCATGGTATGCTCTATTATCTAAGAATTATTGGAACAATTGGTCCAATCGTTGCCACAAACTCAACGTAGTTTAAAGCTATCAAGCATGAAACCTTCAAAAATGTAGTTATATGGTATATCAAAGAACAGAATTAATCGTTTAAAAACAATAAACGTTAATTTAAAATTTGTAACTTAAATGTAAATATTTAATCAATATACTATTAAAGTTTGAAATTATGAAATAAAAACTATAATTTCAAAAAAAATTGTTTGTGATTTATTAGACGTGTTCTGCATATCCTTTTATGCTGCCGAATATTATTGTTGTTAAATCTGATGCTAAATATTTATATCAACACTCTAATTTCGCTTAGATATTGTTCAAAATTAATTTAGTCAAACCTCACAAATTACTTTGAATATAAAAATTCTAAGTTTAGTTGCACCGCAAATTGGATAACTATAGTTACCTAATTTGTGGTTGTACTAGTTCAACTTCAATTGTTTATTAATTTTATGAAACAGTTGAAGTAGTTCAATAAAAATTTAGACTCTTAATATTAGCAAAAGCACTGGCAACAATTTTATTCGATTGAAGGAAATAAATTAATTGAATAAGTTAACGAATTTATAAAATACATGAAGAATTGCCGAAAGGTACTCGTATGATTGTACTAATTGTGCCGATTGAGTAGTTTAAGTAAAAAAACAGATTAATTCAACCGAACGATTTGATTTAATTAATCAAAAATGGTGGTTTTAATAACAACAATTATGTTTTATTATAATCGTGAACAACAAGTTAATTAACGCAACCAAATATCAAATAATTAAACCAAATTATTATTTTTAGTGTAACCGTATCTTACTTTGGTGTTTCTTACTTCTGTACACCAAACTTCACCTAAAATATTATAACTGAATAAAAAAAAACTACAAATTGAAATTTTGCCAAAAATTGAAGAATCTCCTCGAAACTTGAAAAACAACAATATTTTATGTAGAACATATTTTTGTAAAAAGGAAAATAAAAATTTTATACAAATTTGTTAAAAGTTTTTTAAACCAATATTTATGTATAGCTATTTGCAAGCTACTTACATGGATCATTAAATTTTTTTTTTCTTTTTGGTTTATCCAAGTGGATAGCCATTTATAAAAATAAAATAAAAATTGAATCATTTCCAAATAACGTTGTAAACTTATTTTTGTTTTCTTATTTTTTTTTACAGTTACATCACCCGGTGCCGGAGCAATATCAAATATTTCAATTAATTCATCAATATGTTTACTCGTAATTAGTTTTGTAATAGTCAACTATAGCAAAATATTATTTTCAAGATAGTCTGATATACACGTGAAAACAAACAATTAATTAAATTTAAACTAATTATATAAAATATAAATAAATGAAACTATAATAATTAATTAATTTGTTAAATAAAATTATTAAATTTATAAATATAATTTACTAACACGAATATATACAGTGAATTTAAAAACAAAAATAATTTACCGCCATTTTGTCGAGCAAAACCTTTTATTTCTTATTATTGGAAATATAATTTTAAAAATTTGTATAATTTAGCGTTTGCGATTGCAAATAATTCATTACAGCTCTAACCATAAACTAATATGTAGCTCAGTTAATATTGATTCACTGTACATATTTATAAATTGATCGGAATAAAAATATAATTAAATAAAAATTATAATACATAAATATAATTGTAATTTTTTATCGCTGTAAAAATATGAAAATAAAAATAAATCAAAACCAAAAAAAAAAAATTCAAAACTGAAAGTTAAATAAAATTTAAATAAAAAATAATTTCGATAAAGTTAAAAAATTGAATTAAACCAAAAAAAAAATTAAATAAATTTATTATTTAAGATAAATATATAAGATTAATTTAATTTACGGAAATTATATTTATACATTATATAAATAAAATAATAAATAATGATAAAACAAAAAAAAATAATTCTAGAATAATTATTATAAGAAGATATACCAACCATTCCAACAAAAAAAAAATAAAATAAAATAAAAACAAGTGAAATTATACAGATCTTCGACGATTACCACACTATTTTTTAGTACTTATAAAAACAAAATAAAATTATATTAAAAATTAATTAATATTTGATAAGAAAAACAAAATTATTTAAAAAAAAAATTGTTTATGCTTTAATTCATATATTATAGTTTTGTTTGGGGGAAAAAATAATAAAATAAAATAATAAATGGCACGAACTTTTATTTAAAAGCTTTTTTTATTTAGAAAATGAAATTTGAGCTGCTGGAAAAATAACAACAAAAAAGGTAACGACTAACGACGGTTTTTTATTTTTTGTATCAAAACCAATCGATTAAAGCTCAGTTGACAATTTTTTTTTTTTTTTATTACAATTTGTTTGTGTAAAAATATAAACTAGCGATGAACGAAGATTTTTTTTTACCGCTGGGTTTTGCGGTGGCGGATAAAACTTCATCTTATACCATTTACTAAAATTGTAATTTTTCTATTAAAAATATAAAGTTTGTAAATGGTTTTATGAATAATAATTTTATTTTTGTTCAAGATATGATTTCCTATCACTACATAAGCAAAAAAAAACGTGTATTTAAATTTGCCGCCGACGCGCCATACTTGGTGTGATAGAACTTTAAATTGTTGTATATTTTAATCATGTATTTAATAACAGGAAAGCAAAAAAGTTTATTTGGCCCCCAGAAGCACAGCGAGCTTTTGAAACGTTGAAACACACCTTTTGTACGGAAAGACTGTGAGGACTGTGAGGATTACCCCATAGCGTACATATGCAAAAAGTTAAATCGGGCCCAACAGAACTAGAATGTTGGAATGCTACGCCGCCGTTTAGGGTGTAAAACATTTTCGTCTTTATATCGAGAGAAACCACTTCAGTATAATTACGGATTATGCATCACTGAAATGGTTAATGAATAACAAGGATCTGGATGGACGTTTGGCGAGATGGAGTTTGAAGCTCCAAGGCACATCGAACATAGTTCACATAGATTGCCTATCCAGAATGTATATGGAGCAAGTAAATACCAGGGACGCATGCAACATTTCATTGCCGGATATCCCTCAGATGGAACACATTATACAAAGCATACAGAATGCGCCAAGACCACTGGAAAATGTTCTAGTTCAAGATGGAAAGATTTTGGTAAAAACGTCTCGAGACAGGCGAATGATGATTCTGATATATTTCCATGGAAGGTTTATATACTAACATCACTTAGAAAGGAACTACTCTATGCTGTTCATAACCCATCATCTTCCGGTCAGCCGCGAATTAAGAAAACCCTGTATTTGCTCTAGCGCTACTTCTATTGGGCTAAAATGCCCCTTGATGTTCAACAATATGTTACTGGATGCGATATTTGTAAAACTTCCAAACCTTTAAACCACATAACCTCAGCCCATGCAGCAGAAATTGTTATACATTTATTGTTTGGATCCTTTAGTAAGTACGTATTTCTTAAGGCTATGCGCAGCGCTACGGCAAAAGTCTGTATTTATTGGAACACACTATTTCTCAATTCTAAGGCTTTAAAGAACCTTCCCGAAAAATATGGTATTACTAACATTTATACTCCTAGGTACAGTCCGCCATCAAATTTATCCGAACGAGTTAACCGCTCCATTTTTGCTGCTATCAGAGCTTACCTCACGGACGAATATCGTTATTGGAACGAACATCTATCGGAAATCGAAATACTCTCCCATTTCGTTTTATTTGGCCAACATATTATATCCCATGAGACTAAATGCCGATTGCTGCGAGATTTGAATCTAACTGGTGAACGCTATATTTCACCACACTGTAAGGCCGACCGGATGAACAAATATAGTGAAGCTATTCTCCTCAAACTCAAAGCTGCATATGATCGAGCAGGTCACATGTATAACCTCCATAGAATAAACCGAGAATTTGTCGAAGGACAAAAGGTTTGCGTAAAGAATCATGTGTTAAGCGACGCTACAAAGAAATTTTCGGCTAAGTTTGTTCGAAAATTCGTGGTGGGAAAAATTCGGAAAAGAATCGGCAAGGTTGCATCATGTCGTTATTGAATGCCCGGCGTTAAAATGAGACCTCAATGCGAGTTTACGACCATTTTCTGAAGAAAAATTTTCAACAGGCAACCAATCGACGTAGTCTATTTTGTAAACAAATTTCCCCTTCCGAACATAATTCTTTTGTTTTCCATTTAAAATATATTGAATCTGCTGAAAATTTTTCTTCAGAAAATGGTCGTAAACTCGCACTCAGGGTTAGTAGGCAACGTCCTCTCGATTTGTAACATTTCATGTTACAACCGCATATTGAAATTTTGGCTATAAAATACTTTCCGTCCGTACTACGTTTGATACTACTTACAACAACATTTCGATATTTAACTTTATAAATTTTGTAATTTCATTATAGATCATCTTCTGTCATGGTTCATTCTCTTATATTTCCCCTCGCTATAGCATTTTATTTTATTTGGCTTAACCCTCCTAACTAATTTAATCCTCGTTATGTACGGCGACATGTTTGTGTGGTGGCCGTAGTAGCAATAAATTTTTGTATATTTTAATCATGTATTTCCCCTGATTTGGATTATGATTTTTGATAACCCGTATTCCGGTGGAAATATTTTTTGTTGTTGTTGTTTAGGAACAGGAGAATAAAATAGTTGTTTTATCTAACACCGAGAAAGGGGACAGTCAATTTTGAATTTTTAACCATGGTAGTCGAGTTGAAAATATGATTCTTGTGATTCTTATAACAGTCTTATTATTTAACTCAAAATTAATAATGTAATAATGTAGTTACAGTATGAAAACGTAACATCTATTTCAAAATCAATCAAATTAAAAGTATACCTACACTTACTGTTATCAATACTTAAAACATAATCGATTCTCATTTGAAGTAAATTAGTGTAGTAAATAAAGCAAAAAAGACACAAAACAAAGACAAAGAATACCAAAACCCTCAAGTAAGCCGTATTGACGATTGGACTGTCATGATTTTGCAGGGTTTAATTTAATTCCGATAGTTTCATTCTCCATATGTTTTTTATGGGAAGAAATATCATTTCATGCAGAGCGAAGGGTCAATAGCGGATTGATTGTACGCGTTTGGGCGGAATTTTGAATCGACCAACCGATCCAAAGGACAAATTGATTGCGGCCAAAAGCAACGGAAGGTGACTGTTATTTTTTCAAGGAAGCGTTTAGTAATTATGCTAATGCTGTGTGCCTCAGAAGACTTTTCAAACTAAACTTTTGTAAGACCCAGTAATTCATGCAATATTTACATAGATGTCACTAGGTTAAAAGTATTCAATTGTGCCTTATAGCCAACTAAACTTTTTCAATGTCTCGTTTAAATAAATGACGTCTAATAAAAAACAAACCGAGCTGTTTATTAAAAGTATATAATTCATATATATATATAAGATATACATATAATTATGGGTTGTGTCTTTACGCGAACATAAAAAAAATATTTTATTTTCAATTTTTATTTAGTTACTTTAATTTTTATTGTTACACGTTTGGATTTAAAATTACAACTGACTAATATAATCTGTTTTTACTTAATTCTAAATAATAAATCTTATCTATTAAAGTTGGAATTGGTTTATTCAGCTATTTTGCCGGTTCATGTTTCGCACATGTCTACATCATGTATTGCTTATCTCTTACGTTGCATTTATAAAGTGTGGGAAATGCAACTAAGCGCTTTTGATGTTTATGTGGATATAACTATGTATTGCTTATCTCTTATGTTGCATTTCTAAGTGTGGGAAATGCAACTAAACGTTTTTGATGTTTATGGGAATATAACTCCTCCCGGGGGTGAAGAAAGGGCGTCCTCGTCCTTAGTTTTAATGCCCAATTTTGTCAGTATATCCGAATAATGCGATTGGCTATTTTCGTTTGTTGTAGTTGAATATGGTTCTGTTACATCTTTGATTTCCACTTTTGTGACTCGTTGACGTGTGTTGATGCAGATGTAGGTGACTAATATTATTATACCGATTGATGATAGGGATATTCCTCCTGATAAGGACCATATCCAATATTGATGGTCTGTTTGTTTCGTGTATATTTTCGCTATTTGTTTTCTATTTTGCAGGTTTTGTTGTTCAATTAGATCGATGTTGACAGTTTTAACCAGTTGTCGAGTTGCTTGAAGGTTATGTAATGCTCCTTGTATTTCCTGTGCTTCGCTTTTTATTTCGAATGATTGGAATTTCTTATCTTTCAAGATTATTGTACAATTCCAGAATGTTATTAGGAAATTGCCTGTTAACGTGCGATTGTTTGGTGCACAATCCGATGACAATATCTCATCTTTTGCATTGTCTATTAGGAGTTTATCTTCCGTGATGAAATGTATAGTTGTTTCATTTTTCGTCGTCACGTTGCATAGACTTTTTGTCCCCATCACTAGAGGTTTGATGCAGTCGTCCTCGAATCCCTTGATTTCTGTGTGTTTCTGGACGAAGTTCCTATGATTTGTTGTTGTAAATAACTCCCGATTTGTTTTTATCAGGTGTTGAGGGTATTCTTTAATTACTGTGTCGTTGATTGTTAGTGGTATGACCAATACTGCTACCGATGTTTCGTTTTCCAATTTTGGCACTTCTAATATGAACAGGAGTGTTTCTTCGTTTGCTGCTATTTTTGGTACTACATATTGCAATGCTTCTTCGGGTAGTGTGATCTTGACACCTTGCGTGATCATTAGATTCTTTATTATCATTAGTTCTTTTAATGACAGAATTTTGTTGCTTGGATATCCAACCTTCGTTCTGATGATAGCATCTTGGATATCCTCTAGTATAGCGTTGATTGTGTCGATATTGATGATCGTCGTAATCATTTCCATTTCAGTGATGATTATTTTGTTAGCCATGTTGGTATTTGTCATTGCTCTGTTTACGGTATCTGTCACCATTTGTATTCTCTCGTTTATCTGTTTATTTATTCGGAACTGTTCATTATTATTCTCTATTAATTCGTTTGCTGTTGTTGTCAGAATTCTCAAGTCTGTCGCATCTGGACTCCCAGCAAGCCATTTCCATGCTGTGCCCAATGTATCCCAACGTTTTTGTCTATTTCGTTTTAAAGGTTTTATTTGTTGCAAGTTATTATCTAATTTTTTTACATTTCTCTTTTACAATATTATATAATTCTAATTTATCGTCCTTACTATCTAATTTGTTAGAAATAAATGTATTGATTGATTCTACTGTTAACTGTAAACTAGTTAGATTGATCGGGTGTACAATTTTTACATTTCCCACTTGTATTTTACATTTGTTTGTTTTTATTAATAACAAGGGGTCTTCGTTTAAGTTTCTAATTTCTAATTTTTGAGCATTGTTGTACTGAAAAACTAAAATTAATATTGCTACTTGATATATAGAGAGATATTGAGATATTAAATATATTTTCTTATACATTTTTATTTTTTATTTTTTTTTTTTTTTTTTTTTTTTTTAAATTATATACACAACAATAAATTTAAAATCTTAAATGGTTGGATAATAGTAGAATTTTCCTGAAACGGTAAAAATTAATTTTTAATTATTTTTTATTCTTTTTATTTTATTCTTATTTCTCTTTATATTCCTTTGGGTTTTAAATGTCTTAAAGGCTATATTTGTTATGTTATGTTTAACCCCTCTAGGTTGCATTTTTGTTCGAATATTTGGTTTGAGGAACACTGTTTGGTTTTCTACCAGTGTTGGTGGTTCCTCTTTTTTATCATTTTGTTTTTTCATTTTACTTGTCGCTATTTGTAAGTTGTTGCTTACGTTCTGGAATATGTTTGCAGCTTGTGCATGAATCTCCTGAGGATTTACTATGTTATTTTGATTAAATATTACCTCGTTCGGCGTGAAGCCGGTGGCTGAATGTACCGTATTATTGTACAACGCGACAGATAATTCCATAGCCGTTAAGGTGCTAGAGTTTGGGATTTTGTGTTTGTTTGTATTGAAAATTTCAATAATCGTTGAATGGGTTTTCTCTACTTGACCGTTAGATTCAGAAGATGAAGCATATTCTAACCTAACATTTAAGTTATTTAGATACTCTTTGAATTGTGCCGATTGAAACGTGGTTTCATGGTCTGATATGATGGAATTTGGAATTCCGCAAAGTGTGAAATATTTTGTTAGAGCATTTGTCACATCTATGACGTTTTTGGTGTTAATATTTATCATCTGTAAATATTTTGAAAAAGCATCAATTATTGATAGGAAGTTTACATTATTGATGGAGAATATGTCAATGTGTACCCTCTCCAGTGGTTTTGTTGTAATCGGCCTTGGAGATATTTTGATGTTATAGGGTTTTCGGTCGTATTTATGCATATTACAGGTGTTACATGCATTTATGTGGCTCTTGATCCTACTGGTCATTTTTGGGAAGAAGTATGACCTTTTTATTTGATTTTCCACTTCTTTGATCCCCCTATGGGCTCTTTCATGTTCCTTATTGATAATAGCACTCTGCCTAATTTCATTGATTATGTCTTCGACCATTTTGGTGACGAAGACGAAGTGTCCAGTTTGGGAAAAATTTTCCCTAAAGCTTTCTTGTATTACTCCGTATAATGTTTCAGGGGCTAGTATTGCCGTTTGTTTACCATTGTGGAAATTTTTTAGGTAATTTGTAATATCCGCCTTCGTGAAATTTTCTTTTGCAATTATTATTCTGTTATAGTTTGGGAATATTTCTTCTGTGATTGTGGTGTCGAGTGTAGTAGAAAGTCTGAATATCAATTGGTTTCTATAGTAATTTATTGGGCGGTCAGTGAAATGTATATAGTAGTCGTCTGAGGTGTTAGCTGAATGGATTGTGTCCAGTTCGCTAGAGTCGTTTGGTTGTTCTACTATGGTACTTGCTGATTCACGTGGAGTGATTGCAGGTACTTCGTTATTATTTATTTCTTCTGCGGTGGGCATTCTGCTTAGCGCGTCTGCTACCACGTTTGCTTTTCCCTCTTTATACACTACGTCATAATCGTAGTTCTCTAACTCTAGTCTCCACCTTAAAATTTTTGAGTTCTTTTCGGATGACTTTATGAACGTGAGTGGTTTGTGATCCGTTATTAATGTAAATCTGTTACCGTACAGGTATGGCTGATATTTCTTTACAGCCCAGATTATAGCAAGTGCTTCTTTCTCGTACATCGCATAGTTGATTTCTGTTTTGTTTAACGTTCTTGATGCGAAGGCTATTGGTCTTTCGATACCATTTTGGGTTTGTGACAAAACTGCTCCCAGTGCGTAATCCGACGCGTCGGTAGTTAGTGTAAAAGGTTTCGCGAAGTCTGGGTATGTCAATATTTGGTCCGTCGCGATTATTTGCTTAAGTGTCTCGAAGGATTTGATGTATTCCTGATCTTTGAGATTAAGCGGTACGTCCTTTTTTAAGAATTTTGTCATGTTTTTGGTTATCTTTGAGTAGTCCTTGATAAACCGTCTATAATATCCAGACAGTCCGAGGAATTGTTTGATTTGTTTTGTCGTCTTTGGTAGCGGCCATTCTAAAATTTTTTGGACTTTATCCTTGTTAGGTTTTACCCCATTTTGTGTAACGGTGTGTCCTAAAAACTCCGTCTCCTTTTTTAAAAATTCACATTTATCTAGTTGAATTTTTAAATTAAACTGTGAAAGTCTCCTCAAGATCGTATCGAGGTTCTTTATGTGGGTGTTTAAGTTTTCTCCCACTATGATGATGTCGTCTAAATAGACATGACATATTTTACCAATTAAGCCATGTAAAACATTATTCATAGCTCTTTGGAATGTCGCTGGTGCATTTTTTAGGCCGAATGGCATTCGGCAAAATTCGAAATGCCCTTTGTCGGATGAAAATGCTGTTTTCTCTTGCGACTGAATATCCATTGGTATCTGGTGGAATCCAGATTTCAGGTCAAGGGTGGTGAAATATACCGATTTTCCCAAGTTGTCTAATATCTCCTCAATTTGAGGGATAGGGAACTTGTCATTTACTGTCTTCTCGTTAAGTTTCCTGTAGTCAATAACGACTCTTACTTTACGTATACCAGATGCGTCTTCTTTCTTCGGGACAACCCAGATGGGTGAGGAATAAGGGCTACTTGAATTTTTTATTATTCCGCTGTCGAGCATTTCTTGTATTTGATTTTCGACGTCGGTTTTAAATTTGTGTGGATATCTATAGGTTTTGGTATAGATTGGGTTTTCGTCCACCGTTTGAATTTTATGTTTAACGATTGACGTTGCTGACAGTTTTTCATCTAATCGTAACAGAACTGCTTGATCTTTATGAATAAGGTCAATGAGAGTTGTTGTCTCTAGTTCGCTCAGATGACTTGTTCTTATTAAGCTTTTGATTTCCTCCCTGCTAAGGCAAGAGTTTCCAGAGATAGGTATTGGGTTTAGTGTTTCGAAATTATTGCATTTTAATTTTAATTTTGGTAATAATTTTGGTGGTTCTGGCTCATTAGTAAGGATATTAACGGCCGTTTTGTTTTGCCTAGCTCTATATAGTCCTGGTTTGATCAATATTTTGTCATCTAGTTGATTGAAGTCTGAAACTAGCCAATCACCGTTTTGTTGGGTGTCAAATGTGACTGTGTGATTGTAGAAGTTATCATTTGGATAATATTTATAGAATTTAAATATTTTGTCTTTGAACAAAATTGTATTCGTTTCGTAATTTATTTTGGCGTTTGTTTCCGCCATATATTGTGATCCCAGGATTCCATCAAAAAATTTGTGGAACTGGAGTTCATAGTATGTTTGAGGTGGTAAATTTTTGTCTATTAAATTTATTTGGCCTTTTTTTCTTAATTTTTGAATGCCTAGAATGTTTTTTACCGAAGTGTTTTCGAATTTTAGGGACCGTTTAGGTAAAATATTGGGCTTTATAATATTTTTATTGGCGCCCGTATCCAATAGAAGGGTTATAATTTGGTTTGTGCGTTTGTTGCGGCACTTAAGGTATGGTAGGAAGTTTAATCCTCTGTGTCTGAGTCCAGATCTGCTTGAAAATTTTCACAATTTATTTCGTTTTCGGGTAGAGGATCTTCGGATTTTATATTTGAGATTTCGGTATCGGAGTTTCCGTCCGACAGGATTTCATTGTTATTTATCATTCTTCTGATGTTCGACTGTCTGGTCCTTAATGAAGGATCCACGTCCATCGGAGTTGGTGTATCTTTTGGTTTCCAATGATTCTGCTTTGAATTGGCAGCACTGTTAAACATTTTCGGTTTTTCGAATGCATTTGGAATATTAGGCTTGGTTTGAGTTACATATTGCTTCCTCGAATTATTAGATATAATTTCATTCGAGTTAAACTTGCAGAGGAAAGCGTAAGCTTCCTCTATATCTTTGGGTCTTGCTGCTTGGGCATACCCGAAATATGGCTTCTTTAAGCCTGATAAGAAAGCTGCCAAGGCATCTTCATCAATGAATGTACAGATGGCTTGCCATGATTTGTTGTAGATTTCTTTTTGTTTCGCCAACGTCTTAATGTTTTGTACGATTTCTTTTGTTTTATTATAGAAATTATGTATTGACGTGGTTTCAGTCTGTTTATTTGCCCAAAGTTGGGACTTATAATATGACAGTTCTTGCTTGTCCCCTAGGGTATCAAGAAGAATCTGTTTTACTTCCGTGAAGGATTCTGGGTCACCCGCTAGACAAATTATGTCTCTCGCTTTGCCCTCTATTTTGTTTTTCACAGCTCTCCAGTACATTCTGAGTTGTTCTGGTTTGACTAACGGCTCGAACATCATTAATGTCTCCTCCGCCGTTCTAAGCCACGCTGTAACTTGCTTTTTATTCCCGTCGAATGTAGGTATCGACTTTATCGGGTCCGGGATTCGGAAAAGATCGACAACTGGTTGGTTGACTCTGATTTCTTCCTTGGGTGGTGGGACCTCCACCTTTTGTCCGAGATACCTCAATATCTCGTCCTGTTCATTTTGTTTTTGAACTAAGTGGTTTAATTGTGCCGTTATTGCGGTTAATTGGTCGTTTAGTTCTTCCGTCATTTCTTGGCGGGTTTCTACAAATATTGCTTCTATATTTCTGTTAGCAATAAATGTATCTATGTTTTTCTTCCCCTTTATAGAACTCGTCTTGTTCGAATTACTATAACTTGCTAAATTATTTCAATTTAATGCAATTAGGGTTAGGTTTATCGTTTTTTCTCGCACCTATCTCGTAGTATGCGATGGTAACGTACACCAGGTTTATTTACTCTGATTTCTTAGCTATGTGTGCCTATCTTGTAGTGCACGTGATTGTATTCACAACCAAAGTTAGTGTTTCCAGAGAAAAAAATTTTAGATTTTTTTTCGCGTCTATCTTGTAGTGCGCGGATTAAGCTTATTGGTAAAGTTTTTGTTTTAAATTTAAATTAGGGTTTTAGTTTTGGTCATACCTATCTAGTAGTATATGCCATAAACAATTTTTTAAAATTGCACCAAAATTTTCGAAAACAAAAAAAAATCTTACCTTACTTTTACAGTCGATGGAAGCTGGTTCAAGATCAGTTGCGGTGAAAAGTGGCGGAACCTCGAGTCTGCTAACGCTATACGCTTCAGTTAGAGATGCTTCACTTATATGTCACGAATTATTATAGATTTTTCACTAAACTTTCGTTAAAAACTGTTAATTTTTAAAATAAGTGTCACGGATTCTCTTAAAAATAAGTTTTTATTCACTTATTATTTGCACTTTTTACTTTTACACTGCCTTCACTTTAACACTGCGGCTGCGCCAATTATGGGTTGTGTCTTTACGCGAACATAAAAAAAATATTTTATTTTCAATTTTTATTTAGTTACTTTAATTTTTATTGTTACACGTTTGGATTTAAAATTACAACTGACTAATATAATCTGTTTTTACTTAATTCTAAATAATAAATCTTATCTATTAAAGTTGGAATTGGTTTATTCAGCTATTTTGCCGGTTCATGTTTCGCACATGTCTACATCATGTATTGCTTATCTCTTACGTTGCATTTATAAAGTGTGGGAAATGCAACTAAGCGCTTTTGATGTTTATGTGGATATAACTATGTATTGCTTATCTCTTATGTTGCATTTCTAAGTGTGGGAAATGCAACTAAACGTTTTTGATGTTTATGGGAATATAACTATATATATATTTATATATATATATATATATATATATATATATATATATATATTTATTTATATATGTATATATATATATATATATATATATATATATATATATATATATATATATATATATATATATATAATATATATATATATAATATATATATATATATATATATATATATATATATATATATATATATATATATATATATATATATATATATATATATATATATATATATATATATATATATATATATATATATATATATATATATATATATATATATATATATATACATATATATATATATACAGTTTTGGCCAAAAATATAAAGCACCCCTATCTATTAGCATTATATATTAACATTATGTCTTTCTAAACAACGGGTGTTAACGAACGAGTCATCCCACCGAATGCGACCCTTAATTATTGAAAATCACCAATTTTTGTTTTGTTTTAGGTTCTTAACAAGAAGTTATAGCGTCGTAAAATTTTTTTATTTTAGTTTTGTATTTGATCGTGTGCAGTCTTCACATAAAGTGTTTTAAATCAAAAAGAGTTTTCGTAAGTTTTTTGAGAAAAAAAGTGTGTTTGTGATAATTATGCCTAAAGCGTGCCAACTCAGTGAAGGAATAAGGGCACAAATTGTGTTGTTGGATTCCCAGGGTGTAAGCCAAATTAAAATATCCCAAAAATTAAAATGCTCTCGTGGAGCAGTTCAATCTACATTGAAAAGGGTTAAAGAGACCGGGGACTATGCCTATAAACTACGCTCAGGCAGAAATCGTATCACTTCGGTAAGAGACGATCGACAAATTGTGCGAAAATCTCTCAAAAACCGAAGAAAAGCATCTGCTGAGATAGCTGCAGAGCATTTAACAGAACAAGAAGTTCACATTTCGGCACGGACAGTTAGAAGAAGGCTCCTGCAAGCTGGATTGAAAGGTTGTAAAGCAAGAAAAAAACCTTTGCTCTCACTTACCAACATAAAAAGTCGCTTGAGATGGGCTCGAGAACACCAACATTGGAATGACGTGGATTGGGCGAGAGTTGTTTGGTCAGATGAATCTACTTTTGAGGTAAATATAAAAAATAAATATTAAAAAATAATTAGTCAAAAAAAAAAAATAAAAAATTGTGCTATGTATTTTAAAAGAATTAATAGAGAAATTTATGTTAAATTTGATGGAATTCTTATAAATTTTTGGAACTCCTGGCGCAACCATCGTAAGAAGAAGAGTCGGGGAAGCATACAATCCTGATTGTATAGTGCCTACCGTAAAGCATGGAGGGGGTAAACTGATGGTGTGGGGTTGTATGGCATCATCAGGGGTGGGAAAACTGTTGTTTTGTGAGGGTCCGATGAACAGTACCAACTATGTTACCGTCCTCGAGGCTGCATTGAATGCCTCAATTCGGCAAATCTTTGGGGAAACGGATAGTTCTTCGATAATTTATCAACAGGATAATGCCCCCTGCCATACTTCCCGCGTTACGATGAGTTGGTTTCGAAAAAAACAAATTCGAGTCATGGACTGGCCCGCCCAGTCACCAGACCTAAATCCCATTGAAAATTTGTGGTCAATTTTAAAAAAAAAAATCAAGGATCGCAGTATGACTTCAAAGGAAGACCTCAAACGTGCGCTGACAGAGGAATGGAAAAATATATCGAGAAATACCTGCGCAAAATTAGTACGGTCGATGAATAAAAGAGTCCTAGCTGTCATCAAAGCCAAAGGAGGACCTACAAAATACTAAAATTAATAAAATATAAAAAGTATTTCCTAAAAATATTGAGTTTTAATTTTTGTCTTCATTCGTTTTGTAGATACTGCAATTTGGGAGGGGTGCTTTATAATTTTGGCCAAGTCTGTATATATATATATATATATATATATATATATATATATATATATATATATATATATATATATATATATATATATATATGTAATGTATATATATATATATATATATATATATATATATATATACCATATATCAGGGTTGCCACCCGTCCTCGTTTGGCGAGGATTGTCCTCGTTTGTCTATTCAGTCCTCGCGTCCTCGTCGATACTGAAAAGTCCTCGTGGTTTAAAAAATTGATTTCTCATCAATTAAAACAACCAAAATTGCAATATTAATATTATAGATTTAAGCGGACAATAATATTTGTTATTTATTTTATATGTCAAATTCCGTCAATATTGTTCATTGGGTATAAAAAAGTAACAAATTATGTAGTTTAATTTTCTTGTTTTTATGATGAAAACAAAACCAATACTATTGAAAAAGACAAATGGTTCGTGATTTTGTATAACACCTGTAGTTTATATTCTGCCTTCACACAGGCAGATGAAAATATTACCCGTAAACTCAGTTAATCAAATAACACAAACGCAACAAAAGCTGTAGTGCTAGTTGTAATACAATTACAATTACCTCGAGCATTGTTCTATAACTTACTCATAACTATTTCTGTTTGCATATTTGTGTAAAAAAAAAAAATTCTAAATAAAATTTGCTGATTAATTATCCTCGTTTACTGCCGACTTAAAATTTGACATGAATTTCTCTAATGATTGTAACTTACTTCACGCATTATGTGGAATTCATCTTGGTTTGGAATAAGCAACAATATTCTTATTTAAATGAGAAAGTAACTTCTTTTTGATATATACGACGGGGAATAACTCTTTTTTTGTTGTGTTGTGTTTTAAAGTCGATCAGCTGCTAATTAAAGAATTCATTTCTTTTATTGAAGTTCAAAGCTATCCGTAAGTAATGTTAAGAATATTTGATTTTTAGAAAATTTTTATAAATTCATTATTGTTTTAGGAACTATATTATCAAATTCAAATGAAACTAAAAAAAATAAAATAAAACGAGGAATGAACTTTAATGATTCTTGGTTGCAGTTAAAAAGTTGGTTAAAAAAAATGTCAAGTGATAAGGGGTACTGTAATTTATGTAGTGTAGAAATATTAGTTTCTAATAAAGGCCCTAGAAGACCACGAACGAACAAAAAATCACCAGACAAAATTAATGGCTGCCGGTTGCAGTGATGTAATCACAAAATTTTTCAATACAAAAGATACAACCTAACTACAGCAGCAGAACTTGTCCATATTTTTCATTGTATCAAACACAACCAATCATACTGTTCGATGGGTTGCTGCCTAAAATTAATTAAAGCTACACATTTCGATTCAAAAATTGGAAATAAAGTGAATTGCGGCCGAACCAAAGCCGAGGCGATTGTGACAGAAGTATTGGCTCCTAAAGAAATGGTAGAAGTTATAAATAAAATAATCTCTAACAAAATTTGTTATTCATTACAAGTAGATGCTTCGAATCACAAAAATAGAATTTTTTTTCCTATAGTAATACAATATGACACGATCGAGAACGGAATTGAAAATAAACTTGTAGATTTTTTTGAAAACGCTGATGAAACCGCGGCTGTTATGTTTAGTGCAATACAAAAATCGTTCAATTCCATAGATTTATCTCTAGAGAAAATTTCAGCTTTCAGCGCAGACAACACAAATTCTAATTTCGGAAACCAAAATTCTCTGCATCAAAAATTGAAATCGTTGAATCCATATGTCTTAAAAGCGAACTGTTATTGCCATGTCGTCCATAATTGTTTAAAACGTTGTTTAAATATGTTGTCCTTTGATTTCGATAATTTTATTCAAAATTTTTTTCATTTATTTACTAAATCAGCAAAAAGACGGGAAAATCTAATTAGTTTTCATAATTATTGTAATCTCGAGTTTAGGGAGCTAATCAAACACTGCCCGACTAGATGGGTTTCCTTACTTCCAGTAGTAAATCGGATTCTAGAATCGTGGCCGGCTCTAAAAATATATTTCGAAGATCTCGCAGTAAAAAATGAATTGCCAAAACTATATTACAACCTTTAAGTTTGTGATGATTAACGTATGTATAAAACTTTATCATGAAGTTAATATAATTGGCGAATTTTTATATCCGTGAGGGATTTTCCATATACCAAGATTTGTGGTGATATAAAGTGCCGTTGAATAACACCGAATTCGTGAGTCGAGAAATATAAAGTACCGTATTTTGCACTAAAAGGCCTCTTGATACTTAAAAGTAATACGCGTCATATTTAAAAATAAGTGCTGTTGTACACAGTTTTAATTTGGCGAAGATCAAAGATAAAACCAGAACGGTTCTAAGATCACCGAATAATTTAATTTAATTTAGTATAGATAAAAGATAAAACTAGAACGGTTCTTATAATTTATTGTATGTATATATGAAGTAAAGTTGTTTTGATTTTGGGGCTGAAAAGTGAGGTTTGCTATTACATATATAACAAATTATTAAGTAATTGTTACTGAGATGGGCCGAAAAAAAAGAAATAATCTTCATAATTTACCTGAAATTGAGGACGATTTTATGCGTAAGATGATGGAAATGTTTAGAAGAGTCGCGAATGATAAGACGGTGAATTCAAATAATACAGTGCTATTGAACCAACCAAAAAGCAACACTATGATGGAGGATGGTGACAGCGGAGATCTGACAAATAGAAGTAGGGAGACTAATACTAGCGAACTTAACGGCAACCAACAGGCAGATAATATCCAGTTAGAAGAGTTACGAATACGGATGGCGCTGAAAGATAAAGAAATCAGAATGAAATCTACTATCGTGCCTACTGCTGGAGCTTGCTTAAGTTTAAGAGATGTCGAAGAGTCGCTTTCGAAGTTTAGCGGGGAGGATGATTATCCCATCGATAAATGGATTCAGGATATCGAAGATGCTGCTGTATGTATGAAATGGAATGCTGAATAGAAAGTTATTTATTCAAAAAGACTGTTAACTGGAACAGCAAAAGACAGTTTACGTTTAGCGGTTACTGATACCTGGGAAAATCTAACCACACTTTTAATCAACGAGTTCAAAAAGAAAGTGAATTCTGTTGTGATTCATAGGCGCATGGCAGAGAGGAAGAAACAGAAAGATGAAACTTTCACAAATCATTTAATCGCTATGATTGAACTGGGTCAAACCGGTAACTTGGAAGTTGCTTCGATAATCGATTACTGTATAAGTGGAACAACCGATTATGAACAAAATAAGGCGGTTTTATGAAGAAATCAAAGAGCGTAACAACAAAGCCAATTTAGAGCAAAACGTCAAATAGATTCCGAAGAATGCCAAGATGTTACAACTGTGGTGGAACCGGGCATTTAGGAAAAGATTGCGCGAAAAAATCTGATGGTTCGAAATGTTTCAAATGCCAAGCATTTGGTCATCTTTCAACGGAGTGTGGAAGTAAAGTTCAAAGTTCTAAATCTTGTGCAGCCATAGAGAATCAAGATGATTGTTCATCTAAAGCTGTCAAAAGTGTAATGTTGAATGGAAAGGAACTTTGTGCACTAGTTGATACCGGAAGCGACATTATAGCTTAATGTCACATAAAAAATGTATTGGAATGGGCATTTGCGAATTTAGCGAGGAGTGCACAATATTCCATGGTGCGGGGTCCAGAGATGTATCAACCATAGCTAGGTTTAATGCAAAGCTAAAAATAGAGGATGAAGAGTATGAGACCACAATTCACATAGTTCCTGATGGAATATTGCCAGTTGACTTTTTGTTGGGTAGAGGAATCAAACGCCGACTGGAATTACTATGAGAAAGTTCATTCCGGAAAACGTTTCAATGGTGATTGAGCATGGAGAACTTCCGCGGAACATAAACCATATTAATGATCTTTAATGAGCGGATAGAATTCGATTATTGGTAGTAAGCTAAAATCCAGAGAAGATAATGCCAAGTCCAAACATAAAAATGCATATTGAGCTAACCGATGAGAAACCGATTGCTTGTAAACCGAATTATGTAAGAAAATTTTTTAAATAGTTGAAACTGTATGATTTTAATTAACAATAGTTAAACTATCGTTCATTTACTAAAAATAAAATTTTAACAGTTTTAATACAAAATTTCAATTTATCGTTTTAATTTACGATTATAAATTGAAGTTTGTATTAAAACTGTTAAAACTTTAAATTTTATTTTTAGTAAATGCACGATATTTTAACTATCGGTCATTAAAATCATACAGTTTTAACTATTTTAATAATTTTGTTGCATAATTTGGTAAAAAAGGGAATATCCTTCTCGTTACTTGTTCTCAATATGTACCGGCCTTTATTGACTACGTATTTTAAACTGTATGTCATACAAATTGAAAAGTCGTTGAAAAGTAACCTCGTAAAATGCCTTTTCACCAAGCATCTATGAGGAAATAGCGAAGGCTTCAAAATTTGAAAAGTTTAGTTTGAAAAATCTTCTGAGGCACGCAGCATAAGTACTTATTGATGTGATAAATGAAAATTATTTAAATTTTTTTTGTGGGTTTCTTCTTTTTTTATATAAATCTCCTGTTATTATATACAAAATTATGTTCTTCAGAATAATGGTTAGGTATTTTCGATTTTCGTCAAGATAATTAATTTTTTTCTTTCTCATCCAGTAGTCAGATTGTGAAGGGAGGTAGGTAGTTTGCATTATTCGTTTATTTTTCGTTTTTTTAAACTCTAAAGGCATGATTACAAAAGAACTGCTACAACTCAACGATGAATATACCTCCACCGACTGAGCTACAGGTTAAGGACGGCCGCGTAGCAATTTGCAGCCTGCCAAAATTATTTTCTTTACAGAATAATTTATGTTAACGGTTGGTTCGAGCGTGCAGACCATGCCCACCGTTACAAATGGAACTATCCAAACGAAAGTTGTAACAATATCTACAGGTCTTCTACTCGTATTGTTAGAGGTATCAACCACTATAATTGAAAAAAAAATACAAGGCATATTTCAAAACGGAATATTTCAAAACGACATTATGATACACTACGGCTTATGGTACACTATGGCATATTTCAATACGCATTACGTAATATTTACGTATATTACGTAATATTTCAAAACGGGATATTTCAGTACGTCATATGGTACACTATGGTACAAGGTATACGACGGCATATTTCAATATGGCATATGGATAAGGCATATTCTAAAACTTAGCTATTTTTTAACCGATTATGATGAAATTTGACAAGGGCAATAAAAATGGAATGCTAAAATTTGTTTTAGACGAATTTTGAAACATGGACAATTATTAGATTGGCTGTTTTTATAAGTTCTGGAATTTATGGCCAATAAGGATGGAAATCGGCTATTTCTTAACCGATTATGATGAAATTCAACAAATGCGATGGAAATGGGACTCTAAAATGATTTTAATACTCAATTAATAAAGTTACCCTATATTTACTAAAATTGCCCTTTACCCGTATGAACTCATTTACAAGTATTAAAAAAAAATCCTTTTTATCCGATTACACTGAAATTCGAAAATAGGGTTCTAAAATGGTTTTTATATAAAGTTCTAGAAAATGGTCAATTAGGATGGAACTTGGCTGTTTCTTAACCAAGTATTATGAAAATCGACAAGTGCTGTGGAAATGGGATCTTAAAATGGTTGGTAGATGAAGTACTGGAATAAGTTAAATTAATCTGTAACTTGGCTATTTCTTAACCGCAACATAAAGTAACATTAAGTGCAACATAAATTAGGAAGCTTCCTCGACATTTAATAAATTCTGAAATAAATTTTAAAATTTCTTTACTTAATGAATTTCTAAATTTTGCCAAAAAAGTACCGGGAATTGTTAAATAAAACACAAATTTTAAGTTCAATCATAAAAATTTATTTTGTCGCCCTCAAAGTATTCCCCATTGGAGGATATACACATATGCCAGCGTTTTTCCAATCATCGAAAAAAAATTTTAGGCACTTTCCTGGAGGGCCTTCTTTACTAAATGTAGAACGAATGGCCTAACGAGATGTCACCATATCCGTATTAGAGACAAATTTATTTTGCTCTGCAAATTTATGTTAATTTAGATATGATGTGGTAGCTTATGTAGTAAGGTGATGGAGTGGTGTAATGAAGGTAAGAAGTTCGATTCCAAGAATGTTTATGGAATTGAATAAACGCCGAGAAAATTTTGCACACACTACATACGAGTACATAAGCGTGTTCGCTAAGAAAAGTGTTTTTACTTTTATTTAATGAAACTTGAGTGTACACTTTTAATGTGTACAAATAAATTTGTAAATAAACGTAAATAAAATGTGAGTGATATGGGCACACGCCCCTAGAACTAAGAGGATTCTACGTTAATTCATTTGTTGATTGTTAAACTTGATTATGCAAACGGGCATTGTCATCAGCTTTTTGGTAAAGAAAACACCTTCAAGGTTGGGTTGCTGTTTTCCTTGTAGTTATTCTGGATTGGATATATAGTATTTGGTAACGGGGACGACAAGTGTCCATTACATTTTATCTGAGACAATACGGATAATCAGAGACGGTTTGTCTGATCAATCCATATTTTTTCAGAGCTAATGAAAATTTGGTATAATGATCTCAAATAACTCGATAATTTTTAATGTCACTTTGTTTTCCGGATTTAAAAATGGGAATAATACCTACTACAAGGGCTGTAAAGTTTCCTGTATTGACACTCATTGATGGCGTTGTAAAGAGTTATTATTAGTAAATTCCGCAAATAGAATCTTTTAGAGTAAGACAATTACAAGGATTTAAAACGATTTTCCATTGATAGTTTTGTAGTTTTTCCAAAGAAATCTGTACTAGGGCGTTTCACATTTGAATAGGTATGGGGGTGGTATGAGGCGGAAGCGGTTTGTTGCCAACAAAAGCATGGTCTTCCTCAGCATTGATTGAATTTGTATTTGATTTGTTTAGTAGCGTTTCCAAAGTCGATCTTTTTTTGAAGTTTTTTTTTTTTGTTTATCGAGGATTTTGATGTGGTTTGTACTAGTTTGATCGTTTGTGTCTTTCAGGTGTCGTTTAGGTGTAATGTTTGAATTTTCATCTTTATTGAGGTTACTTCTGTGTTGAAAAATATTTTTTTCTAACAATATTTAGGATGTCCTGAACAAGTGGCGTTACAACACTTTGGACTTGGTAAACAACATTTGATTATTTCTTTAAATGTATATTATGTTTAACTTTTTGGAAAACAAATAGTTGTTAAACTTCTTTAAAGAAATAATCAAATTTGAAGTAATTGCACAATGTTTGAATGATGTAGGCCACCAAGTTGATATAGATAGAACAAAATTCTTGATAAACTAGATAATTTTGGAGAGGGATCAATTTTAGGTACAGACTGGATCGGGTACAGATTCAATCAATGTTGTTGAAGATTGTCTTTGTGCTATCAAATCAAATGATTTTTTTATACAAATTGTTTTTGTCTCCAACAACGTATTTTCGTTGAAATGTACAAACTTTTTTACATGAGGTTTTGTGCGGATTTTTATCGAAAAATTATATGGCTGTGCGTTTCCATAAAAAGTTGGTTTTAGTAAATTTTGTATATGATTATATTTATTCTTCAAAACAACTCAGTAATTACTCTTCCTTACCTGGAAGCTATATTGAAAGGGTGTTTGAAGCTGGGCTATATTCCTAGGTACTGGACGGAGGTCAATGTGGTGTTTATACCGAAAGCGGGGAAAAGCTCACATGTCTATCCTAAGGACCTAAGACCAATAACTCTATCATCCTTTCTTTTGAAAACCTTGGAAAGGCTGCTGGATTAGAGATAAAATAGGTGCCAGGAAGTGGGCACCGTCTCAGCATGCGCACACAAAGGGTAGATCTGTGTACACTGCTCTGCACGCCTTGGTGTGTACGATTGAGAAATCAATTAATTCGAAGGAATTCTGTATGGTGGCCGTCCTGGATATAGAGGGCGCCTTTAATAATGTGAAAGCGGAGGCAATCAAGGAGGGATTGTCATTTTTGGAGGTGAGCGTTCCTCTGAGAAGGTTAATCAATTATATGCTGGGAATTAGGATTGTTAGCTCGAAGTTGGGGGACTCCACCATCAAGAGGCGAGTAACTAGGGGAACCCCGCAAGGAGGGTTCTGTCCCCTCTTCTCTGGAACATAGTGGTAAACGGGTTACTACTAGAATTGGAGAGAGAGGGTATTGAAGTTATCGCTTACGCAGACGACGTAGCTTTAGCTGTTACCGGGAAATTCATGGGCACGATTGTAGACGTAATGCAAAATGTGCTTACCATCATTACGAAATGGGCTGGCAAATGTGTACTTGGTATTAACCCGTCCAAGACAGAGCTGGTACTCTTCACTAAGAAATACAAAATCCCGGTAGTTGTCCCTCCTACCTTAAATGGCACGAGACTTGCTTTTACTGATAGAGCTAGATATCTGGGCATTATCTTAGATAGTAAGCTTAGTTGGAGGCCAAATATGTTGGAGAGAATAAACAAAGCTACTATAGCTTTGTTCTCCTGTAGGAACGCCATTGGTCATAGATGGGGTCTAAAGCCGGAGTTAGTACATTGGCTCTACACCGCTATAGTGAGACCTGTACTCATGTACGGCGTGGGTGTTTGGTGGCCAGCTCTGGACAAGGTAACTTATAAAAGTAGGATTGAGAGGGTGCAAAGAACGGCCTGTATGCTTGTTAGCGGGGCATTGAGGTCGACACCGACAAGTGCCTTAGAGGTTATGTTGCACCTTCTTCCGGTCGACATTTTTGGCAAACAGATGGCGGCAAATACGGCTGTACGACTTGCAGCCGTCTCTCAGTGGAGGTATCTTAGTACAGGACACTCTACTATCGTTAAATCGTTGAAGGATGAGCTGGCGAATCTTGACTACATTAAACCTACACTACGCTTCGAGAAGCGATTTCGGACCTCCTTCCCTTCAAGGGAATCCTGGAGAGATAGATCTTCACAGATGGCTCCAAGCTGGACGGCAAAGTGGGAGCTGGAGTATTCTGTGACAAATTAAATGTAAACATTTCTATTCGTCTCCCTGATTACTGCAGCGTATACCAAGCTGAAGTTTTAGCGATAGAGGAGGTCATGGCGTGATTGAAGCATAATGTGGTATCCTCAGATGATATCTTTATTTATTTATTTATTTTTATTTATTTACATCTATTCTACAGTTAAAAACTTAATGAATAGTAAAAAAAAAAAGAATTATTTTAGATTAAAAAGAAATAAAAGGAATACTAACAATACGGAACATTACCTGAAAAAACGAAAACTTTAAAAACGTAAAATGAGATTAAAAATTGCAATTACTAATTGCCTTCCGAAAATACACTCTGGATCTCTCAAAATTAAATAAATGGTAAGATTCATTAAAAATTCTAGCCATTGACTTGGTTGGTTCATTGGAACCATAATTCGTTCTATGAAAGTCAACAAACAAAAATTCCCTTGGACGCAAGCTTCTGGTAGGTACATAAATGCTCCAAGCAGAAATGAGTTCAGGACACTTAATGCGGCCATTAAGAGAATCACTAACAAACAAGGCAGATGCAATTTTTCGGCGTTTAACCAACGTATCAATGTGAAGGCACCCACACCGAATCACATACGATGGGAGACTTCGCACCTGTTCCCACATAGGTAGATGACGATCAGATAAATGACCAAGCTTCCTGGCCATATAGATAGTAAAACGTTTCTGAATAGATTCCAATCTTGCAATATGCACATCATGATGGTATACCAAACCACTACAGCATATTCAAGGTGAGATCTTACTAAAGAAGTATATAGACTAACACACTAAAATGCATCCATAAAATCCTTTGTCATTCTAAAAATAAAACCTAACATAGAATTGGCCTTTAATATTATTTTATCTATGTGTAACGCAAAAGTTAATTTCTGATCAAACAGAACTCCTAAATCAACAGTTGAAGTTACTCTACAAAGTAGATCTCCATCAAAATAATAATTGACAATATTTGGATTGAGTGTTCTAAAAAACGACATCACCTTACACTTCTGTACATTGATGAACAATTTATTCTTAGAGCACCAACTAGACAATATATTAATTTCAAATTGCAAAATCTCAGCATCACTTACAGATTGAACATGCATGAAAATCTTCAAATCATCAGCAAATAATAAACATTTACAGAATTTAAAAATATTAGGAATATCATTCACAAATAAAAGAAATATAATTGGGCCTAAATGGGACCCCTGAGGGACTCCTGAATGACAATAGATATAATCTGACTTAACATCATTCAATAGAACATACTGCTTCCTACCAACTAGATAAGAAGAAATCCATTTAAGAAAATTTGGATCAAGACCAATAACCGAAAGTTTTTCAATAATAATTTTATGGTCGATTGAATCAAAAGCTTTAAGCAAAATCAAAGTAAATTGAATCAACTTAGGCGCCTTTAGATTCAAGTGACTCAATAGTGAATTTAGTAAATTGCAACAGATTGGTAGTCGTAGATTTTCCACTGGTGAAACCATGCTGGAAACAAGAAATTATCTCTTTAGTATGGAATAACAAATGTTTCGACACAATTAATTCGAAAAGTTTTGGTATAGACGAAAGAATTGAAATACCACGATAATTTGATATATCAGAACGGTTACCCTTTTTGTAAATTGGAACAATGTGAGAAATTTTCCAAGCTGTAGGAAATTGTCCAGAAATTAATGATTGGTTAAAAAGATAACATAATGGAGTTACAATATATGAGCTCACACATTTAACTATTGACGAAGGTATCCCATCAGGCCCACATCCATCATTAAAATCTGACAGATATTCATAAATGTCATCTTCAGTTATTGTTAGGTAAGGAATGTTAAATTGGCAATTACTAACAGTAGGGTCGCTTTCAAAGGATCCGTAATTAACTTTATATACCGATTGAAAGAAACTAGCAAAACCCTCGCAGATTTCAGGAACCGTGCTCAGTTTACCTCCATTAAAAATCATTACCGATGGATAGCCAGTTGTATTACATTTTTCGTTAACAAACTTCCAAAATGTTTTAGGGTTTTGTTTGATATTAGTTTCAATCACACTTATATACTGATAATATTTAGAATGAAATACAGATTTAAATTGTTCACGTAGATCAACAAATTTGGATTTATTCAGTTGACAATTATTGGATCTGAATCTATAGTGAGCTTTATTTTTACGGTTACGTAAGTTGATCAAATCAGAATCACACCATGGTGGGTAATTATAGCTACGTTTTTTCCTCAAAGGTACGAATTTATCAAAAGCAACAAATAGTAAGTCATTAAAATTTTTTACATTTTCATTAACATCATTGGCTCGAAAAAAATCATCCCAACAAACGCCACGGAGATATTCAGAGAGAACAGGTGTGTCGCATTCTTTAAAATCATAAAACGAATCATCAAAAGAAAAAACCCGACATTTATCATCTCGATTACCAACATGAAATATAATCTCGAGGGAATTATGATGAATATCATTTTCCTTGAAAGATGTCAAAGACTCATGAACTGACAAATATTCCGTATTATTAACAAAAATTAAATCTAAAAACGAATTGTTATCATTACAAAATAAATTAACTTGTTTGAGATTGAAACTGAACAGTGCATCCACCACCGCTGCATCATTTGCAGATAGAATATCCGAAAGGAGTAGCCCCAAAGACTCAGTTTCACTATCAACCAACCAATTAATATTACTTAAATTAAAATCACCTAATACAACTAAAGTATCATTATAATTAATTATATTAACCAATTCACATATACAATCTACATGACTCAAATAAACATCAGTAGGTGAGCTAGGTGGTATGTACAAAACTATAAAATAAAATAAATTATTACATTTTAAAACTTTGACACATAAAAATTCAATAGAGCCACATCCAGGTACTACAACCAGCTCACTTTGCATAGAAGAATGGGCTGCAAACAGCACACCACCTCCACTTTTTTTAGTGCTGTTAAAAATAGATCTATCACATCTATAAACGACAAAGTCATCAGAAAAGAACTCATTATTAAAGATCCCCTTATGAAATCCAGTTTCCACAAGAGCAAAAAATTGAAAATTCGTTGAATAAAAGAAATTCAAAAATTCAGCTGACTTAGACCACATACGCCCAACATTACGATAAAATAATCTCGGAGACGTCAAATTATAATGATTAGTTTGTTTATCAAAACGACTGGCATCAGTTAAAGAGTTGGTAGGTTTCGTCGAAGAACGGGAAAATTCGATTTATTGGTTCGTCCCTTATTAAAAATTACAAATTCTTTAATTAATGACCCAGCAGGCCAAGAAGTAGGTTGTAATAAATTCTCAAAATCAGTAACGTCCACATATAATTTAAATGACGAAAAATTACGGTCTGCATCATTAATCCGTCGAGATATAATACGCTGGCAGTTTACATCCTCAATGTTAAATTTATCTTTAAGATAATCCAAAATTACAGCTTCGGAAACATCTTTATGGAGTCGAGAAACAAATAAAGTTTTACGTGGCTTCACAACCTGGAGCGATGAGACCAGATCACCAGTGCCAATAATAATTGGTCGCTCAGAATGAGGTTTGATGTGATGTGCAGCCCCACTATTATGAGCATGATGAGAAGCTTGGAACGACAGTGGCGATTTAGTATTATTCTTCGATTGATCCCTTCATGATTGATTGAGTTTGCAGATGACTTAAACACTTGACCATCAACATTGATGACCAGAACAGCAATCAGGAATATGGTGAGATTTGTTCAAAATCTCAGTAATCAGTTTGTTAATAGCGGCCACATCCGCTTCAATTTTCTTTATAACTAAGGCCTCTGCAGCTCTATCAGCAGCCAGATCAACCTTTTGCCACAATTTCGAGATGTTGTGATTAATGATCCAATCATTACAGCCATTACAGAAATAACAAATATTCATAAATTTTTTTATGGAATTATTGGCGGTTCGATCAATACCGGTACACTCCAAGTGGAATTGTTTACCATAAAAACTGCAGAGAACTATATCCACAAAAATAGATCCAAAGGATTTAGTACAGCTATTGCATGACATTATGTAACCGGAGAATTATAAATTGAAAGTTTAGACTGACTTTAGTAGACTGACTGGAAAAATTCCACGAAAAATTCACATATATCCTAAGCATTATAATGCAGCATTCGGAACATTTTCTTTTAGTCTCAACAAATCGACAAAACAGCTTAGTGTTTGGAATTATTTTCAAGCTGTATTAAGCAAATGATGATACAATATTCTCTGACATCTTTCAAATACAAATTAATTTCATTGCACGAAATGATAATCGCGCCGTTTGTCTAATTTTGATTAGAAAATAATTAGAAAAAAGCCTCAATCATCCTCAGTGGCAGTGACATAAAGAAAAAAAAAAACGACGAATGGATCAAAACAATTTTTTCAAACAAACCTCTTATATCTTGTAGTCTCGGAGAACGGGTTTTGGAATAAAAGTTTTAATTGATCAACATTAAAGTTCCACGATTACGAAAAACCATTTGTTTTCCTACTTAATATAGAAATCACATTTTCACTGTAGCACCAACATTAAAAAAACAAAATACCATCAATGAATAAAAGGTTAAGTGCGTACAAACAAGACCATTTTAATATGTACATCTATCCCCAATGGACAAATTTCTTATTTAGATAGTTCCTGCTCATGTACCACAATTACTTTTTGCTTTACAAGTTTACACCAAAATTTAATGATTTTTTGTGTTTTATGTTAAGAGTTGAAATTATGGCTTTCTTCCTACATGAACGAGAAAGAATAACAACAAGTGGTTGAATTTTTATTCTTTTCTTTTCATTAACTAGAAAACTAGATGAAACCATATAAACATCGTAATGTAAATTTGTTCGTTATGTTAACTAAATTTATACATATTTACGAGTATAAGCAGAGCACCCTGTATTTTATAGAGCCATAATCAAAAAATCTGAGCTTTTATAAGGGAATTAGAAACGAGGAAAAAACGGAACTTTTCATAGTAAAACACACAAAACATATGGGAAATCACTTGTTTTCCTAAGACAAATTTTTAAATGAAAACGTTACAAATTCTTAATTATGATTTCTGAAATACTTTCATAAATGTTTGAATTTCAACATATATGAATGTCGTTGAAGTAAATCGTTTTCATTTTCTTGTAATAATTGATTTATTTAAACCAAAATATAAGAAAAATTTCATAACAACAGCATTCTGGTCAAATTAAAATAAAAGCTTACTACGATTCGTTGGTCATTAAGTCAATATACATTACATAGATGGCAGTGATGGCCGTACAAATTTGGAAAAATCGTACCAAAAATTACCACCTGGGGAAATTTCAAGTTCAAAAATTGTCGGAAAAGCAAAACAAATTCACAAAATATAGGAACGTTTGTTAATTTTGGGATTAAATAACTTTTTTTCGTATTTTTCTGTAACCATTTAGACATCTTACGTACACTAGTAAAACTAAAAATAAATTTAGCAAGTATTATTTTAATTTGTCAGAGCCAACTTTGATGTATTTTTCAAAATGAAGGTTCGATAAAATATATTTTAGAAATAATTTAATTTTAATATTTCTGCAATTAATATTTACTTAATACCAATATGGCTTTCTTGTATATTGTTCTTAAAGATATGTAGAAAAGTTTTATATAAACATTTTATAATATTTTTGCTTTTTTCATTGAAAAACTTGAAGCTAAAAAACACCATTTTTACTGTGGATTCCTATGGAAATCACTGAAAAGTTATACCACTAAAAAAGCTTCTAAAAAATACGTCATTAAGATTATGGCTCTATACTCTAGAAGGCTCTGGTATAAGCGAAGCAACCTACATTATACAAAGCCGTAGTCTAAAAAACGAAGCTTTTATTTTATAAGGCAGGCAAACAGAAACGCGGAAAATACAAAACATTTCATAGTAAAACAGATAAAACATATCGATGGCAAAAGTGCATAACCATGTACTTATCTATATGTTTGATATTTTTTACAGTAGACGGAAAAAATCGGTACAACTTCCCATATAGCTACACTACAAGGAACTAACCAAATTGAATAATTGTTCATATTTGAACGTTCTGCGTGCACAGATTTAATTAAAAAGGTAACCAAATACTAGTTTTCTTACCGGTAAACCAATAACAAAATTTTGGGAAATTTTGTAGATACACGGTTATGCACTTTTTCCATCGATATGGGAAATCACCTCTTTTCCTAACACAAATTTTTAAATGAAAACGTTACAAATTCTTATTTATGATTTCTGAAATATTTTCATAAATGTTTGAATTTCAGCATATATGAATGTCGCTTGAGTAAATCGTTTTCATTTTCTTGTAATGGGTGTTGGGTGCGTCTCAATAGGGTATCGTCTATAGCCATGTATCTCGTGGTCTATATTCCAACGCTGCAACTATGTAGAAACCACCAAATGTGTCTAGTATACCTCCACGTGGTAACACCCGGGCAACGATGTGAAGCATCGGCGAAATTCTAGAGGCGAGTGCAGTACACTATAAATGAGCAATGAGCAGAACAAATATGGAAACTAATACCCCGGGTGGTACACCTGTTGCTCAGGTAAATCCACCCTCTTCGGAGGTCGGTCTTATGGGTTCTGGGGAAGACCAGCCATTGCTATACTACAATTATTTTAACCAATCCCAAGACATGTTGGTGATTAAACAAGCTCAATCGAGTGAAACAGAAAAGAATAATTCACATCCCTTCCAGAGGAGTAACAAAGTGGCGTATTCTCCGATAAGAGGCGGTAGTCCCTCCATTGGGGCCAGCAGCCACAACACTCGTTCTACAAACGAAGAAAAGCTTCACAATGAATTGTGTAAAGCTAATAATGCATTAGTTGAAGCCAACAATATAAACAAGCAACTGAATGTTACAGTTGCATGGATGCAGGAGCGTATGAAGACGCTTGAAAACGAAGTTAAAGCTCTTAAGCCAAAGGAGGACATCGGTTCTACTCCTAACCAGAATACAACTCCACATAAGTATCATACGGATGAAGAAGAACTAGCTCGAGAAACTGAGTGGATTAGAGTTAAAGGTGGGAGAAAAAAAAGGAGACGGAATAATACGCCCTCCCCACCTCAATTAAAGGATGATGTTCCAAATATTATACAGAAACAACCAAAAGAATTACCTCCACCACCACCAATAATAATAGATGAAGTCAAACACTACGATGTACTCTATGAAAAAATAAAAACAATAACTACTACTGATAAGTTTAATGCAAAGGTGATGAATGGAAACACCATCAAAATAAACTTAGAAGATGCTGAAACATACAGAAAAATGACAAAAATGTTAAATGAAGAAAAACGTGCTTGGCACACGTTTGAAGATAAACAAACCAGACCAATTAGGGTCATGGCTAAAAACTTACACTCTACGTGTAAACCAGACAAAATAATAGATGACCTGAAACCAAAAGGATTTAAGGCAACTGAAGCATCGATTAAGCTAAAACGGAGAGGCAAAGTACCTCTCAACATGTTTATGTTGACCTTCGATATTGATGAAGATATCGAAAAAATTTATCAAATTAAGTACATCTTGGGGTGCAAAGTGGTTATTCAGCCTCTAAGAAGATCTAAGCTTATACCACAATCTAAACAATGTCAAGCCTATGGAAATACACAAAACTATTGCAACAGGGAACCCAGGTGTGTCAAATGTTTAGGTAAACATCATACCAAAGATTGTGTAAAAGCCCAAAATGTTCAACCTAAATGCTTTCACTGTGGAGAAAACCATCCGGCTAACCACAGAGGATGCAGCGTTGCTATTGAACTGCAAAACATCAAAAATAAGAATGTGATTGCTAAAAATCCAAGTTTATTCAGGAAGCAAGCGGTTAAGATGAACCGACCCGAAGTAAATCGTAGAGTGTAGGGAACTACTCAAGCACAATTTGGCAAAATGACTTATGCTCAAGTAATGATGAGCAACGGAAATCCAGGAAAAACTGCTCAAAATGACGATATAAGTCAAACACTTAAATTAATTTTAAGCAGACTAAATACATTTGATGAGCGATTACAGAAACTAGAGTACAGCACTAAGGCAGCCATCCCTAAAAAGAAAAATGGCCAATGATCTTAGAATCTTATGTTGGAATGCCAATGGACTGATGCAACATCAACAAGAACTGCAAGTGGCCCTGAACACAGAAAAAATCGATGTATGTCTCATCACGGAAACACACTTCACTAGACAATCAATCATTAAATTTAAAAATTATCAAATATATCACACTATTCACCCTGGAAACACTCCTAAAGGAGGTAGTGTTGTTATAATTAGAAATAGTATTCATCACTAAGAGGAGTTAAAATATGAAACGGAAGAAATACAAGCAACTGCTGTTATTGTCAAATCCAAAAGTAGGTCTATTTGTATTGATAGTATTTACTGCCCATCGAAGCACTCAATGAAAGAAAAAGATTATGTAGCGAGTTCCTCAGTAAATTAAGAAAACGATTTGTACTTGGAGGAGACTTTAATGAAAAAATGTCCACTGGGGATCCAGATTAACAACGACTAAGGGTAAAGAACTTCTAAAAGCTGTCAGAAAATGCAGTTGTGAAGCCCTCTCAACTGGAAAACCAACCTACTGGCCAACTGATCCAAACAAAGTACCAGATCTGATTGATTTCTTCAAAATAAAGAAGAAATCTGTAAATTATGTGTAAGTAGATGAAAGCCATGACTTAAACTCTGATCATTCACCAATAGTTCTAACGTTAAGTGAAAAAATCATTCTGAAAGAAAGAAACCCATTCCTAGTAAATAATCACACTAATTGGGCATGCTTTAGATTATAGCTAGAAGAAAAAATTAACTTAATGGTTCCATTAAAGACTGAAGAACAATTAGACAAAGAATTTAACAAATTTGTAAACGATGTACAGCAATCAGCTTGGGAAAATACTTCTGAAATTAAAACGAAAATCAAGGGAAACAACTACCCTATGGAAATTAGGGAACTCCTCGCAGAAAAGAAGAGCGAGAAGAGTATGGCAACAAACAAGGGCCCCCCAAGATAAAACTCATTTGAACAATCTCACTCAACAAATAAGAAGAGAAATTAAAGAATTGAAAGATGAATCAATCAGCAACTATTTAAGAAAATTAACTAATGATAACTGATTATTCTCTTTGGAAAGCAACCAAAAGAATCAAAAGACCAATAATGCAGATTCCCCCAAATAAAAATAACAGGTGAGAAATGGGCTATAAATAATGAAGACAAAGCTCAAGAATTTGCTGAACACCTCGAAAAAATATTCCAGCCACATGAAGACCAAACGTTGGAAGCCGAGATAATAACTGAACAAGCTGTGCAAGAAAGTAAAGAAATCCTACCCACAACACCAAAAGAAGTCATGCGTGAGATAAAATCTAATATGAATACGAAAAAAGCTCCTGGGTACGATCTTATTACTGCAGAAATCTTAAAAGAACTACCAAGGAAAGCTCTGGTGAAACTTACCAATCTTATAAATGCAGCATTTAGAATCAAATGTGTACCAAGCTTATGGAAAATTGCAGAAGTAATTATGATCCCAAAACCCGGGAAACCACCACACATAACATCGTCTTATAGGCCAATTTCGCTATTGCCAGTCATGTCCAAACTCTTTGAGAAGCTTCTAGTAAAAAGATTAAATCCGATAATCGAGAGTAAAAACTTGATCCCAAATCATCAGTTCGGTTTTCGCAACCAACACTCAACAATTGATCAAGTACACAGAAAAACCAGTATAATTGAGGAGGCATTAGAGGAGAAAAAAGTGTGTTCAACAGTATTTCTAGACATTGCACAAGCGTTTGATAGAGTGTGGCATGAAGGACTTAACCACAAGTTAAGGAATCTTCTACCAAAGCAATTTGCTCAGATACTGGAATCTTACTTGAAAGATAGGTTCTTCAGGATTAAGTAAGATGATACATTTTCTGAATTGAAAGAAATCAATGCAGGAGTTCCGCAATTCAGTGTATTAGGGCCGGTTTTATGCCTACTATACACTTATTATCTTCCTACATTAGAGAACAACACAGTGGCAACTTTTGCAGATGATACGGCGATCTTAGCTATAGCTCAAATATATAAATGGACAAAAAGATGGAGAATACAACTAAATGAAGCTAAATCAGTTCATATCAACTTTACAAACAGACGATTCGAACATATTCCGATTACCATAAATCGGGAAATAATACCGCATGCAAACACAGCTAAGTATATCGGCATGACCCTGGATGCTAAACTACGATGGAAAGCACGCGTCAAGAAGAAAAGTGAAGAATTAAGACTTAAATAAAGAAAAATTTATTGGCTGATGGGAAGGAACTCTTCTTTATAAATATACAAAAATATACAACAAGCTTCTACTTTATAAGCAAATATTGAAACCGATTTGGACTTATGGTATTCAGCTTTGGGGTTGTACTAAACAGAGCAACGTAAATATAATCCAAAGATTTCAGAATATGGTATTAAGGAACATCGTTGATGCACCTTGGTATGTCAGGAACAATGACCTTCATAGGGACCTTAAAATGAACCTCATCTTAAACGAAATCCAGGAAAAAGCACGGAGACATGAAAAAAGGCTCCGCCAACATGTGAACATTGAGGCAACTCAGCTCCTAAGCACAACGAATTTAGTACGCAGACTTAAAAGAACCAAACTTTTTGAGCTGGTGTGATTGTCAGTTTAAGCAGCGTTGTGCTGATCTAAAATCCACTACAAAGATGTGGTTTACTTCAATTTACCAAACACTATGGAACGCCAATGGGAAGAAGCCATAGATTAATTTATGTAAGTTAGTAAATTAAGTTAGAAACAAATTGCTCATTATTCCAGGAGACTAGATTGTAATTACATAAAATAAATAAATAAAATTTATTTTAAATAAAAAATAAAAAAATTTTCTTGTAATAATTAATAATTTAATTAAACAAAAATTGAAAAAAAAAATTCATAACAACAGCATTCTGGTCAAATTGATATAATAGCTTACTACAAAACATTAAGAACATGTGGCAATTTTGTGATTAAATAATTATTTTTCGAATTTTTCTGTAAACATCTCAGACATCTGACGTACACTAGTAGGTTAGGTTAGGTTGGAGTGGGTGCTTAGGCACACTTAGACGGGTGACGGTCCATTGTGATACCACAGAATATATCCTCTTACCCCTATTGGAACCATTTCGAGCTACTTATGTAGTGTAAGACATCCCGCACTTTACTGTTTTCGAGATCCGAGAGGCAGTCCATCCTGAACTTACCCAAGTGTTTGTGCCTTCTGAGCGCCAATGCTGGACACGAGCAAAGGAAGTGGACCAACGTCTCTTCCTCCTCTTCGTCCAAGCAGCTTCTGCAGAAGTTATTACCCTCCAGACCCAGCCTTCTTGCATGTTCTCCAAAAAGGCAGTGTCCCGTGAGAATTCCTACGACCGTTCTTAATTCACGTCTGCGTAGGGATATTAATGCCCTAGTGCGCCCCAAGTCCAGCTTTGGCCAAACTTGTCTTGCAACTCTACAGGTGAGGGTGTTAGACCACCTTTCCCCCGCTGAGGATAGCGCCTGCATCCCAAATGCTTGTCTCAGCGCTGTGATAGGCCTCCCCAGACTTGCCCTTTCCGGTTGCAGCTGGAGAGTCGTACCATGCCTAGCAAGTTCATCCGCCCTGCAGTTCCCCATGACGCCCGAGTGACCTGGGACCCAGATTACCTGGATATTGAAATGCTCACCCATCTCATTTAGAGATGAGTGACAACTCAACGCCACCCGTGACGCCACAGACACCGATTCTAACGACCATGTTGCAGCGAAATTTCAAAACAATCCGGTCCTTTACTGAATTTGTAAACGTTATATAATAGCCATGATTTTTAATGAAAAACATTTGATTATTGTTCCCTTTCTCTCAACGACTCTTTTCCCTTGTCAAACCTCACCTATAGAGACTTCATACGCTCTTTGAATCTAATAAATAATTTAATTATGAATTTCCCAAAAGTTTATTTATGTATAAACGCGTATATTAATTGTGTACACACATACATTCAATTGTAAATTGCAGAAATAATTTTGCCACGGAAAAATGTTCAAACTTAATCTTGAAATGAAAATGCGAAATTATTTATTTTTACTCTCACACTTCCTTATGAATATCTAATGATTTATGTTATTTGATTAGATTCGGTGTGCTTTCGTTTTCCGTTCCATTTTCTTTAAATTTTTTATTTTTTGCTTAATTTTTTTCTCTGCGTTCTATAAATTCATCTACTGTAGTTATATTATTTAGTTGTTTTAATAAAGAAAAGAAAAGAACTTTTTTATTTTTGTTAATAATTTATGAATGTTTTATTTATTTATTTATTTTTTTTTTTTTGTTCGTCTTCTTAAGAATTATGTATACTAAATAAGTCTTAAGGTAAATAAATCATATTTCATAAAGTAGGTACAGAGAGATTTTCGTTTACTTTAAAATGAGATGATACGGGATTTAAAATTTTAGAAATTATGATTTCAATAATTATCGCCCCCTGCCTCCTTTTAATTTGTTTAGATTTCTGCTTTTGAATTTTTGATATATCGGCTAGAGATGTGTCATTTTGAGCATAATATTTATGTTATATTTAAATATTTTGCACGAGGTTTCCTTTTTATGGTGACCGAATGTTAAATAAATTAGTAGAGACAACATCTGACTTCTGACTTTATTTGGGGGAGGCAACACAAAAACTATACCGGGAAGCACTTGCTTGGTTAGGATGTTACACGATTAATTTTGCATTCCAAGAAGCTGGCAAAATTAGGGTGGTCAGGTCTTGATCCAAATCTCCGAAACTACTCTTATTACTCACTTGGGTTCCAGTGTCACCTGAGGATCATACTTTCACTATTGCTACGACTAACATCGGTGTCATGAATCCAAATATTTCGACCAACGAATGGAAGGTTGTTCGTTACAAGCAGGTTCGCCTTCCAATTGTGTATAAGGCTGACCTAAAGTGCTTGAAATAAGTCCTTGAAAGGATTCGTTTTTGCTGGTATTTCATGAGTTAATATACTATATAAAACTAATTAACTTGCACAATAGCAAGTCAGTTTCTTTCGAATTGATGAGGAAGCCGTATGCTGTAATGCACACATAAATGCAATCTATCAGAAAAGTATCGGGAATTGTTTTCCTAGATTGGTGTACGGCGATTTTTACGATGAACGAAATTATTGAACAAAGAGTTTGTCTTAAATTTTGTGTTGCAAACGAAATTTCTTGTACCGATGTGGAAAAGTGACCGAAATTATGGGAAAAACTCGTGGATTTTACACGACGATAACGCAACGTGACTTTTTTCTATTTCCCAGATTCAAATTGCTGTTCTGTGGAATCCGTTTTGGCTCCTTTGAAGCCATAAAACAAAATTGGGCGCGCGAATTGAAGGCTCTGCAGGAAAGTACCTATAAAAAATGTTTTGATGATTTGAAAAACGCTGACATATGTGTATATCCTCGAATAGGGAATACTTTGAGGGCGACAAAATAAATTTTTATGATTGAACTTAAAATTTGTGTTTTATTTAACAACTCCCGGTACTTTTTTGACAGAATCTATGTCTAATTTAAAGCTTGCATTTTTATTTCAAATATTACAATATTAGTACTTCCCTCATTCGGCTGTGCTCATCAATCTCGTATCATGTAACTGTTGCAATAAATTGTTTCTAACATCAATTAATTTGCCCTGCGATTCTGTTTATCTCCCTCTCCTTGGATCAAGCAGAGCAATTTACCTCTTGTTATTGGACGTGATATTAATGTGCATCGCTCTTTATGGAGCAGTTCCAACAATCACAGTAGAAGTTCCTCTCTTTCATGAGCTAAGCTCTTTTGAACTTCAAATTCTCAATGTAGTCCCCAAGCCTACATTTATCGGATCTTTAAGGCGGCAGTTTATAGTTATTAATTTGTGCTATATGTTTTTCTTTGACTTCATTTTAAACTGGAGGATTATGAGTAATATTCTCACCTCAGATCACTTCAAGTGTACAGCTTTTTACATTAACCTTAAAAGACCTCTATCATACCTAGATGAAAGCATGAAATAATAAGGTATTACAAGTATTTCAGAACCCTATTTAACACTAACTTCATCTACCAAACATTCGCGGCAAACAGTATGTTTAAAGAGTGACACGATCTTTTAATGCTTTCCTAAAACATCTAACATCCCTCAAGCGAGTAACATCGCCCTAGGCATGCAGCTTCTAAAATATCACAATTGTTAATAACAAAAATATCTGATAACGTTAAAAACTGACAGAACTTTTTACGAAATTAAATGAAATAAAATCCTTTACGTTTTAATAAACTTTTGTGATTGAAAACATTTTCGTTTGAGATAAATAGTTTTTATTCATAAATTAAATTAATTCTATAATTGTACTGTCGATCTTATTAATGAAAAATTATTACAAAACGAATTATCTTAAAACAATATCAATATTCATTCATCTTAAATGTCCAGATAACACAATAAACATTTACAACAGTTAATAAAAAATCCGCATAGGCTCGTTTACTCCCACGTCAAATTTATGGGTAAATAAATGGGTTCTTCCCAACCCTTTTTCTTCAAACGTTGGGAAGCTTTTCATAACATATTCTAGTTGTATTGATTGAAAGTGCGTCAAATCATGCTCGGGCATTTCCATATTAGTAGTGTCGATTGTTTCTAATACAGCTGGAGAAATTCCGAAAACTTTCCAAAAGTTGATTCCTAAATATAGTTGAGCACGTAGTGTTGGAACAATGTAAAATCGGATCATTGCTGTTTTGTCCCTTAAGCTCACTGGTACGTTAATGTAGCCAATTATAGGGTTTGGTGTTCCATCTGCTGTTCTAATGATTGAATCTATTTTATGCAATTTAGCTCCTATTTCGTGAATTAATCGTTCTGCGTTATAACCTAGCACAATGATCGTCGCTCCACTATCCATTAATCCTCTAACCCGAACCTCTTTTATTTTAATGGTGATATAAGGTCGGGGGTCGTCCTCTTCATTCTCTATTTCCGGTAACGTGACGGCTGAGCACTCCCTTTTTAAATGACGTTTCATTTTCCAATACTGTATAATTCGGACCAAATGGTTAGCTTTGGGAACTTTAGACATACTATTAACGGATTGACTGGCTGACATTAAGTACTGAGGAGCGGGCTTCGCTGCGAAATATTGTTTCATAGGAGTCGGAGTGCAGGTGGGTTTGGTTAGCGAAGGTTGCTTCTCGACATTATTCTGGGCACCTCCTTCATTCCCGAGTGCGACATCCCAGGAACTGGCGCACTCGGACGTTGGTTTAACGACTGATTCCTGCCTTTACACGTAATACACGCAGGTTTTATGACTCCATCCTTGCCACATCCAAAACAAAATAATCGGTCCACGGGGCGATTGCAATCCTTAAATAGGTGTCCTATGTCTTGACAGTTCCAAAATATTGGAATCACGCTTGGTTTCGAAATTGACATCCTTTCCATAGACGCATGTCTACGTGATAAAATGTTTTCCCCCAATTCTGGTTCTGGAAAACAACTGCCCTTTGCCGGTAAAATTTCATAATCTTGACCTGACACGGCTAACTCACTGATCTGCGGGTTGGTATAGCGACGCCTATTAAGATCGACGAATTTTCGTAGATCATACCCTGATTGCGTCCACAACATCTCGAGACTCTTACAATGTTTTCTCATACTCTCAATATTTGGGAACGTGTATCCTAGTACTTGGGTTTTAATAGCCGGATTCAAGTTAGTTTTTATAATTCGTAGTAGTTGATCCTCGCTGAAGGGTACCTGGAGTCGGTAATTCATTGATTCAATTTCCAAAACAAATTCATCTATGGGTAACGTACCTTGCTGTTTTTGTTGAAGAAGTAATCTTTCTTCCTCGTCTCCACCCGGATCAGAGAAACGTGATATAAATTCTGGTCGTATATTGGCCTAGTTCGCGCCCGGAAACTTACGCAAAAATATCAAAAGCCACTTTTGGGATGCGCCCTCGACATAATTAAAAATGACCCGGTGGAGTTCCTTCACTGGAAAACAATTAAGCATCGCCATATTTTCGATTTGGAAGATAAAGTCGCGAATATTCAAGCCTCTGCCCGATCAACTAGGTGGCGTGTAATCCGCAAATTTCGGAACATTCCACCTGACGTGTTTTATAAACATATCGGGGGAAACTTTATGCGCTTGGGTTCTTCCTTTGACGTTACTGTCCTCGAAACAGGAATTAGACCGGTCGGGCATCGAAAAATTTATTTCCTTGTCTAATCGCTGTGTTTGGAGATCAATTGAATGAATTGGAAAATCGCGATGAGGCTTTTGCGACATAGCAGGTCTACCAATAGGTTCCAAATCGAAACCGCCACCGAAATTCGAATATCCGTTAGCAGCAACCGAGGATGGTACGCTCGTCATTCTTGAATGATCCCAAATCGTGTCATAACCCGAAGGTTTTTGTTCCATTGGATTACTAAACGCTACACTGCTAGGCATCGGCGTTGGATTCTGCTCTCTGTTGCTCCACGTCAGATTAGTTAATGCTAGTTTCGAAGCTAATGTGTCCACTTGAGGTAAATAAACTGTCGTAGAAGGTGTAAACATCTCTATCGTGTTAGTAGTAACAACTTTCGCTAACTCGGCCTTCGGATCAGTTGCATTTTCTTTCAAGTTGTTAGATTTCTCGCCGTCGGTGTCAGTGTCGTCCTCCTCGGCCTTCATAAATCTTTCTAACGATTGAATATATCGTCTTAAGTGGATTTTTAAATGATTTTTTAACACGGAAAATTCGATCCTTCCAATACCATACCCTAGTTAATGCCGCGAACAAAATAGGATTTGGGGTATTTTCATTATAATTCTGGCCCTCTTTTAACAATTCCTTACATCGGTCGATGCACAATTTTATTTCTATATCTTTCTGTTCCTTAGGAACATGAGAGACGATTGGCCTCAAGACCAATTGGCTTCCTTCGCGTGTAAACAGATCGTTCAGTTTTATCGCGGCTTCTTCATCAGTAGGGTCTATAGAACGTACTTGACAATCTACGCTAAACTCTCGTCTTGTTCAAGACACTTCGACCGCAAGAGTGTCATTTTAACACTTGGAAAATAAAAACGTATCCAAATAAATCGATTTTATAATGTTAACTATATCGTAACAAAGACACAAATAACTGCACACAAGTTGTGGCCAACAAAAATTTTCCTTAAACCGAAACAAATATGATTGTATGTTATATAAATTAGCTTGGTGAAATAAACTCACCAAAAAAAATTAATTGAGAAAAAAAAAATATCAATAATTAAATAAATTATATAATTTGTAATTAAATTTAAATAAATAACAAGAAAGCACCATCACTTTACAAAATCAATAATAATAATTTTCAAACAAAATATTTAAATAATAAATAACTGAGATTGATTTCCACCGCTCAATAAATTCCACTTTTTTCATAATATTATCCCCACACGCGTATATCCTCCAAATTTTAAATACGCGGGCTCGTTTCACCAAACAAAAAATAAAAAAAAATAAAAATATGAAATCTATCGGATTTAAATTATTTGCAAAAAAAAACAAGATTTTGAATAGATGAGTAGAAAGCATGGTCTAATGAGTAATTTAAAATAACGGCAAACTTCTATCGTCAGCCCAAACTATTCTTCAATCATCAGTGTTATCTAACGGTTACTTGAGCAGTACAACTCTGTGTTTGCGAGAAAACCATATCAAGTAACTCTATCGCAAACTCATAGGTGTACTATCCATCAAGCAAAACAAAATTGATGTTTAAACTGAAAACTAATTATTGGGAAACTGGTAACAAAAACAAATTCAATTACCCAACTATAAATCTCTAAAAACCTTCAGGTCCCTGTTTTCGGCGCCATTTTGTAACGACTAGCTTTCGATGTATTAATCGGCACGTTCGCACACCTGAATTCGGATAGTTCCTCGCGGTTGGGGGGTTCCTAACAAAAGACCGATTCGCCATCGTACAAAAGTAAACTGGGTGTGCTACAAATGGGACAAAACCGTGGAAGACGACTGACTTGGAATTCATCTTGCGGAAGAGCACAATCTCAAAATTTTAATTTAAAACATTATAAATTTAATTTAACTACTTCAACAATAAACTTTTATTCACAAAAAAAATTGGATTATTTATTATAAGAGTGAAATCCAAAAAAAAAATTCTTAAATTATCGTAAAACTAAATACATAATACAAAAACTATAATTATCACTATACTAAATAATGCTTAACCTATAGGTACCTTTCATTCGTCGAACCGTAGAATAAGTATAATCCGTTATCCGTTAGGTTGGACTTCCGATTTGTTGATGATTAAATTCTGGCCTTTTGAACACGAAAAAAAAATACCACTCCGGAATGCCGGAACTATTTCATTCGATGTATAATTATTATCTCTTTTTTTTTTTTATAACTTACATGGTAGGAATTATATTATGACGATCATTAGTATTATTATTAACGGCTTTTATAAGGCTTTTACATCACCTCTCTGCCAAAAATTATCGGTCGTTCCCAGTTTACGGTTTTTCAAACCACGCCACTTATTAAATGCCTTTTATGTTTATGTCTGTATATTATTTTTGATAATTATTATCCCGTCGTATCACAATATTATCGTTTATAGTATATCACACTTTTAGGCTCCGCACACTATTTCGGGTTATCTCTCTTTTTTTCACTATTAATATTCAATATTCAATTATTATTACATATTTTGTTTTATTAATTTTTTTAAATCACCTTTCTTGATCATCGATCCAAACTTTTCTGTCCTCGTTTTTTTTTCCTCCCAACAAAATCGGAAGCCAAAAATATTTATTTTTTTTGTTATGTATACACACCACAGCGTCATTATTTTTTTTCTATCCAAAAAAAACCTTATATACTAACGGCTTAATTATACAAGTATATAATCTCGTTGTTCTTTATATAAATTTTAAAATATTTATTATCATTACCATACAGATAGATACAACAAAAACAATATAATACCAAGATTCTATATACTTTAGTATCGATCATCTATACATTTAGTATCTCTATAGAGATATTTACGGTGCGCGAGATTTTCATGTTACAAAATGTTGAAACCATCTGTTACCGCTACCAATAAATTAGGTCACACTTCAGGTTTTAATAATTGCAGTTCTGTTCCAATTGTGTATAGCAATAATAATAATAACATTGCTCCAGCTTCAGCAGCTCTTCAACATGTTCGTCCAAGCATCCTGAACCGATTGCTATTACTAGCTTATGTATCGATGTTGCTAAGTCAATAAAGTCTGTTCCCGACAGAAAATTAATTTACGCATCCAGGCAGGTTTGCTAATACTACGTCTGAAGATTCATTGAGTTTGTTTTTAATTAAAAAATAGAACGTGTCTGAAGATGTTATAGAGTTCTGTTAATAAGGCTGTCACCATGCTGCATTGTTTCATCAGTTACTTCAAACCAGTCTGTGGGCAGCAAGTATTTTGGTGAGAGAGTTCACTAGCCAATCAAAAAATTTTACTTCGGTGGTTCTACAGATCGTCTAACACAGTCATATAGTTCGCATTCATCCTCAACGCCCGATACAACCAAAACAATCGACAATAGTTTACATATGTATATGTTATCTTAACAACGGAATTACCTCCAGCTACATCCCGCCGTACATGCCTAGAATATTGTAGTTACTTTGAAATAAATTCAGTCCAGAAACATGCTATTCGTCATATTAAATATCCCGATTTAACAGATAATCTGGTAGCCTAGATACAGCGTTGTAGAAATGTGGCAGACTCTGTTACCTTTTATAAATATTTTTTAAAAAAGGTTTCTGAGTGCACAAATAGTATTGTTACGTTTTTGCCTTGTCAATCAAGATTCGCATCACTGGATTGTGAATAAAACAAATCACACAAGCCTAACGTCGATGATACCTTCCTTTGCCTCAACGTGACCACAATGCTTACATTCCACTGGATATGGCCGTCTTGATAATTCGTTGGCATTTCCGTGTGCGCTTCCCGTCCGATGTTCGATCTCGAAATCATAGCTTTAAAGACGTTCGATTCAGCGTGCTACCTGTCCCTCTGGATTCTTGAATTGCAACAGCCACCGTAAAGCATCGTGATCTGTCCGTAAATGGAATTTTTGACCATAAAGATACTTATGGAAATGCTTAACGCATTCCACTATAGCCAACCATTCTTTTCGGGTTACGCAATAATTAGGCTCCGGTTTTCATAATGTTTTGTAGTAGTATGCAATAACTCGTTCTTGGCCATCCGTTTTCTGTTAACACTCATCCTATACGCTCATTGCTTGCATCGATATCCAAAATAAATTGCATGTTGGGTATAGGATATGCTAGGATTGGCGCGACACAAAATCGTCTCCTTAGCTCCACGAATGCTTCTTCCTGGAGTGAGATGTTTTACCATCACTATTTTCGATGTTCGATCGAACATTGTATCTCTTTTTTTCGTTTTCTTAATCACGCTTTATGTATTGCGATCTCCGTCCATTAGTATAATTTTCTATACTATTTAATTCCATCGTAATCGATAAAGTATCGCAAAAAAAAATTTTGGTGATGAAGTGGAGAATAAATGAACAAGTCGAAAGCATAATAAAAAAACGTAATAAAATAAGCGAAACAGTGTACAATTTTGTTCTTGAAAAAAGAGAAACAAAGCCAACCGAACATCGAAAATAGTGATGGTAGAACATGTCACCCCTGGTCATTTTTCCATTCGAATGTCTTATTCTTCCTGGGGTGGGATGTTGTAACATCACTTTCGATTCGAATTCGAAAGAGTTTGTCTCTTGTTTCAAGAATAAAATTGTACTCTATTTCGCTATTTGATTACGCTTTTTCTAATGCGATCTCTTTTTGTTGTGTACTTTCCCTTTCCTTCATATCGATAAAGTATCACTAAACAAAAATTTGAGTGATAAATAATCATGAATATAAGTAGAAATAGATTGTTATTTTATTCGAGCAAGCTGAGATAGCAAGAAAATAAAAAGCATAATTGAAAACGAAATAGTGCATAGTTTTATTCTTGAAACAAGAGACATAAACTCTATCGAATTCGAATTGAAAATGGTGTTACAACATCCCACACCTGGTTAACTCGTATAAACTCTTTGCGACGTTGGCGAATCCCGGCCCGAGTCGTCTGTAATAAGTGCACAATCCCAGAAAGCTCATTAATTCGTGTAAGTTTTTAGGCCTTGGCCAATCAAACCACTGCGATCTGTTCTTCGTCGGTGTGAATTCCATTAGCCGTTACCAGATGACCTAAATATTTTACTTCAGTTCTGAATAGCTTGCGCTTCTTTGGACTTAACTTTAATGCGGCGACCTGTATCCGGTCCAAAACTTCTGCCAAGTTCCTTAGATGCTCGTGGAAATCCTTGCCCATGACGATGATGTCATTCAAATATATTAGGCACGTCTTCCAATATAATCCCTTTAAGACGCGCTACATTAATCGTTCAAAAGTCGCAGGCGCATTACATTTTCTGTGCCACGGTAAGAATTCGCTCCATTTCTGCATGAGTTGTTCTACCTGTTCTTTCTGCCCTTGCATGTCGGCCTTTTTAGTCGGAGTTTCTATATCGGTTGACACTTTACTATAGTCGAAACCTCGTTACATTTGCCGATGACTGTCCCTTTCTTGATGGTTTTTGTCTTATCCGAGAGATTTAGAGTCCTAATTGGTACTCTATAGTCATTGTCTGATGTAACTAAGGATTTCCCGATTATAATTTCTTTGGCTTCGCTCTCCTCTTCGTTAGCTTTCACAACCCACAACCTGGGTGACCCAGAATCTCCTTCCAATCTTCCCTGTACGATCGTCTCCGATTTCTGTGGCAGCTTCTCCCGATGATCAGCAATAATTCACCTGGTAGTTGCTACGATACTGCTAGCTTGAAATGGCAACTCGATGTTATCGTAAGTTAATACTCCTCGTCCAACATCCACCATGAAGTCCATCCCCAAAATGAATTCATCCACAACATCTGCACTTCGTGCTGTAGATAATTCCAAAAACTTCTTTTGACCATCTATAATTTGGTCTTTAATTTCCTCTCCTTGTTGCTCCATCTGATGTTTTATCTCCCCCCCCCCCCATCTGTCGCTCCATAACTTGGTTTGGTTGCTCAATCTTCTCCATTTGTCGTCCAATGTACTGTTTCATTTCTCGGTTTGGCTGCTCTTCTTCTTGCCCCATCATCTGCTTCAGAGCAGCCATTAACTACGACAGATCGGAACTTTCAGAAGATAATTCTGCTGTTTCGACCAATGTTTGTGTTTTATCTTGTCTTTTCTACGTTTGCCGCATCCGTTACTTCCACGCGAAATTACTCTCATAAGATCACTAACTCTTAATTCGGAGAGAATAATTTTCTTTGTTTTATTATTCACAATCCCATCGCTGTCACCAATTTCTACGTTTTTGCTTTGCCAGTCAAGGTTCGCATCACTGGATTGTGAATAAAACAAAACACTTCAGTTTAACACAAATGAATTTATTTATTTAACACCAAAAATTAATTCAACACATAAAAAAATTAACAATAATTCTCAAAATCACTTTATATAAATTTTCGCACAATTTTACTGTTCTTTTACTTTTTAAATCGCACTAGTTCACTTTTTAATTTTTTACACTATCGCTTAACAAATCCTAATGATTCCAATCCGATCTCGTTCACCTTTTTATATACACAAACCAAACTTCTAGGAAGTTTGTGACTTTTCGAGTAAGAAAAGTGTAGAAACATTTGGAACAGTTTTATCACGGAAAATTCCATTTTAGTACAGTAAAACTTTGCGCTATTGATTTAACTTTTTCTATTATACCGTATCCTTGTTACGGTGTCACCGTAACAGTATTATTCCTCAACTAAAGGTATTCCCGAAACTAGAACTACTAATAGACGGTCAATATTTTCTGGAGTTAGAATCTTGTAAGATTAAGCACCTTCAAGATGGCTTTGTTTATCGCATATTGCAGATATGAAACAGTTTACCTAACTATCTTGTAATACGTTACATATAATTTATAATCTTTTAAGACTAACGTCATCACTTTTTAAACTGTAATATGCGTTTTCTTTTTTATCTAATTATTAGGTAGTTCGGAAATAAATCCCCGATGTTCGAAGTGTAATGTTTTGTCTATTATTATTTATACCTGTCAATTTTGCAATAACCATTTATTGTTATGTACCGTTTTTTTCAGCAAACCGTTCTCTATTTAAGCCACTAACACTACTACTTGAGAGCTTCGGGAGAATTGCCTGTTGGCATCGCAACTGTTTCCCCGTCATCTAAACGACATTGGAAAGACATAGAAGATGGAAAAATGGATTCCGCACAAACTCACCGTGAGTAATGGACTAGTCGATACGAGATAAGCTCCGCATTGCTTCTACGCAACATAAACGACCCTTTTTTCGGCCGTATTGTTACGTGCGACGAAAAGTGACTCCTGTACGACAATCGCAAACGATCGGCGCAGTGGCTTGACACACATGGGCCTGCCAAGCAATTCCCAAAGCCAAGTGCTCACCCGAACGAGACTATGTTCATTGTATGGTGGACTTCAACAGGAGTGGTGTACTAACACTTTCTGAAATCTGGTGAAACCATCACAGCGGAGAAGTACTGGGCACGAAGAGCTTTGCAAACTTCAGCCTGCGTTGGTCAACCGAATTGGCCGATTCTGCTGCACGACAACGCCCGGCCGCATGTCTTAAATCTCAACGAATGCAAACTGAATCAGCTGGGCTTTTCACTTCGACATTCACTTCGGATCACTTCGTCAAGGAAAAACATTTCCGTGATCAGACCTCTGCCGAAGATGCCTTTAAGGATATCATCGCCTCCAGAACCCAGAATTTCTATTCGAGATCAGCAAAGCTTGTATATCGTTGGCAGAAGTGTGTTGATGTCACGACCCTTCAAAGTTTGCGATCGAATTCCAACATTTATTTTAGAACAGCTTAATAGTTCGAATTCCAAAAAATATATGGCATTCCATATGACGTTCAGAGGTTCTTCCTAAATATATCCTTTGTTTAAATAAATAAATAAAAATTCAAATAAAACAAAATCCTCGATTAGTTCAAAAAAACATAAATATATTATATATTTAAAAAAAATGTAACTTAAGTAAATAAGTAGATAGGTACTGGGAATGAAAAAAAATTCATAGAATTTAATAAATTTAACTATTCAAGATAAATAGCGATCTCTTGCGGCATATCATTAACCGTTAACGATTTATCTCCAGAAGAAAAAACAATCTACAAATATAGCATGCATTAAGAAAAACATTTAAATACACATTCCGGATTGCCAACAATATTTACCTTTCTAGGATAAATTTCAAAACAAATCAAACCCTTATCAGTTATTCGTACTAGATCGAGATATAAATTTGTACTCTTGTGATAAATATGAATATATCCATCAGTGCAACCGACCAACACCAGGTTTTTATAAGTTTTAACACATTTTATTGTACTCTTCGTGTCTAATTCTTTAGGGTCGTGAGAGCGGCCACTCTAAAAAAAATGTATATATTAATAAATAATTATAAAAAATTATATATAAAAACAAACAAATGCGTACAAAAACACTGAAAGTTAATAATTCATTTGAATTAAGGCCGCAATAAATAGAATCATTGTCAATTGCTATATCGTTTATGTAATTGAATGTCTCGATTGTTTTGATTATAATTCCAGACACTGCGTCGCAAATATACAAATTTAATGATTTAGTTGTAAGCACCGTCAGATATTTTTTATTTGAAACCTCTACCGTTTTCAGGGTGTTGATTGAATTCTTAACGTCACTGTGAAAATCTAAACAAATTTTATTTGTTTCAATATTAAATGCAATGATGCGCCCGCGTGCCGATCCAATAAAAAGAATGTTCCATCCGTACTCTAGTGCGGTTAAGGAGTCTTTGAAGCAATATGTTGATAATGGATTCTGGAAGCCCTTTGTATAAAAAAACAAAATTAATACATTTAAAACCATTTAAACATTTTTTGCTAGTATCTACCTCCAGTGAAAATTTATGTAAATTCATATCTATCGATACACTAAAGACATATTCATTATTCAATACATAAACGCCGGTAACTAACGCTCGATGTCTTTTATAAACTTTCTCCAACTCCAATTTATTACACGAATATCGAAGAATTTCAGCCCCAGTAGAAACTAACACATAGTCATTTGTTTTCGTAATATCTTTGACGTCACTCGAATGATTTCGAGTGAGATTCTGAAAATTGCGTTGCTGAAAATTTTTGGTCGTGGAGGTGGGTTGTTCCGAATTAGAAGTACTAATCATGGTTGAATCAATAGAATTGCCATTTGTTTCTAAAATTTCGCACCTTGGTTGTTTCTCGTGTTCTCGTGATGAAATGGATGAATTAGTAGACAACTTTCTTTTTCTCTGGCGCATCCCTGTTAATGACTCTGCACTTAAATTTTGTGATTCAGTCATCATCGTAAAATTTGATTTTCGTAAAAATAATTCTAAGAATTGTGTTTGATTTGTTTGTATTTGAGCAATAGTAATTTCCAAGCTGTCCTTTTGAGATTGCAATGATGCAATCCTTAAATCGATTTCTTTTTTATCTCTGTAGCACTTTTGTAAGTTTGCATTATATTCTTTTATAATCGTAAGGATTGAGCTACTTAAATAATTTTCGGCATTTTCAAATAATAAATTCGTATTTAAACCACCGATTTCTTCTGTTTCTACTACTTTTACTGTATGCTCGGTCTCATCTGGGCTCTCATTATTTTGAAAGTGTTGATCTAATTCATTATCAAGTAATTGAAAGTTCTCACTAGTTAATGACTCGTCATCGGGACTTTCATGTTCTGGACTGCCAATAGTAATAATTTCACTCCGTGGCTCAATTAAAATGACATCATCGTTTGTTATATTGTTAGTTGAGTCTTCATATACACGTGGCACAGCAGGAAGATCATCCACATTGATAATTGTTTCATGAGCAATCGGCACCAAAGGAACTTGATTCACATTGGCAGTGCTTGTTTCAGATAAATCATGGTGGTTAGTTTCATCCGAATCACCAATTTCTCCAATTTGTTCAGAATTTGGCATTATGGATGGAATCAAGCCATATTTTACCAATAGCATATAGGTGTCAGATAATACGTCACCCGATGCTGACCCAATATCATCGTCCCCCTCACTTTCTTCCACCACTTCTGAAGTTTCTTCATGAGATTCGCTACCTTGAAATATATCTAACTTAAAGACCTCCTCAATTTTTTTTAGAACATCACTAGGTATTCTGCCCGATTCAATCAAGCTATTTAAGGTGACATTGTTTTCTGACTGATCTCGGTTTAAATTGAAATTGCGCAATTTTTTTCTTAATTCAGAACGAAATTTTTTTCGTGCTTGTGCCTGTAAGGCGGATTCAAATTTAGCGTTCGAATTGTTAATCACTGATTTTAAATTTTTTTTATCGAGATTTGACAGTTGCACCAATATTTGCTCGGTTAGTTTTTCTGGTGCATTCGTCGGTAATGGCGTCTCATTTGGGTTTAATATGCTGTTAGCAACCGGCGTCGGTGCATAATTTTTAGGTTTCTTGCTGGTTTTTGTTGGTGTTTTATTGGCCACCAATTGATTTTCCGATTCTGAAGTTTTTTGATTATTTACTGCTGTGCTTGGAAATTTTTCTCTGGTATATCTGTACTTCGTTTGAGGGTGCTTATTGGCATATTGGAAGGGCTGGAAAAAAATAAAAGGTTTATAATCAGGTCTTTACAATTTTTGAATTATAAAAAACGCATGTGAATTAAATTAATTTGACTTTTTCTTAATGGATCACCTTTTAAGGCGAATTGAGCATGACCATATTGAATGCGATAATACACCGTTACTTTTTAAAATTTATTTCTAACATACTATTATTATTATGATCAAATAAAATCAAAATAAATAAAACTACAAAATTTATTTCAGTTCAGTGATGTAACTGTTTGAAATATAATGAGATGGAAACGAGATAACAGTAGTGGCGAGCAAAAATGAACGAATAAATACGGAATTCTTACTTTTTCAGTATTACGCCTTTATAAAGGCAAATAAATAAGAACTACTTTATACGCTTGCTACTCTTCTTGGCACACTTTCTACCAAATGCTCAATTGTAGATGATGGAATTTTTACTCATTCAGCGCTTATCCGGTCACAGGGCTCTTTGATCGTTTCAAGGGGTTAATCGTAATCTCGCAATCGCCATTTGAGAATTGCCCACAAATTCTTTAACGGATTTAAATCCGAGCTTTGTGCTGGCAATGTGTTTGGGATCACCTTCTTGTTGAAAAATGATTTCATCTGGCAATTTTTTTATTAAAATTGCTAAATACATTTTTTTATTCTTTATTCTAAATATTTTTATTAAAGAACCAAAGTTCTACCGAACAAAACAACCTCAAACTATCACACTTCCTCCACCATGTTTTACAGTTTCTTTGATTTGGTGCTTCTGTAATTTATCGCCAGGTATGTGCCAATAGTATTATTTTCCAACTGATTGGAAACGATTTATTTTGGTTTTACCTTTTTTTTGTTTTATTTAAAATAAATTCTATTTATTTTATGTAATTACAATCTAGTCTCCCCTAGGGAGATTCATCTAGTTACTCCTAGTCAATCCTCGTTCTATGAAAAAATCTAATGAAAAATATGTTTTCATTTTGTTTCCATCAAGTCTTTTTCATTTATAACATTTCACACAACGACAATAAGCGATTCTCGATGTCCAAATGAAAAAGAATCGTGAAAAAACGCTGAATAAGTTGTTTTCGTAGTAAGCTACATTGTTAAAAGGTATTTTATCGAGTTTCATATAGATTTCCACTTGATGGAACAGCAATTGGTTCAAATATTAGCTAAATAAATGATAAAGTAGATTTAGTTAATCAGTTTTCGTTATTGCCTGTCAAAATACAAAATAAATTATAAAAATGACCAAATTAATTTTAAAACTTAACTAAATTAATTATTTGGAGGCTAAAACGGAATAAATTTTAATAGATTTACGTATTAGTAAAGTTTAAAGTGATGTGAATCATATTATAGTTTCAATGCATATTTAATGCAAAAAATACAAATTTAGTTTTTATAGAATTTTATTTCCTTATTTATGATTTTCTCACCGCCAAAATGGTCGGTGAGAACCTTTTATCCATTTGAAAAGATTTTGAAGTCTTTTTTTCCTTCTCAAGGAACATGAATCGGAAATGTGTATTTCTCACTGAAAATACTTTTCATTATACTTTTCACAAAACGAGAATTGACCCCCCTGGACTAACGAGCAATTTGTTTCTGACTTAATTTATTAACTTAAATTAATCTATGGCTTCTTCCCATTGGCATTCCATAGTGTTTGGTAAATTGAAATACACATCTTTGTACTGTATTTTAGATCATCACAATGTTGTTTAAGCTAACAATCCAATTCGATTTATGGTAATCATAATATGTTCGAATCGTCTGTTTGTAAAGTTGATATGAACTGATTTAGTTTCATTTAGTTTTATCGCCATCTATTTTTTTTTTTGTCCATTTATATATTTGAGTTATAGCTGATTGTAACTTCTGTTTTAACTCTTCGTTGCTGTTTCCTGTGTTGTTTTCTAATGCAGGAAGAACATAAGTGCACAGTAGGTATAAAATCGGCCCTAATACACTGCCCTGTGGAACTCCTGCGTTGATTTCCTTCAATTCAGAAAAGGGTGTCATCTAACTTAATCCTGTAGAATCTATCTTTCAAGTAAGATTCCAGTATTTTAGCAAATTGCATTGGTAGAAGATTTCTTAACTTGTGGTTAAGTTCTTCGTGGCACAACGTCTAGAAATATCGTATTAGATAACAATTTAACAAATTATTATGTATAAGATCTGCCACAAAATAAATTGTATGATGCAATTAAATTATGGAAAAATATTTTCTACCCGAAGAAATTTTAATTCGTAAATGCAAAAATTCTTGCCGTAAATAGATTAGGTGTGATAAATAGAGATTTCGGAGTGCCACCAATTGATGCTGTGCCATGGCGAGAATTTATTAGTGTGGCTACAGATATGTTAAAAGTTAAGTAGACTAATTAATATAACTCAAATAGAATAATGTCGTTTTCCACTTACAAACTACTCTACTCTTAAGCTACTCCGATCCGCCATCTTGAAATCCGTCTAAATTGACGGAGTAGCAAACTACTCTAACTAATACATTTACATCTACATTGCTTTGCATTGCAAAGTTGACGTATTAATTGTCAAAATAGTAATTTGACAATTAATACGTATATTCACGCACCCATACAAAAAAGCAGTCATTTAAAAATATTTTTTTGTATGTTCCACTTAAAATGTCAAAAAACTGTCTTTTTGACAGCTCATTCTACTCGTTTTATACTCTTTCGCTACTTCTTGTTGTAACTGGAAAACGACATAAGCATTTAAAAAAAAAAAAAAAAACTCTAATTTTACATTTTCGGAGGACCACTAGGCAAGGTGGTTCTAATTCCATTAACACCTCCTTTATTTACATCAATTGGATCACAAAAAGCTGCAAATTATGCAGATAAACGGAATATGATCTACCGTCAGGAAGTTAAAAGTGAACGGCATCATAAGATAAGCCCTTTGATCTATGGAGAACTGTTTAATACCCAAATTTGTGCGTTTTTATGTTAATTTGATAATATTGGAAATATTTTTATTATTACATAAACATCGAGCATCAATTAGTGTGGAAACTGTCTCATTTAGTTTTACTTAGGCAGAAAATAAAAGGTTACATGGCTGTGCAAACTGAACAATTCAAGGAGAATGTTCTATTTCAGTTTATTTCGTGAAGTAACATTCCTAGTTGATGATAAACTAGTCGGGCATCAATTTGCTCTTCAGCGCAATAATGCTCCCATACTTTAGAAAAGTCATTGCCACAAAATTATACCAAAATCTTGAATATAATTATTTGTCTTGGCCAGGGAATAGTTTCGATTTAAACTTGTGGAGGTTTATGTTAAAGTGGAAGATATTCATGTTCTAAAAAGACCAAAAATTTGTAGCAAGATGCCAAGAAAACCAAGCTGGGTAAGATTCTAGGTAATGTAAACAACCAATTTTTAAACCACTTGCTAGACGTTATAGAGGCTAAACAAAAGCTGACCATCTGCTTACAAAACATGAGTGACTATATCATTATTTAATTAGCAAAAAATAATTTTAAATTTAATTGATTTACTATTTTATTTTAATTTTTTCCATTTCCACAAATAATATTGAGAACAAATTTGTGGGTACAAATAATTTTGGCAAAAACTAAATTTTTTACTGATTCGATTTTTTGTTCCATTCCGCCATCTAGCAAATATATATTTTTTTATTACTTTAATTTTAATATTCAGTAAAATTTTCTCATGGAATTGCACCTTTAGGTTAGGTTAGGTTAGGTTAGAGCGGCTGCCAAAACGCACACTTAGGCCGATGACGGTCCGTTGTGATACCGAGGGATCCTACTCCTCTTCCACCTTCACTGGAACTAATTTGAGCTACTTATGTAGCGTAAGATATCTCGCACATTGCAGTTCTTGAGATCCATAAGGCCGTCCAAACTATACTTGCCCAGATATTTGTGCCTCCTGTAAGCTAGCGCCGGGCATGAGCAGAGGAAGTGGCTCAGAGTCTCTTCCTCCTCCTCATCCATGCAGCTTCTACAGAAGTCATTTGTCATTGACCCAAGCCTCCTCGCATGCTCCCCAATGAGGCAGTGTCCTGTGAGTACCCTTACGACTATACCTAAGTCAGGTCTGCGTAGGGATAGTAGCGTCTTGGAGCGCTCCAAGTCCAGTTTCGGCCAGGCTTGCTGCGCTACATTGCATGTTATGGTGTTACTCCACCTCTTCTGTGCCGAGGCTATCGCCTCATTACCAAGCGCCCTAAAAATCGCCGCTATGGGCCTCCCCAGATTTGCCGTTTCCGGTTTCAATTGGAGAGTTGTACCTTGTCTTGCCAGTTCGTCCGCCCTGCAGTTCCCCCTTACGTCCGAGTGACCGGGGACCCAGACTATCCGGATATTGAACTGCTCACTCATCTCGTTAAGAGATGAGCGGCACCTTAATGCCACCACGGATGTCAGAGAAACTGATTCCAGCGACTTGATTGCCGCCTGACTGTCCACATTTATTGTTATATCCCTTGTGGATATGACATTATGCCCCAACCAAGTCAGCGCTTCCTCAATCGCTACCACCTCCGCCTGGTACACACTGCAGTGATCAGGAAGACGAACGGATAAATTCACATTTAATTTGTCACAAAAGACTCCTGCTCCGACTTTGCCGTCTAGCTTGGAGCCGTCAATGTAAAATTGTATACAACCAGTTTCTGCTATTGACCTGCCCCCCCCCCCCCCACCAATTTTAAATTTAATTGATTTACTATTTTATTTTAATTTTTTCCATTTCCACAAATAATATTGAGAACAAATTTGTGGGTACAAATAATTTTGGCAAAAACTAAATTTTTTACTGATTCGATTTTTTGTTCCATTCCGCCATCTAGCAAATATATATTTTTTTATTCCTTTAATTTTACTATTCAGTAAAATTTTCTCATGGAATTGCACCTTTACTAGAAACAAAAATCGAGAAAAAATATTTTGTTTAAAATAAATAAAAAAAAATCAATTTTATTTTATAGGCATTTGTCACAACGTGAAACATTTGTGGAAAACTATCAGCAGAAGCGATAAGAGCGATAAAATTTCTTTGATCTGCGCCTGCAAGTTTGACGAAACATTTTTCAATTTAATACACAATTCGCTCCAATATATTCGTCGATGCTATACTAACCCAACGAATTAAGTTATCCAAAACACAATTTAGAAGCGATAAGAGCGATATAATTCCTTTAAAATAATTCATTATAATTCAAACAAATTTTCCCCTTACTTCAAAATTTAACTTAAAAGTAGAATAAAAAAAAACTTTAAAACGAGAAAGTTTATAAACATAAATCAAAATGAATGAGTGAGAAGGAGAAAGTGAGCAAAATTAAACATGTAAACATTTTTTTTTATTTTGTTATTTCTTCTGTAAGTTAATTTTTGAAATAGCCCCAATTTCCGTATGAAACTAATAATAGTGTAGTGCTGAAATAATCCAGATACATAATATGTTTAAATCATTTAATTTGGTTAGTGCCAATCGCTCATCTTGATTAGGTCTTTAAGTTATTTATTTATGCGGTGACAACTCTACCTAAATAATGGACCTTCCTTTATATAATATTAGTGCGGGTTACAATAATAACATTAATACAATAAAGCAAGATTAAATTATACTAAGAATTTGTGCTGGTTACTTATTATTTGTTATGTATCCTCCTAATATATATAAATATTTTTATTAAATGATTTTTAGGTTTATAATTATTTTGTTTATCTTAATTTCCGATTCGAATAAACAATCAATCGTATCAAAAAGGTTAAATTACATTAATAATTAATATGGTCACTATGTAAAATTGATGACTTTATTGTGATGGCATAATCGGCTATCACGCATCTTGCTCAAGTTCCATTGGATGGTGTAAGTGGTTGCGGATGTAACTACATATCCATTTTATGTCACTCGCATTTTTAAATAAATTTGAATTTGATTTCCGAAAATTCAAAATTCTAGACAAGGAAGATACATTTTTACTTTCTCTGTCGCACACTAAGAACGATTTTTAGTTTTCGTTTTCATACCATAGTTTTTTCTATTCGTACATCGTCGGTCTCACGCCCATTTTATGTGGTTTCCCAGTTGACAGAAAAAAAACTCCTAGCGAAAACAAATGACAGCAGCTGCATAATCTGACTCGTAGTTTTTTGCTTTTGTAATTATTTAAATTTTTTAATTGATAAATAATTAAAATAAAAACAGTTTATCCAAAAAAAACAAAATTTTTCGTCAAAATAAGTGTAGCAAAATCCCGACATAGGGTCATTTCATGCACACATATAAAGTAGTATCAATTTTACTCTATAATTTCTATATACAAAATTGTTATTTATTTTCAGAAGGGTGTGGTGTTGTTAGTGTAAAAACAATGTAAATTTGAGTAAAGATTTTTTTTTTATATTTTTTGCTTTCATAACGACTAAACCACAGAAGAAAGATTAACCAGAATAGACATTGCGTGGATCAATTTTTTTTTTCATCTTACCTTCTTTTTTGGACATTGAAGTATAATTATTTTCGAATATTATGAATTTTTTGAATATTTAATACAAATTATGCTGTCAAAACAAAACTTGACAAATAATTTCACTAACTATACTGTTAAGGATTATCAATTTTTATTATTTCAAATAAAAACCAGTAAACCAACGAATACATAACCCAACTTTCTCTTACCTTCGGCAAATCAAGGTCAAAAAAATGAGTCCAAATTTTAACATACCAAAACTGCGTTATGTCTCTTCTGGTTGTATTCTGTGACTAAACCAAAAGACCACTACTAAATTATTTATTATGTTTGTATAGGATATTATTATTTAATTTCGTTTCGTTGTCATTGTTGAAAACAGAGTAAAATGTTATATACGGATATAAAATGAATTTTTTCGTAGTATTTATGTACATATTTTGTACAAATGTTGTAAAAATGTTTTAGTTGGAATAATCAGTTTTATTTTTTTTTTATTCTCTATTCTTTCAGCTCGTATATTTGAATTATTGTAGACGATCGTATGGTAGGGTGAAACTTGGTAATTTCTCCGATTACGATGAAATTCGATAAGTGAGATGAATATAGAATTTTAAAATTAATTGTATATGCAGTTCTGGAATATGGCCAATTGGGTGGAGCTTCGCTACTTCTTGAGATGGAAATGGAAATTTTGCATGAAGTTCTGGATTATGCCCAATCAGGATAGAAGTTGGACATTTCTTCACCTATTACAACGAAATTAAACATGTTCATTCGATATGGGATTCTAAAATAGTAGAACTTGGCTATTTTTGATCTTTTTTCAATTAGTCGTTTCGGTTCTAAGTTATCAGCTTTTTGAATCAAGCTGTCTCACGCGCGACTCGTTTGTCCGCTAGTATGTGTATATATAATATATGTACAGATCTATGTGTATATATTAAGCATATAGAAGGCCCCTGCGGTCGGAGGAGGGACACTCACATGACTCTCACACGAAACGAAATTGCGACCGATAATGGTGAGGGAATGTGACGTACTTTGCAATCCCAGCCAAATTGACCACTTGTTAATACCTATCTATCAATCTTCCGTTCAGGCAACCACTGGTAACTAAGGCCATTTGGCTTATTTTTGCCCATTTGGCACAGGCTAAAGTACGGCGCTAAAGGAGAAAACCTTGACAAAAAAAAAACCTATTCTAAGGTGGAACAGCATATGCCGATGGTTGAATGGCTGATAGGTTGATCAGTCCAAAATATGCGGACTATGGATACCAGGCACCCTCCAGTTTTATTTAGCCTTCCTGTAGTAAAGCTGGGTGATCTACAGGCGATTTGCAATTCTCAGCAACTCGTAAGAGTAAAATCAAACAGAAGACGGGGCAGGGGTAGCAATATACGGGAGTGGGACAGCCCTCTCGAAGTCCTTGGGCCCCAACGGTATCATCTTTCTAGCGGAACTACATGCTGTAACATCTAGGAGCGAGACCAATAAGCCCAGATAGTATGTATCAGTACCGGCTGGCAGTATTATCAAGTTGATTAAGAACCTGAATATTGACAGGGCGGATAATTAAGCAGAGTCCAGCACAATAGATCTTTTAGGTCGCAGTGTGAGGTGGCTGATCGCCCACATGGCCCTCCAATAATAATAATAATAATAATCTTCCGTTCAAGCAAATAAAACTTTCGTTTTAATGCAAAAACAAGTTGAAATTGATATTTTGTCTGCTTCCAAAAAGTAGATGCATGTTGCTGCGAGGGAAGCTAAGGAAATGGCAATTGCAAAAATTAGTCAAGATTTGGATGAGGTTCCATTGCTGACAGTATCAGCAGATGCATGTTTTTCGAAAAGAACTTATGAAAGTAACACCGATTATTAATCGCTGTCAGGAGTTGCTTCCATTATTGCTCATGATACGGGCAAAGTGATTTGGAGCAAAGTAGCGAACAAATATTGTACAGTATGCTCATTGCACTCATCGGAAACGATGCATGAACATGAGTGTAACGCGAATTATAAAGGTTATTTAACTGGTATGCAAGCTGTTAGTGGAATTGATAGTGGAAGGTTTTAAAGAAAGTGAAAAATTATACGGTGTTCGTAGTTTACAATGAAGAGTACTCCAAAATCGCATATAATTAGTATTGAAAAAAAACGCCACGACTAGAATTTAAAAAGATCGAAGAGAAGAATTGTTAGAAAGCGGATTTTTATGGGACCTGATTCCGAAAGAAACCAATAATGAAAAGAAAAGGATTTTATCGTTACTTCCATCTGAACGTGATAATCGTGTAGCTTTGCAAAGAGAAACGACTGCTCAGGCAAATAGACCTAAATGGCATGTTATTCGTCGGTTTAGGATCACTGCATCTAACTTTGGTTTAATTTGCAGAGAAAGAAGCGCAGACAGCTATCCTAATAAAGTGAAGGAAATATTATATCGTAACAAAATTTTGTCAGCAGCTATAGACTACAGAAACCAAAATGAACACATAGGAATAGCTCAATTAGAAAAGAAAATGAACAGAAAAATGTCTCCTTCCGGAATTTTTATTGATGAAACCGATGCGTGAATAGCTGCTTCTCCAGATGGCCTAATAGATGGCAATAGAGGTATCGTTGAAATAAAGTGTGAACATGCTTCACGCAATATGGATCCAGTAGAAGCTATCAAATCAGAGGTCAAATACGATATTTTAAATATGATAAAGACACAAATACAATATCAATTAATAAAATACATCCATATTTTTATCAGGTGCAAGGACAGTTGCACATAAGACAAAGAGATTATCACCTTTTTTGTATTTTTACTTCATCTGGTTATAATCTAAAGATAGAACGAATTGAGATGACATTGCCTTTGAAAATGAAATGTGAGAAAAGTTGATTGATTTTTATAATAAATCACTCTAACCAGAGATTGTTGATGCGGAGTTAAAGCTAGCATTTCGACAGTGCGAAGGGTTGTCCTAAATAGTAAAAATGTAGTTCGTCGAAAATTGAAAAAAAAAGTTTTAAAACAAATTTATAAAGAAAAAAGAAAAATCTTTGCTCTTGAAATTCAACAAAGGTGGCCCTGATGGTTACAAGCTTTACTACCATGATTTGAGGAAGGATCAAATAATTTTGTCGCGCCATATAGCAGAACAAATGTTGTTATGGTCTGTGAAGCTATAACCTACTACGGCAGAATTGACCTACAGTTCAAAAAGGTGACTCTTAATGGTGAGGTATATAAAAACAAGCTCCAAGAAACTTTTCCTCGAATTAATGAAATCTTCGGCTCTCTTAAATGGACCTTGAAGCAAGATAATGTCCCAATTTCCAACGCCAGGATTGTTAAAAACTGGGTATCTCAACGAAGTGTTAATATTTTGACTTGGCCCGCCATACTCTCTCTTGACCTCAATATAATTTAAAATGTTTAGGGGTGGCTGTCACGAAAAGTGTCCGAAGGAGGTCGGCAGTTTGAGACCGTAGACGCTCTAATAGAGGCCATACAAGCAGCGTGGAATAAAATAAGTTTAACTTATTTCAAATCATGACCTAACGGTATTTGGATTAAAAACAAAATTGCTACCCGATTTATTATGGCTCAATGTGAACTAGATAAATAGCAATAAAAGCGGGAATATACGTCAAAAATACTTGGCCTTAAGCTAAGCTGGTGAACCGGAGTGTATATGGTTGGTCTTTCTTTTATGTAAACAAACCAGTTTCTTGAAAATTAAAAATTATCAAATAAAACAAAACAATTTAAAAAAAAAATAAATATAATTATTATTTGTTAAAACTTTGTTAAATTTGTTAAAAAAAATTGAAAAATAGATGTTTAATCGAAAAATGTCGTAACGTTAGACCATAGAATCGGATTTTGGATCTGTCATGTTGAGCCGACCTCACCGACTAATTTCATGAGTCAATGAAAACCTTTACTTTTAATTTACAGTATTGCATGAATTTCAAACCTACCATTTATCACGCTTGTATTAAAATTTAAAAGTAGAAAGTTTTTGAATTGTGATTGTGTTGTCTATTAATTTACTCATACTAATCCAATTTATGTATTAAATAGCCTGAATAATATGTTTGCGTATTGCAAAAGAGGAGAACGATTCATTCTTTGAAAACAAAGTATGTACACAACAACAAAGTATTCGAAATCGATATTAAATAAATGTTAAATAAATTTCACAATAAGGAAGGTTTTTAAATTCAAAATTGTTTATTCATTACTTTTTGATAAAGTCTTTATATTTTGTGTAAAAATGTTTAAATAGATTGATTTTGTGTTAAGGGATAAATTTGAAAAACCCATGGCCTAAAAGTGGCACGAGCTTATGACGGGGTGCTAGCTACTGCCATTATTTTAAAAAGAATCTTACGAATGTATTAACTACAACAAATATTACAGAAAAACTTGCATAGTGAAAAGTAGAAACAAGTGATTTTATTATGATTCCTTAGCCTTTAACTCCGCTATTAATTAATTTTAAGCTACTCTATTGTTAATGATTCTTTAACCAAAAACCCGTTTCTGCTGATTTTTCTGATAGTGAAATTTTAAAATGATAAAATAAAACTAAGTATTTATTAAACAAAGTCCATTTAAATAATTTAGCATTCTAGCAAAGAAGTTCTATACTGAAACAACCGATTTTAAGAAAATATTCTAATGACCAAATTTACAAATTATTCAATTAATTATTTTTTAAATAAACCTATAAAAATGAATGGAAAAGTTAATTTATATAACTATTTTCAACCTCATGCCTAATTTGCCATTTACAGTGGTTGTTATGGATAACTAAATCCAAAACAAATTAACTATTAGTAGTTGTAACTATGAATTACTTTGTATGAATTTCAATAGTAAATTCATTGTAATTCTATTTCTTGCTTTAAAACAATTATTTATCAATAAAACAAATTATTTCAATATTGAGCGAAATAATTAATTAACACAGAAAATGCCCGAAACGACGAGAGCAGAACCCTAAAATTTGGAACAAAAATTTTACCAATCGCTCAAATAGAGATGTCTTCGCATACTTATTCAATATTTAAAAATTTATGTGTTAAACGTCCAGTAAATCCGGAAAATCGTTTACCAGTACCCCAATATGAACTTGGAAAAAATTCTCAATGTACCGGATCTCAGACCAATGATGTGATCAAAAGTTTTGGTAATTTATCGGTTAATGAAAATGATGAAGATGAAATAAGTGAAAATGATAAAGTGATATTTAATAAGGCAAATAATCGAAATGAAACCGGAAATATTAATCCAGATTCATTGTTTAACTTCTATAAAAGTATTCCGGGTAATTATTGTTCATAATATAAGTAATTGGGTTGGTTAGACAGTTATGCTTGAGCGATTCAAGCAATAGAAAATAATTTTAATAGTATGTATTATGTATTTTACAGATTATCAAGACATGTATCATCTATCAGAAAAAGATTTTTACCATCAAATAGATAATTTAAAACATAAACAAAAAGAATTAAAGAACTATTACTACTCCGACAGAAATACCAATAAGAACATAAAAAATTCCGAAAAGTTTCCATTCCTAAATTCAATAATTACATCTAGAAAATTTCGAGATTATTATAACAAAACACCTCCAGTACGTTTTAATATATCAAACCATGACGAAGAGGAACCAAACGATGATTATGTTGAAAATGGCAGTGACGAGGATGAGCCTGAATCTATTGCCAATTATCATAAAAAATCGTTTTTAAAATCTCTCAAAATGAATAGTAAAAGATCATATTGGATTGACGAAGACTATGGCCTAAACTATTCAAAATTTAATAATCGAAGTAAATCCGCATCGCCGCTAAGGCAGTATTCACCTAAATTGTTGACACAACCAAAACCATTTAAAATGACACAAAGAGAGGAGGAAGAACGCATGTTTGACGATTTAATGTTAGCAAGCACAAGTAAAGGAAGTACACCAATGGAAACCGAAAAAAAGAAGACTGAACTCAAACCATTTAAAGCAAATCCAGTTCCAATAACATCCAAAATACCAATGATGAAATATATAAAGGCAGAACAGGATCATAAGTAGGTTAATAGCTGATTTACATTCAATCTTTCCGTTTCAAAAGAATAGAAACACGAAGAGACGTGCAAATACATTTTATCTAAATACATATACAAATGAGACGGGCATACTCAAAATTTCATTTTTTCCTTTCAAAATGTTACTATGATTTTATAAATTTTGAGCAATATGGTACAATTTTTACGAAAAAAGATAAACTGGTTCATCTTTTTTAGATTTGTTCAATCTTTTTCGCCAAAAAAGTTGGGTGTTGCTGTAAATAGTTCTGAATAACAATTTTTGAGTATTTCTTCTCATTTTAATACAATCAAATCATTCAAAAATGCATTTTTCATCGTACATCTTTTGTATTTTGGAAAAGAGCAAAAGATTAAATGTAAATTAGCTATAAGATAAGTCGATTAGTTTCATAATAATAATGAATTTAAAATATTAAAAATAGAAATGAACTTGCCCGATTAAATTCAACAATTGAATTACAATCCCAAATGAAGCCATTTTCATTCACTGAAAATAAAACAGAACGGCCAACAACTGCACGCTGTTTAAGCCGAAGCTCGTCATCACCGAATTTATCAACAACTAATAAAAAAAAAATGTTCAAAGCTAAACCATGCCCCTCAAATTTATTTAGCAATTATTTTTACCGTAAACTCTGGGAGGATGAATATTTTCGATCATTGAACAAAAAAATTCGTGCTGAAGAATTATTAAAATCATCATCTTTACCGCCTTCGATGGCTAAACGAGAACACAGCTCACAAAGTTCTATAAAACGACAAAAGAAACGTAAAAAATACAAAAGAAAAAATTCGAAAAATGATTCTAACAAAACACCACCTCACTGTAATCATTTTATTACCACAGGAACTCAGCCATTTGAGTTTGAAACTGAGAAAAGAGCAAAACGGAAATACAACAAGGTAAATGGTATAACTATAACTAGAAATAACTACCAGAAATAACATTTATTTTATATTAATTTTGAAAATTTGGAGTTTATTTTAAATTCTTTCTTTATTTTTGTGAATTTTTTTATTTTTTTACAAAACAACTAGTTTCGAGCAGATCTGCTCATCATCAGGTTACTTTAAAACTAAACAAGAATTATAAAGTCTAAAATTTGGACCAAATATTTGGTCCAAATTTTAGACTTTATAATTTATGTTTAGTTTTAAAGTAACCTGATGACGAGCAGATCTGCTCGAAACTAGTTGTTTTGTAAAAAATAAAAAAATTCACAAAAATAAAGAAAGAATTTAAAATAAACTCCAAATTTTCAAAATTAATATAAAATATTTTATTGTGATAAAGCGTGCTTTTAATTGAATCGCAAGATGTCAATATACATGTATTAATTTGTTTAGCAACCATCTACTGAAACCAGTAGTTCGAGTAATTCAAATTATCATTCATCACCGTTGCCGGTATACCCAGCGAGTCGACCCAATTTAGCCGCCACACTGCGGGTAGAACACAGTCGACAAAAACTATATAAAATGTCAAATACAGATTCTGAAATTGTTTCACCGCTTCGAACAAAAATTAAACGAATTGATTGGGGTGTGAAAAAAAGTCCAGCTTGGAAGTCCATTTACTTTGAGTTAGTTTATAAATAATTGCAAACGCAATTTATTGAATCGTACTAAAAGTTTTCTTTCTATTTGCAGTGGTACAAATGACGAGGATATCTATGTTCGTCTAGCGACACGAAGAGCCGAACAAAAATTAAGACAACAAGAGCATGAATTTAATATGGAAATAATGAGGCAACGGGTTCGAGCAGCGCCTTTACTGTTGGAAGGCCCAACACATTGGGGACCTCGAGTAGGAAAACAATCGCACGATTGTGGCAAAGAAGCTCAGGCAAAATTAATGCAACGATTAAAACGAAGACCACAATCGTATCAAAAACCTCGTAATACAAGCAAGTTAAGCTTTTATTCAGACGGGAAAAACAGCATCAAAAGTTCACCACATTCCAAAAAGTGTGGAGTAAGTGATTTTAATAATTTTAGAGATTTTGATGATTTAGACAGCGGAGATGCTGCTGTATTGTAAACAAATTCTAATAAAGGAATTTAAACTAAAAACCGTACCACAGAAGAAAGATTAACCAGAATAGTCATAACGCTGTTTTTGTATGGAAAAATTTGGACTCATTTTTTTGACCTTGATTTGCCGAATGTAAGAGAAAGTTGGGTTATGTATTCTTTGGTTTACTGGTTTTTATTTGAAATAATAAAAATTGAGAATCCTTAACAGTATAGTTAGTGAAATTATTTGACAAGTTTTGTTTTGACAGCATAATTTGTATTAAATATTCAAAAAATTCATAATATTCGAAAATAATTATACTTCAATGTCCAAAAAATAAGGTAAGATGAAAAAAAAATTTGATCCACGCAATGTCTATTCTGGTTAATCTTTCTTCTGTGACCGTACCTAATTAAATTAACTTGACTTACCTCTTCGCCATTAAAGCGTTCCTTTCCTACCATGTAAAATGGAACTGCATTCTTATTTAGTCTCGTATTCTTATGTGCATGGTTGACGTAAGAGAAACTATCAGCGGGGAAATGGTCGGAGCATACTACGCTAAATTTAGATGGATGAATGTTCTGTTTCCAACCTAGATTATCGAGCCAAACTTTTTTTTGTATATGACATTTTGGCAATCTACAATTTAAAAAAATTAAGGCAAATTCATTTAAAAGTTTGTAATTTGTATTTGGTTCTCAAATTTATAAAATATGCTCTTTTCGATTAACAGCGACCAATTTGGCTAAAGAATGTACTATATGCTTGTCAAAACCAAATTTTACATACTACATATTGGTATTTCAACTAAATATATTATTAATTAAATATTTATTTATTATAAATAGTTTCAAGAACCAATCGATCACTCAGTTTGAATGTACAAAAATCAAAATAATACCTGTGAAATGAAAGGCCCGGTTTAAATTTGGTCGGGTTATTGACATTGAGACAATTTTTAACTAAACACTTCATTTTCTATTTATTCGATTGACCTTTATTTGATTGACGTTTTAACACAGACATAGAGTAGAATGTAATTTATTTTTGGTTAAATTAATTGCAAAATAATATTTTTATTTAGTTACACAAAATACGCAAATTTCACGAGTATGAGTTTGTTTGGCTTATGAAGTTGAACAAATTTGTTTTGTTGACAAGAGTTGAAAGAAGCAAACCAAAGACTTTAAACAAATAGACTAGAAACAACATTTATGCTGCGAGTGGAGTCGAGTTTAATCCTAGTTACTCTCACTATACGGAGTCGAGTTAAACTCGACTCGACCTAAATAATTTCTATAGTCTAGTTAAACTGTACTCTAAAAAATGCACTATATAAGCTGTATTTTGTTGAGAAAAAATTAATTCGAATTATTTTGGAGTTATTTTTTTCTTAACAGAATAAACCGCGAAATATTTTTTCGATTTAATTTGTATATTCTATGTTGGTATTTTTTCTGTTTTTCATTCAAGCAGTTACGTATTTTATTTGTTCGAGCTCAAATTAATGTCGAATTCTTTTCGTTTTTTTCAAATCAATGTGAATTTTGTGGTGCGAAAAGTACACGAAACAAATTGATGTTTTTTTGACGTTACTAACAACAACAAAAATAGAAACTTCAATTTTTATTTGTCAAAGTTGTGAATATACGAGTTTTTTGTGTCTTGATTTTAAATCATTTTAATTGTTGTTTAATAATTTTAATCGTTTAAATAAAGTTTTCAATATAAACAGTTTTTTTCCGTCTCGATTTTTATTATTCTTTTGTTTGTTTGTTGTGTTTAATTATTTTAATTTTGACGATGAAGATGCCACCAATTCCGCAATTACCTCTTCCATAGTTGTTCTATAAATTATATATTTATTTTATTCAAATTTCAAAACAAAACACTGAATACAGTTGACACAAAACACTATAAAAATCAATTCGAAATCGAGACGGCAAAATCTGTTTACATATATTGACAATTTTATTGAATTCAATTAAAATAATTAAGCACAACAAATAAAAGGATAAAAAATCGAGACGGGAAAAACTGTTTATATTGAAAACTTTATTTAATACGATTAAAATAATTAAACACAACAATTAAAATGAAATCAAGACACAAAAACTCAGACAACTTTGACAACTAAAAATTGACGTTTCTAATTTGTTGTTGTAGTTGATTTATGAAAAAATATACATTTCGTAAAATTGATGTACATCGAAAAAACATTGATGTTTTTTGACGAAAAGTACATGACTTTCGATGTACATCAATTTTTTTTTGATGTTTTTTGGATCAACGTATATTTTATTAAAACCTAGCAGTTTTATTTAAATTGAGGTTATGTTTTTGCTACTGTCACAAAAATTTGTATTCCATTGAACATCTACTCACAAGTACTTGGGCCCTTTCCGAAAGTTATACTTATTTATTTAGACCTACTTATTTAAATAAGTATGTTGACGAGGTAACTTAAAATAAGTATTACTAAAGATTCATGTTAAACCAAAAGTGGTCTGACTGAAAACGTTCGAGATAAATTCAACATGTACACGGCGGCTTGACTGAAAGCAAAGATTATTAACAAGAAGATCTTCTTGTTAATAATCTTTGCTTTCAATCAAGCCGCCGTTTTAATGTTGAATTTATCTCGGACATTTTCAGTCAGATCACTTTCGGTTTAACATGTATCTTTAGTATGTGTTCTTACAAAAAAAAAAATCTTTAACGAAAACTAAAATTCTGTTAATTTCATTGCAAACGTATTGTGATATTATGTAGTAATTAAGTTTTATAAAAAATTTATTTAGAAAAATTATTTTATAGTTACAAAATAGTCAAAATAAAAAATAAGTATGTGAAATCAATTCGGATGATTTTACATACTTATTTAAGATGGCGGCAAATAAGTATGGCTAAGGCCCAAATCGATAAACGCAAATTAATTCGCAACTACGACTATAGTGTCTGTTTTTGGTATTTTTGAACCACATTAAAGTGTCGATTTTAATTTCTAGTTACGATTGTAGTCATGGATATCGGTGACTAAAACAGTTCTTACAACTGACGTATAATACCGAATTTTTTTCGGAACATAAATTGTTTGTTGTTGCTATTTATTATGTGGAATTGTATGGTACAAAAAAAATTGCTGTAAATCAATAAATAATTATTTACAGCAATTTTGTGCATATCTATGGGAAAATATTATTGATGTTTTTTTTATGTAAATCAAAATTACCAAATTTTTTATGTCAATCGCAATTTTGAGAAATTGAGATATTTTGATAAATTTACCCCCACCTCTCTTCCAGTAAAATTAAAAATATCAATTGCGATAATAATAACAACAAACGAGACTCCAGATTTGTAATTTGCTATTCATGAATAAAAATTACAAAATTATTTATATTTTTTACGACTACGTAGCCACAAAAGTTCATAGTTTCCATTTTAAATATTCCTTATTAATAATATAAACAAAATTTCTCTTGACAGCTAATCTCACATCTGAAAAAACTATTGTTTTGTTTCCATCACAAAATAAATTTGCTTGTACGTTCTATGGGAACCGGAAAATTATTTTTTTCATGTTGGCAGCTCATGTTCGAAAAACTTTAGTTTTATTTACGTTTAAAAATTCCATTAAAATCCCAACTAAATTCGCTGTTTTAATGTCGTTTAAAAATACCAGTTTCGGAATTCAATTCCGATAAAACTGTAACTACAACTAAAAGTTGTAGTTGCGTCTATCGATTTGGCCCTAAATAACTGAAAATTTTTTGGTAATTCCTGTCACGTGCAATTGTTGTTGTAAATTTTTCAACAAAATATAGCTTTTGTTGAGAAATTTACAACAACAATTGCACGTGACAGGAATTAAATAATTCGAACAAAAAAAATTCAGTTATTTAATTCTAGCTCGAACAAATAAAATACGTAACTGCTTGAATGAAAAACAGAAGAAATACCAACATAAAATATAAAAATTAAATCGAAAAAATATTTCGCGGCTTGTTCTGTTGAGAAAAAAATAATTCGAATTAATTTATTTTTCAACAAAATACAGCTAAAATACAGCTAATGTCAAACGTCAATCCTTTTTTTCTTGCAGTGGCCCTATTCTGGTAATTCCCGGGGAATAGAAATTTTAAATTTTGTTGCAGTATTATTCCCTTTTCCCCAAAGTGTATTCTGGTGTTCGGGAAAGATTTTTATTGGGAAAAAATTATTCCCCATTACAGCAGTTTTGACGTTTGTTTTTCCACACCGATTTTATGAAAGAAGTGATGGGGAATAGATTTTTAATGATAATGCTGGTTTATATGTAGTTGTTATTAATAATTACTAATATTAATACTGTTAATAATTTTAAAGATAGTATTATAATAAATAAGAGTAATGTATTATAATAATTTTGATACAACTAAATTTATTTTCCCTGTATATTTATTCCCCAATTGACAGAATTCACTTTAAGAAAATGGGGAATAAAAAGTTGGAAATATGTATCTGGGAAAAACTGCTGTAAAAAAAATTATTCCCCGTTCCCCGGGAATTACCAGAATAGGGCCACAGGGCAGTCCACACAACCGTTCACTCTACATTCAACTATAACCCAACAAACACTTAAATAAAAACCCTATCTTTTACCACAGAATACAACCAGAAGAGACATAACGCTGTTTTTGTATGGCAAAATTTGGACTCATTTTTTTGACCTTGAATTGCCGAAGGTAAGAGAAAGTTGGGTTAAGTATTCTTTGGTTTATTGGTTTTGATTTGAAATAATAAAAATTGAAATGTGCTCAAACAATGAATCCTTAACATTGTAGTTAGTGAAATTATTTGACAAGTTTTGTTTTGACAGCATAATTTGTATTAACTACTATAATATTCAAAAATAATTATACTTCAATTTCCAAAAAAGAAGGTAAGATGAAAAAGAAATTTGGTCCATGCAATGTCTATTCTGGTTAATCTTTTTTCTGTGCTTTTACTGGCTTTACACCGTAGATAGTATAATAGCAAAATAGTATAATATTATTTTACTATCTGTCATAGTCGGTTTTACACCGCATAAAATATTCATAAAAAACAGAAAATTAAAACAAAATAATAAAAAATGATAATTTCCGAATACACATAAATATTTCTAGACTATTTTATGAACAAAACACTGTCACAAATTTTCCTTCTACAATAAAATAAAATATAATAGTTATTAAAATTTGATAGCTCTCAAATTAAAATATTATATTTTATTATTGCTATTATACTATCAAAACATCGGTTTAACACAGGATAGCAAAATAGTATTATACTATTTTGCTAATATACTATGTACGGTGTAAAATCGGTAATTGTTTTCAGTTAAAATTGTGGCAGCACCATCGTGGAATTGGCACCAATATCGAAACGTGCAACGGGTAACACTAATATAGAAAGGTACAATAGGTAACACAAACAACGGGTAACACCATTATAGAAAGGTACAACAGGTAACACAAACAACGGGTAACACCAATATAGAAAGGTACAACAGGTAACAAAACCTTACAGCTTACAGTTCTGTTTCGCTCAACCTGAAAATCACCACAAAATGTATGTAACATCTAAATTATATACATACATATATGTATATCATCTTATTATTATTATTATTATTTATTTACAATTTTTTTTTTTTTTAACAAACAATAAAAACATTTAATTCAAGCTCATAAACCAATTAAACCTTTAAGAATGGCTTCATTCTGGTAACATAAAAAACACCTTCAAATGGCTTACCAGTTATCTGAAATCCATCCACATCGCGCAGTACCTTAACGATCCTATACGGACCACGATATTTTGGAATCAATTTCTTTATAATTTCCGGAGTAGTGTCTACATTCTTAATAACTAGAAGTTCATCTTCAGAATATTTAGTTGGACCTTTCCTTTTCTTATTGAAATACGTCTCATTATACATTTGAGCCTTTTGGATATTTTTGGAAGCTATTTCTCTCACCTCTTGCAATGAACGCTCGTCATTGTCCAAATCAACATTTTGACTTAAATTTTCAACAATTTTGTCTTGTACAACTTCTTTCTATGGTTAAAACCAAACAATAGCACACTGGGAAAAACCTTCGTACTTTTGTTGCAAGTATTGTTGTAAGCAAATTCTATCTCACTTAAAACATCATCCCAATATAAATTATGTTGCTTGTCTACCAATTTTGCCAACATAGCTGTTATTGTCTTTATTCTCCCTACTTGCCCATTAGCCCTTGGTGCACCAGTTGCAACTAACACATTTTGTATAAAATTTTCTTGTAGAAAATCTTTAAAATCTTTGGATGTAAAATTGCTTCCTCGATCTGTGATTATTCGATTCAGTCTTCTAAATTGTTTAAAATATGTGGTTGATTTAGTTGCAAACAGCCGAACGAATTTTGTAAAGCCATCAATAATAGCTAACATATATTGTCTCTTTAATTTAGTTGGCTCTAACGGACCATAAAAATCCGCATGAGTATTGTCAAATGGTTTGTTTCCTTTGGGTATTGGATGTAAGTATCCTTCACTCTTTCCACTTGGTACATTAAAATTTATAAATTTTAGACAATTTTTTATATACTCGCTTACTTTTCCTCGAAACTTTGGAAACCAATAATTTCTAGAGATAACCTCAACTATTTTATCTACCCCTAAATGGCCTAAATAATCATGAGAATTCCTGATTACCTGCAATTCCATAGTTTATGGAACATAAAATCTAATTTTATGTTTTGAAATTTTCTTGTAAATTAATCCTCCCTCATTTCAAACAGCGGGCTATCAGCTTTCTCCAATGCCTTCCTTAAATTTCCCAATGTCGAATCCTGATTCTGCAATATCGCTAATGTTTGTTCAAATGGATTCTCTTCAATAATTAAAATATTCTCTACTCTGCTGAGTGGATCTACATGTTGCATTCAACGAGCTTCTGAATGTTCCAATTTATAATTATAATCCTGGAATTATTTTTTTATTGAGTGTTAAAGTTAAAGCATTATTATTATTATTATTGAAGGGCCATGTGAGCGATAAGCCATCTCGCACTACGACCTAAAAGATCTATTGTGCTGGACCCTGCTTAACTATCCATCCAGTCAATATTCAGGTTCTTAATGAACTTGATAAAACTGCCAGCCGTTACGTGATACATACTATCTGGGCTTATTGCTCTCCCTCCTAAATGTTTACTAAAGCATGTAGTTCCGCTAGAAAGACCCCTGCCCCGTCTTCCGTTTGATTTTACTCTTACGAGTTGCTGGGAATTGCAAATCGCATGTAGGTCACCCAGCTTTACTACAGGAAGGCTAAATAAAACTGGAGGGTGCCTGGTATCCATAGTCCGAATACTTTGGACTGATTAACCTATCAGCCACTCATCCATCGGCATATGCTGTTCCGCCTTAGATTAGGGTTTTTGTCAAAGTTTTCTCCTTTAGCGCCGTACTTTAGCCTAAGCCAAATGGCCAAAAATGAGCCAAATGGGCTTAGTTACCAGTGGTTGCCACGAGGAGACAGCACATACACTTGCGAATTGTGAACAGATTATCCCTTACACAATTGTACCCATCACGCAGCTGCCTAATACATGACCAGAACAACTCACGTGATGCGCACCCTACTGGAAGGTTATGGAGCTGGCAGATTAATCTATTCAACTTTCGTGCCCCCTTCCAATAGACGCCAAACCACCAAGTTAAAGCGTTACAATCGGTAAATATCGTAAACTCCCGGCCATGTAAATAAACCCTAAATCTTCTCAATGCATAAATTACAGCCAGATACTCCAACTCATAGGAGTGATACTTTGCTTCTATTGGAGTCGTACTTTTTGAAAAAAAAAAAAACTAATGGGATGAAATTTTCCATCTGGTTGTCATTGCATTAATATGGCCAAAGCCAACCTACGTACGATGCATCGCAATGGAGTGCAGTCTCGTTTTTCGGAGAAAATATTGCCAAAATAGGTTCTTGTACCAATTTTGATTTTAAAATTTCAAATGATTCTATTATTTGATTTTTGCCCATTTCAAATTGGCTCGTAAATTAAAAATTATCGACGATAAATTGAAATTTTGTATTAAAACTCTTAAAATTTTAAATTTTATTTTTAGTAAATTCACGATATTTTAACTATCATTAATTAAAAATCATACAGTTTTAACTATTTTTATAATTTTCTTACATAATTTAGTAAAAAAGGGAATATCGTTCTCGTTACTCGTTCTTAATGTGTATCGGCCTTTATATGAAAAATGTTGTTTGGGTTTTTACAAAAAATTTTCATAAAAACTATTTCTTTAATGACTTATTACGAACAAATTTAAGTTCAAATTTAGATTTTTTTCACAATTTTCTTTCTCATATGCTCACTTGGATGTAAAATGCAGCTAAAATTTTAGGTTTCCAAGCATTTACTTTAAAAACAACAACAATAAATATAAATTTCATTCATCGCCTCAAAAAATACAAACTTTTCTAGTTTGACGCCGCTCTATGTGTTCACTCTTATGGAAATACAATAATACATGTATACTAATTTAGCGCCGCTGTTTGCTCCGTTAAGTAATTTTCATACCAGGCGCCTCGGCTTTGAGCTTCGTAAATAAAAATTTTTTGTTTCGTTTTTTAACTATGTAAATTAGTTTTATTCGATTGATACCGTTTAATTTTATAGTAATAAATTCAATTTGTTGAAATATAATTTATTTTAATTAAGTGATAATTAAAAAAAAAAAAATATATATTACAATGAAGTTATCTGCAAAGCCAAGGCAATGCGTTCCACACTCGACTGCAACATTTTAAAGTAGTACAAAGCGAAGTGCTTTCTCAACATAACCTACAAATCACATTTTTTGCACAAATATTTCATACTTACTAAAAAATCTAGCTCAAATGAACGTTACAAATTTAGAATATCTCATTTCTTGCTATAATTCACGTGCAAAATAGACCTAAATAAAATATTTGATAGCAACCGAATATTCAAAGCCAACGCCACCGGTATGAAAGGGTGTCAGCTTCGCATTTGTGGTAACTAAATATTTCGAGGCGAGGCGCCTGGTATGAAAGTACTTTAATGTGTTTGGGGTATGACGTATGTCAAATTTAAATGTCATATCGACGTGAAATATCTTCTGAATAATAAATACGTATTTAAATAAATAAGTACGTATTTAAACTTTAAATTTATTTGGGTACTATTTATTTGTGTATTATATTTATTCAAAAAAGTCAAAAAACAACAAAAAATAATATTTATTGTGATGAAAATAAAAGATCTGGATCCATTTTCTTTCACAGCTTCTATTAATTACTGAAACAAAATATGATTCATTTCATACATACATGAATGAATGCATATTTAAATCTATGCCGCCACTACATAAAAAACTGACAAAAAAAATTAATGGTTTTATATGGTTTTTATTATTTATTTAATTTTTCTACGAACGTACGTAAATAAGGGGATTTTAAAATAAAATATTTTATGTCGTATATTCCTAATTTTTGATTTTTTACGCCTGGACGTGGACCATCCCATGGATTTTGTATAGGAAAAAGAAACACAAACAAATTTGTTTTGATTTTGATTGTTTTGAAGGACACACAAACTAAACACTACTTAATGATGTTCGAACTGATTCATTAACGAAATTAATTATTATTAATACCGGCAACATTTATTAGAACATCCACAATTATTCCAAGGCGATATTCATATCAGAATTAATATTTTTTCAAATATTTATATACATATATATATATATATATATATATATATATATATATATATATATATATATATATATTATATATATATATATATATATATATATATATATATATATATATATATATATATATATTTATATATATATATATATATATATATATATACTATATATATATATATATATATATATATATATATATATATATATATATATATATATATATATATATATATATATATATATATATATATATATATATATATATACATATATATATATATATATATATATATATATATATATATATATATATATATATATATATATATATATAAATATATATACATATATATATATATATATATATAGCCTTGGCCAAAATTATAAAGCACCCCTCCCAAATTGCAGTATCTACAAAACGAATGAAGACAAAAATTAAAACTCAATATTTTTAGGAAATACTTTTTATATTTTATTAATTTTAGTATTTTGTAGGTCCTCCTTTGGCTTTGATGACAGCCAGGACTCTTTTATTCATCGACCGTACTAATTTTTCGCAGGTATTTCTCGATATATTTTTCCATTCCTCTGTCAGCGCACGTTTGAGGTCTTCCTTTAAAGTCATACTGCGATCCTTGATTTTTTTTTTACCACAAATTTTCAATGGGATTTAGGTCTGGTGACTGGGCGGGCCAGTCCATAACTCGAATTTGTTTTTTCGAAACCAACTCATCGTAACGCGGGAAGTATGGCAGGGGGCATTATCCTGGTGATAAATTATCGAAGAACTATATCCGTTTCCCCAAAGATTTGCCGAATTGAGGCATTCAATGCAGCCTCGAGGACGGTAACATAGTTGGTACTGTTCATCGGACCCTCACAAAACAACAGTTTTCCCACCCCTGATGATTCCATACAACCCCACACCATCAGTTTACCCCCTCCATGCTTTACGGTAGGCACTATACAATCAGGATTGTATGTTTCCCCGACTCTTCTTCTTACGATGGTTGCGCCAGGAGTTCCAAAAATCTATAAGAATTCCATCAAATTTAACATAAATTTCTCTATTAATTCTTTTAAAATACATAGCACAATTTTTTATTTTTTTTTTGACTAATTATTTTTTAATATTTATTTTTTATATTTACCTCAAAAGTAGATTCATCTGACCAAACAACTCTCGCCCAATCCACGTCATTCCAATGTTTGTGTTCTCGAGCCCATCTCAAGCGACTTTTTATGTTGGTAAGTGAGAGCAAAGGTTTTTTTCTTGCTTTACAACCTTTCAATCCAGCTTGCAGGAGCCTTCTTCTAACTGTCCGTGCCGAAATGTGAACTTCTTGTTCTGTTAAATGCTCTGCAGCTATCTCAGCAGATGTTTTTCTTCGGTTTTGAGAGATTTTCGCACAATTTGTCGATCGTCTCTTACCGAAGTGATACGATTTCTGCCTGAGCGTAGTTTATAGGCATAGTCTCCGGTCTCTTTAACCCTTTTCAATGTAGATTGAACTGCTCCACGAGAGCATTTTAATTTTTGGGATATTTTAATTTGGCTTACACCCTGGGAATCCAACAACACATTTTGTGCCCTTATTCCTTCACTGAGTTGGCACGCTTTAGGCATAATTATCACAAACACACTTTTTTTCTCAAAAAACTTACGAAAACTCTTTTTGATTTAAAACACTTTATGTGAAGACTGCACACGGTCAAATACAAAACTAAAATAAAAAAATTTTACGACGCTACAACTTCTTGTTAAGAACCTAAAACAAAACAAAAATTGGTGATTTTCAATAATTAAGGGTCGCATTCGGTGGGACGACTCGTTCGTTAACACCCATTGTTTAGAAAGACATAATATTAATATATAATGCTAATAGATAGGGGTGCTTTATATTTTTGGCCAAGGCTGTAAATGGTTGTGTATTCGCTTGAACAACGCTGGGAAATATTGAAACATTACTTCGAAAATCTTGGCAAAAAAATCATTTTTTCGAATGAGGTGCATTTCCATCTTGGCGGCTATGTAAATAAGCAGAATTGTCGCATTTGGGGCACGGAGAACCCGCACGTGATCCTAGAGAAGCCGATGCATCCTCAATGAGTGACTGTTTGGTGCGGATTTTGGTCCGTGCCACACAGCACACGTTTCAATTGATCTTTTGCGCACTGTCTTCGAAGATCGAATTATCAGCCGAAATGCTAATGTGATTTGGCCGCCTCGGAGCTGTGATTTGACGCCGTTGGACTATTATCTTTGGGTTGCCGTCAAAGATAAGTGTTACGCCGATAAACTAGCAACGATTGACGCTCTCAAGAACAATATTCGCATTGCCATTGAAGGCATAATGCCGCATACCATCGAAAATGTGCTCAAAAATTGGACCGACCGTATGGGGTACGTCAAGGCCAGCCGAGGCAGTCATATGAATGAAATAGTACTCCATAATTAATCGGAAGGATTGTTCTTTACAATGAAAAAATAAATTTGAAAAAATATTGAGAACTTTTGTTTTATTGCATTTTTAAGAAGAAAAAATTTATTTGGCCCACCCTGTATATATAAACAATCGAAATGTCATACAACTGCGTGAAGTTAGGAATTTTTTTTTTGTTTTTTGTTTACTAGCGCAAAAATGGAGTTGACGATTGTAAAAGTAGAGAAAGCGCTTATCGAGGGAAAAAGTTAAAATGAGGCAATGGGCAAAATGACATTTCTCATAAATGCGACGAAAGAAAATTTTGCAATCCGGTAATTAAAAATGGTTTTTATAATCCAAATTGTGAATTATTTACAATTATTAGTAATCTGTGGCCCTATTCGGGCTATTCCCTGGGAATTGGGAAGAGTATTGCTATTGACGATTGTAAAAGTAGAAAAAGCGCCTCTCGAGGAAAAAAGTTAATATGAGGCAACTGGAAAATGACATTTCTCATAAATACGACGGAAGAAAATTTTGCAATCCGGTAATTAAAAATTGTTTTTATAATCCAAAATATGAATTATTTACAATTATTAGCAATCGGGTAAGTAAAAATTGTGTTTACAGTTCAAAATTGGAATTCTTTACAACAATTTAGAACGACAAATTATCAGCTAGCTCAGTTTAAAAAATTTCCGCTAGGTGGAATCTGCAATGCTCCAATCGTCAATTAACGTTTATTATTAAAATACGCGCTTATTGTGAATGCTAAGTTAAGTACTTTCATACCAGGCGCTTCGCCTCGAAATATTTAGTTACCACAAATGCGAAGCTGAGACCCTTTCATACCGGTGGCGTGGGCTTTGAATATTCGGTTGCTATTAAATATTTTATTTAGGTCTATTTTACATGTGAATTATAGCAAAAACAAAGATATTCTAAATTTGTAACGTACATATGAGCTAGATTTTTTAGTAAGTATGAAATATTTGTGCAAAAAATGTGATTTGTAGGTTATATTGAGAAAGCACTTCGCTTTGTTCTACTTTAAAATGTCGCAGTCGAATGTGGAACGCACTGCCTTGGCTTTGTAGATAACTTCATTGTAATATATATTTTTTTTTTAAATTATCACTTAAAAATAAATTATATTTCAACAAATTGAATTTATTACTATAAAATTAAACGGTATCAATCGAATAAAACTAATTTACATAGGTTAAAAACCAAAATAAAAATTTTTATTTACGAAGCTCAAAGCCGAGGCGCCTGGGGGCCTATTCTCGAATTCCACATCCATTTTCCACATGTGGACATCTGTCAAAACCCATAAAAATTGAATTTTTTCGGTACTAAGGGAATATTTCCGAATGGGTATAAGCACAGAAGAAAGATTAACCAGAATAGTCATAACGCTGTTTTTGTATGGAAAAATTTGGACTCATTTTTTTGACCTTGATTCGCCGAAGGTAAGAGAAAGTTGGGTTATGTATTCTTTGGTTTACTGGTTTTTATTTGAAATAATAAAAATTGAGAATCCTTAACAGTATAGTTAGTGAAATTATATGACAAGTTTTGTTTTGACAGCATAATTTGTATTAAATATTCAAAAAATTCATAATATTCGAAAATAATTATACTTCAATGTCCAAAAAAGAAGGTAAGATGAAAAAAAAATTTTATCCACGCAATGTCTATTCTGGTTAATCATTCTTCTGTGGTATAAGCATGTGGAAAAATTCCCCATATAGGAAAATGTCAATGCCGCATGTGTTTTATATACGAATTACAAATTTCGAACCATTTTTTGACAACTTTGACAGATGTCCACATGTGGATAATGGATGTGAAATTCGAGAATAGGCCCCCTGGTATGAAAAGTACTTTAGTCTTTCTCTGACGTTTGCTTATTTCAGCTCTATTTCTTTAACTCTATTACCCCAAACCCATAAGCGGCGCTCTACGCCTGGCTTCGCTTCTCTTCGTCTCTATGATTTTTTGCAAGCATATAGACGCAGCTAATTTGACAGTTATTTATATGAAAAATGTTGTTTGGGTTTTTACAACAAAACATTTTCATAAAAAACTATTTGTTTAATAACTTATTACGAACAAATTTAAGTTCTAATTTAGATTTTTTTTTCCAATTGTCTTTCTTATATGCCCATTTGGATGTAAAAATCAGCTAAAATTAGAGGTTTTACTTTAAACTCAACAACATTAAAAATAAAGCATTTACTTTAAAAACAACAACATTAAAAATATAAATGTCATTCATCGCCTCAAAAAATAGAAACTTTGATAGTTTGACGCCGAAATACATGTATTCTAATGTAGCGCCGCTGTTCGCACCGTCAATGTTTAGGGTATATGACGAAATACTTTTGATATATCCATTTTTGCGTCGAGAGGGAATCAGGTGTTTTCATAGTTCGTTTGTGTTACGTATTTTGCGACTTCCTAAAATTGTTTAGCGGGTAGGTAGATCTAATTTGAATGTGGAATTTAAAAATAATTCCGAAAAACGATATTTTCAGAAATTTGCATTTCAAAATTATTATTTTTCCGAGTAATATTTTATATTTATGTGGATATACATACATACGTCGGAAATATGTATGTACGTATATAGGCTTTGAAAATAAAATGAACACGAACTGGTGTGGACTTTGTTTTTAAATTACACTGTACATACATTCATACATATAAACACATTCCATAAAATCCACAAACAATTCCGAAAATTTTTATCGTTGCCGTTGGTAAAAATTTGAACATTTGTTTATAGATTGTGTTTTTGTGCATTTTGACGTATAAACTATACGACGACGATTTTACCAATAAATATTTTATTTTTAATTAATTAATTGAATTGCACGGCGTGGTTATTTCTAAAATATAACGGTAGTAGCACATTTTATGTTGTTTTTATTTTTTGTTAAATTTTAATTAAATATTCATTTATATTTAGTGATTGGAAAAATAAATTTAAAACTTTAAATATGGATACACTGGGAAGCTACTCTGAATATATGTCGATTGGAAATGACTATATAAGTTGCGCTGAAGTCGATGGTGAATCTGTTTATTATTCAATGAATGAAACGATTCGTAATTGTTCAGAACAAGATAATAGCCAAGAAGGAAACGTTACACTGAAAGACGATGGAGCCACAAAAATTGGGGATAATATATTACGTTCCGAAGAACTTCCTGTTAGTGAACTTGAAATAAATCACAATGAGAATTTAATATGTTCGACGCCTAATAAATTCAACGTTTCAACGGTAAATAATAAATCAGTCGATGGATTTTTAGAAATGAGTAAAATTTTGAGACAAATCACTACAAAGTTACAAGCAGTTCAAAATAAGGAGAACGTCGATTTGAATAAAACTGATAATATCAGAGCAATGGGAGCAACTAAATTGCCTGAAGATAAAATAATGAAAACCAAGGTCATAACTTCGAAACCAACCGTAATAATTACAGCTTCTGAAGTTCGCAATATGGCGAACAGTAAAACTATTAAAAAATCAACACAATCAAATCCGACTACCGGCATTCAAAACAGAATGTCAGTGAGAACAGGACCTACTTATATGGCCCAAAATATGAGAAAATCTTTTATTCCTTCAAAACTCGAAATAAAAGAAAAAAGCAAAGGATCCCCGAACAAAAAATTGTTATCTAATCAAGGGGCTGTAAGGAAAGAATATACGCTACGAAAATCAATAATGCCTAAAACTGCGTCGAACAAACAAGTAATATCTGCTTTAAAAGTTTCTACCAAGCCTAGGCCATCGATTTATAATTCTCAAAAGACTTTAAATCTTCCCTGCGCATTAGAGAAACTAAACGCCAACCAAAAGACTACAACTCTCGAAGCCAAATCAAGCACTTCGACTTCCGGAAAAAACCGTAAAACTTTAAACCTTCGTCGGTCAATTGGAAAATTAAGTGTTGCCTTGAACCAAGAGACAGGTTCCGAGCCTAAACCTAGCGCAACAGGAAATCGGAATGCATTAAATCTTCGTCGCTCCATAGCGAGATTCCAAGGAATAAATAATAAAGAAGCTGCCGTTTTTGACTGTACGAAATGTAATCGTAAGTTTCGTATGGAATCAAACTATCTAACACACATGAATGATCATATTGACCCGGCCACGTTAAACTTGGTGTGTAAATATTGCGATAAAAAATTTCAATTAGGTGGTGCACTTCAAACCCATCTTCGAGATTACTGCACAAAAATACCACCAAAAGAAAAACGTTTATTAACCGTTACAAAAAGCCAAATGACCCCGGCTTCAAAAAATAATTCAAAAACGAATAGCTTGGATAGTCTAAGTAAAATCTCAAATTATTCACCAAACTCAGTTCGATCAGATGCGTCATTAATGAAACCGCCAGGTCTACCATTAGATGTTATATTCAAAGAAATGGATAAAAAATTAAAGACTTTTCATTCCGGAGTTCCTCGTACACCGAAAAAGGTCAACATGTGCAAAAAATGTGGAAAGATGTTCTATAATATATTCGCCTTACAGGCCCATACAACCTGTGCTGTTTCCGACGAGGATGATGTTGAAACGGATGGTAATGCGCAGAAATAATTTTTAAAACGGGAAGTATGCACGACTTTTTTTATTCTATCATAGTTTATGAATTTTATGTAGACCTATTTTAAAATTTATTTTTCCATTATTATCTAGAAATTTTTAATTTTATTTTAAAATTTTTAATGTAAATAAAATACAATTTAAACAAACATAAACGTATTTCAAACCAAATACCAAACTGTTGGGTTGGACATTTTCTCCGGTGAAACGCTAACCCCCGAACGAACAAGCGGCGGTAAATTAGAATATAAATGTATTTTCATAGGAGCCAACCATCGACGATAAATTGAAATTTTTTATTAAAACTATTAATATTTTATTTTTAGTAAATGCACGATACATTAGCAATCGTTAATTGGAAACTTTCGGTTTTCACTATTTTTATAATTTGGTGAAAAATGAAAATTCGTTTACTTCGCTCATAATTTTGTCTACCCTTTTTTCCATTTATCTTAGACATTATATACTCAAAGGAATTATTTCTCAAATATTTGGACCATAAAGAAAATATAAAGCATAAAAAGGGTCTCGGTAAACTATCATTATCAATTGTAAATACAGTTTGTTAAAAAAAATTACGATTATTCTTGATTTATTTAAAAAATTAATCAAAAAACCGCTAAACTTCATATAAAAATATGTTTTTTTGACTACACGAGACGTGATGCGCAAAGACGAAAATGAGACACTGGAATATACTATGTACCTCTTTTTTCTGTATACCTTGGGCAATGCCTTGGGTATAAAATGTCAAATGAAATGTCACTTATACCTACTTCTCAGTGGAATGAAATTATTCATTCCGGAATGAAAATACATGGTATTATTTTTGTAAAATTAACAAAGTAAGACTACATATATCAAAGGGGACAAGGAAAACGGTATGCGGCTCTGCGCCGCACCGAGCAAATTATCAAATAGGCACTTTAATGAGTTGTTTTGATCAAAATCCATATAAAAAAATGTAAACAAACCACTTTGACCCCGTATTTATGTTGGCAGTAAGTACAAATACTGTTTTATTGATTTTACGTTAAAAAAAGTGTTTTTATTTTCAAGGTCGGAATGCATTCCAAAAAAAATGTTTATTAAAAAAAGCGATCAAGAATTTGTGCAATTGTTTACAATAGTAGTAAAATCGAGTTTATGTGTAACGGAAAATCGAAATTAAATAATCATGATTAAAACACATGACTTAACAGAAACCGAAGCAGGTTCATCGATCCCCGATGAAGAACAGTTCAGAGTATCAGACGACGAAGAAGGTGGGACAAGAGTGGGGGATATTTACATTCCGCCTCCAGTTCCTCCTTACTGTTCGTCTGAAAGCAAAGGGAACCGACTGATTATCACAAATATTATTATAGAGAATTTTAAAAGTTATGCTGGAAAAGTTGAATTGGGGCCCTTTAATCATGTAAGTGGCACCGAATTTACATCTATCTAGTTGATATTACATTACAAAGAGCTCTCTTTATAGTGTACATCCTCTATAATTGGCCCGAATGGCAGTGGTAAAAGTAATGTTATTGATGCTATGTTGTTTGTATTCGGTTATCGGACACAAAAGTTGCGATTAAAAAAGCTTTCCGCGCTTATTCACAAATCCACAAGAGTTTTAGAAATGGACTACTGCTCAGTATACGTCTACTTCCAGCAGATAGAAGATCTTCCAAATGGAGATTGTAAATTAGTACCCAATACGGAATACATGATATCACGTACGGCCCACTCGAATAACACGTCATTTTATTTCATCAACCATACACGTAAACATTTCAAAGAAGTTTCTAAATTGTTGAAACAACACGGAATCGATTTAGACCACAATCGGTTTTTAATTCTACAGGGTGAGGTTGAATCAATCGCTTTGATGAAACCAAAAGCGAATACTCCAAACGAATGTGGATTTTTAGAATATCTTGAGGACATAATAGGTACATCACGATACATCGAGCCCCTAGCTAAAATTGATACTCGTGTAGAATACCTAAATGAACAACGTACAGAAAAACACAATCGATGTAAGTTATCCGAGCGTGACATGAAAGATTTAAAGAAACCATTCGATGAGGCAATAGAATACCTTAAGCTTGAGAATCAAATCACTCGTTCTAAAAATGTACAATTCCAGATATATATACGCGAATTAAGAAACAAATCATCCATTTTCGAAGAGGAACGAATGACGATAGCCGAAAATGTAAGAGAACAAAAAAACAAGTATTCTGAAATTCAATTGATTCGAGTAGAAAAGGAAGAACTCCTCAAAGGTGAAATAAAGAAGTGTGACAATTTGATTAAAACAAAGGAAGATTATGAGACGCATTATATAAATTCAATTAATAAGGCGGCCGAACTGCAAGCGACGCTAGTATCGCAGAATACAAGAAGAAAACAGGCTTTGGCAAATATATTGAAGGAGAAAAAGAAGTTAGATCAAATGAAAAATATTCCAGGAGAAAATAAAAAAGGTATTGATGAAGCTCAAACGCAGCTTAATAAACAGCTAGCCAAAAAATCAGAGCAGGAGGAAATTCTAGCCGCAAATCTATCGAATTTAAATGATGAAACTAAAGATTTAATTGAGAAAAAAATAATTTTACAAACGAAGTTAATTGGTTTGAAGGGGACGGTGGATGAGACCAATTCTAATTTTAACGTTGCAAAATCCGAGCTGGAAATGTACCAATATCAGCAGACAACTGAAGCCAATCGTCTAAAAAAGTACGAGGAATTTTTGAAAAATTGCGAAGATACGAAAATGAATCATCACGTGGAACTGACTAAGAAAACGAAGGAGCAATTGGCTCTACAGACAATATATGAGGAGAAACAGCATCTGACGAAACAGCTCCTCGAGGAAGAAACAATCTTGACTTCTAAATTGAATGAAAAAAATGCAGAGATACAAGCATTCAACACCGTGCAGCAATCCCATAATAGGAACAAAATTGTTCAAGCACTTATGGAACAGAAACGTTTAGGGAATATCATTGGCATATTGGGACGCTTGGTAAGTTAAAGAATATTTGAGTTTTCTGTAATTTTTATGATTGTCTTTGTAATTATATTAATTTTAGGGTGATTTGGGTGGTATCGATGCTAAATACGATATTGCGATATCGACTTGTTGTGGCCAGTTAGATAATATTGTTGTGGAGAGCATTGAGACGGGCGAGGCATGTATTGAACACTTGAAACGACATAATTTGGGACGAGCGTCTTTCATTGCATTGGATAAAATTTCACACTTGGATGAGCATTGTAGAAACCGAATTCAAACACCTGAAAATGTACCCCGGCTCTTTGACTTGATTACAATTGAAGATGAACGTGTTCGGCCAGCATTCTACTTTGCGCTACTCGATACTTTGGTCTCTGACAACTTAGAACAAGGTACCCGTATTGCATTTGGCCGACAAAGAAACCGAGTTGTCACACTTAAGGGTGACGTTATCGAAGCACATGGTACTATGTCGGGTGGTGGGCAACCAATTCGAGGTCGAATGGGACAAAATGTAAGGACTAAAACCATTGTCAATAAAAACCGACCAACTGTGTCTATTGAGCAACTACAAAATGAACTACAAAATGTATGCGAACAAATTTCATCCAACCAAGAGAAACAGTTAGCTTTAGAAAAGGAAATACAATCCATAGTGAATGATTTACGGAAATGCGTAGGTTTCAATAAAAAACTAAAACTTGAATACGACAGTAGCGTCAAGCAGTTGCCAAGTCTGCGGGAACAATATGAGAGACAAGCTAAAATTTTCGAAAACGTGAAAATCGACCAATCACTCGTCGTTGGATTGAAACAAAAAGTCAATAGTGCAAACATTTTATATGAGAAGGCAGAAACGGATGCTGATAAAATATCGTCCGAGGTTGATAACATCTCTAAACAAATAAATTACATCACCGACAAAAAATTGAAATCGGTTCAAATGGTTATTAAAAAGCTTGATAAGGACATTCAATCTTTAAATTCGCAAATCTCAAAATTGATCTACGAAATTAAAGCGGCCGAACGGAGTTGTAAACAAACGGAAGGTCATATCGAACAATTGAATGATGAAGTAAAGAAATTTGAGGAATCTATGAAGAACGACAGTAAACTTCGTGATGAAAATGATTTAGCGGCCAAGAATATGATGATAAGAATCGAAGAAGTTAGAGACAGTATTGAAAAGGCACAGATAGAATCAAAAACGGCTAGAAAGATAATAGATCAAATTCAAAAGCAAGAAAATGAGGCACGAATAAAAAAACACGAATTGGAGGAGCAACTTAAAGCGATAGATAAAAATATAGCCGATGTTAAAAGTCAGGTGCCTAATTGGCAAAAACAATTGAAACCGTTAAAACTAAATGAAATATTGCGGGGAGAGGCTGAAGAACCATTAAAAACATACACAGAAGGAGAGTTAGAGAAGCATAAAATTCAAGATTTGCAGTATCAAATTTCGATTCTTGAGGCAGAAATCTCTTTACGGAAACCAAATCTCTCAATTATTGAAGAGTACGAAATTAAACGTAACATTTATTTGGAGAGAGTAGCACACCTTGAAGACATCACGGTGAAACGTAATGAAATGCGAGCCCTTTACGAGGACGTCCGTAAAAAGCGGTTTAATGAATTTACTCAAGGTTTTTATATTATTTCGAAAAAGGTAAAGGAAATGTATCAGGCAATTACAATTGGTGGTGATGCTGAATTGGAGTTGGTCGATTCAATGGATCCGTTTACCGAAGGTATAATATTCAGTGTTCGCCCACCAAAGAAATCGTGGAAACAAATTACAAATTTGTCCGGTGGTGAGAAGACCCTTACATCACTCTCTTTGGTATTTGCGTTGCACTATTACAAACCATCACCATTATACATTATGGACGAAATTGATGCTGCGCTTGATTTCAAAAATGTTTCGATTATAGCGAATTATATAAAACAACGAGCAAAAAATGCTCAATTTATTATAATTTCGTTACGCGCAAATATGTTCGAATTGTGTGAGGTCTTGGTAGGCATATACAAAGTTTACGATTGCTCAGCATCAATTGCAATAAAAAATTATCCACCTGAATTTATTTCAGCAGAAGAACGGGGTGTTCCAAATAATCAAACCGATTCCAACCAAATTCTGTTGCCTTTTGATTTAATAAATTCGGAGACCCAAGAAACAAAATCTGATGACAAAGCAACAGTAAATAATGCTGACAATAATCCACCATAAATACTAGTCTCCATTGACTATCATATAATTGATAGTCAAAGGAGACTGGTAATGAAGAAAACTTTTCTTGTATCTCTCCGTATCTCTAGTCATTATTTTGTGATACGTCTTGTTTGTTTATTTCTAAAATAAACAGGCGAAAATTCAAATTTTACTTTCTAAAAAGTAGGGCTACGCTTTAATGAATGTTTCTTTTGAGTTTTTTAAAATTAATATATAAAATAAAATTAATTAATCCATATTTTCATTTATAAAAATGTAGCAGGTTTTGAAATTTATTAGTGCTCAACAGCACTAACCACATTTTGAGTTCCATCCAGTTCCAGCATCTCGCGACAAGTTTTATAGTGTTTCCTATGATAAAAAGGTACAAGTCTAAGGGAAGGAATTGTAACCGAGAAATTGATGTACACAAATTTACGCAGTATTATTTATATGGAAATATTATCCAAAATAATGCTACACATACATAATGTAAAGTACGCTTTTCCTGTATTTGATTGATTTAGTTCAGTTTTAATGTCATAAGTGCCATAAAATACATAGTGTACAAATTGATTGATTGATTGATTTTGAATGTACGGCCAAGCTTTATAGCAGGATCTCCGGGGCACATACCGTGCACCCGTTTACACATAACAAAACCGAAGGATAGGCTAGGATTATTAATTGGGACAGACTCGACCCGGTTACAGACACCAATGCGATCGATAGTTAGTAAATTATTAGTACAATATATAATAAATAGGTTAGCACAAGACAGCACAATCTAACTACATTATTAGATGATCATTTCTCTGGAATCCAGGGCTGGATACTCAGGACTCCCTAAATCTAAAACAGGACTTAAAAAATTATTATTGTTGTAATTTCACCCCTGTCCGCCTTCCATTAATTTACCTGATAAAATATTTAAGAAAAATTTAAAATAACAGCGCTTAATTCATTATTCATGGTCCTCTTATATCTAATTAATTAATTATTACGTACTGCAACAAGAATTAAAATAAACGTTAAAAACCATTTAAACATAAAATTTAACTTAAAACTAATCATCAATTTTCTACCGATCCAGAAGAGAAAATAAATAATTATAAATTTTATCATTTTATAAAATTTATATAAAATGATTTAAAAATGATAATGTTACAGCACCACAACACTCCTCAATAATTCAATTAGGTACTATAAGTATATCAAGAATCAACAAATAAAATTAATATACAAATTGCCAGGCAACTCTGAAAACTAAATTTTATTAATAAATCACCATAATACCAAATTTTATTACTTAAATGAATAATTATTACAACAGGATCTTCAGTATTCCCAGACACTCCGTACACCCATTTACACATACCAAAACCAATGGATAGGATATGATTATTAGTTGGGACAGGTTCAACCCGTTTGCAGACTCCTAAGCGATGAATAGTTAGTAAATTATTAGTACAATAAATGATAAAATGATAAACAGGTTAGCACAAGACAGCACATTTTAACTACAAGATTAGATGCTCGTTCCTATGGAATCCAATGCCAGAACACAGGATTCCTTAAATCTAAATCAGGACACCAAAAATTATTATTAATGTACTAATCCTGTTGACATAATTAAGATAAACAAAAATTAGTGATGGGCTAAATCGATCTTTTTTGTTAAAAAACATATGAGAAAATAAACAAAACAGAACGAAAAAGATCGATTTAGCACATCACTAAACAAAATCAACTTCTTCGACATTTATTACTTATATACTCCCATAAAACAACGCCGTTTATGGATGTATTACCCTGCAAAATCAAGCATGCAAAGTAAGTAAAATAATAAATCAATGAAACGAAATTGAAACATTATTTTCTTAAAAATTTATCGGTGTGCCATATAAGTAATATTAACGTTTGTATGTGAAAACTGCAACAGTGAAACTGCAACCTAAACTTCAATAAATCCATTAAGTTAATAATAATGCCCGATTTAGATGAAGAAAAATGTTTGCCTTGCATAGAGCTGCACGCAATAAAAAAATATCCATTAGTTAAAATGAGAAAGGACTATGTAAACCAAAATGGTGATGCTATAATTTTTTGGCGGCTTATATGTAATTAAGTGTGTTCAGACGTATATTTTATATGCGATGTATTTTCCTCGTTCCTTACCTCTTTGCCTATAAACTAATTTTGGAGTGGGGATATTTGTGTGGAATTTTTCCTCAAACATTTTTATTGCGGCACGATTCGTTACACACTAATACATTGAAAATGTAATGTATACGAATTTTTAAGGTTGGATTTTTTTTTTGTATTCGCTATTTATTTGAAATATGACCGTTGTTGAATGAAGAAACAAATTTTTTTTCGATTTTGGTTTAGGTTTTTTCGTCTTTTTAAATATTTTTAGGTTTGAGTACATAGATATTTCATTATTATTATATGGTTTGTGTTGTGAAGGGGAAGAGTTTGGTATTTTTTTCATTCCTAAGTGCTCATTCAACTGGTTTAATTCCATAATCCGTGTGTTAATAAATTTGTAGAAAATGTCAGAAAATTTGAAAATGACTGACACTTGGAGCAGGCAACAAACGTTAGCACTTATGCAAGCGTTCCGCAATTGTCCTTGCTTGTACAATCCATTAGACATGCATTTTACCAATAAGGGAAAGCGTAATGAAAAAATAAACTTTATTTTAAATGAATTAAAATTAGTGAAAAGTGGTGTGACTGTGCAATGTATAAAAAACAAGATTCGCACTCTTCAGAGTCAAATTTCTAAAGAAAAAGCGAAAGTTATGAATTCTATCGTTCTTTATCAAAAAAACTAAAATATTAATATTTTTCTCCAATAGTTAAAATGGCGACGACTAAACAAAATTGTTTGCTAAAAATGTTTGATTTCTTGTTGAGTACATTTCCTCCCAAAGCATCATAATGAAATGAAAATAATTTTACACATACATAGATAAATTGCAATTGTTGCTGAGAGTTTGAGATTTTACGTGTGAACGCGAAATGTGTGTAATTATGTCATGTAGAAAATATACGTCTGAACACACAGATTGGATGTTATATTTTTTGACATTTGTCAGTAGTGTGACAAAAATAAAATTTATAACAATAAATAAAATTGTTAGTGATAAAAATAAAACTTAATAAATAAAATTGGGAAAACTCCTTTTGATTTGATTTTTTCTACTATAACATTTGACTTCTGGTCATCGTATTGAAGATTGTAAAAGTAGAGAAAGCGCCTCTCGAGGAAAGAAGTTCAAATGAGGCAACTGCCAAAATGACATTTCTCATAAATGCGACGAAAGGAAATTTTGCAATCCGGTAGTTAAAAATTGTTTTTATAATCCAAAATATGAATTATTTACAATTATTAGCAATCTGGTAAGTAAAAATAGTGTTTACAGTTCAAAATTGGAATTGTTTACAACAATTTCGAACGTCAAATTAGCAGCTACCTCAGTTTAAAAATTTTCCACTAGGTGGAATCTGTGATGCTCCAATCGTCAATTGACGATTGGAGCATCACAGATTCCACCTAGAGGAAAATTTTTAAACTGAGGTAGCTGCTAATTTGACGTTCGAAATTGTTGTAAAGAATTCCAATTTTGAACTGTAAACACAATTTTTACTTACCAGATTGCTAATAATTGTAAATAATTCATATTTTGGATTATAAAAACAATTTTTAACTACCGGATTGCAAAATATCCTTTCGTCGCATTTATGAGAAATGTCATTTTAGCAGTTGCCTCATTTGAACTTTTTTCCTCGAGAGGCGCTTTCTCTACTTTTACAATCGTCAATTGACGATTGGAGCATCACAGATTCCACCTAGAGGAAAATTTTTAAACTGAGGTAGCTGCTAATTTGACGTTCGAAATTGTTGCAAACAATTCCAATTTTGAACTGTAAACACAATTTTTACCTACCAGATTGATAATAATTGTAAATAATTCCCATTTTGGATTATAAAAACCATTTTTAATTACCGGATTGCAAAAATTTCTTTCGTCGCATTTATGAGAAATGTCATTTTAGCTGTTGCCTCATTTTAACTTTTTTCTTTGAGAGGCGCTTTCTCTACTTTTACAATCGTCAATAGGTTTTCATAATATCCCTGCCGGCGCAAAAAAGTATACATAAAAAATGAACCACTTACGAACAGTTTACGAACGGTTTCTTATATGGGGCAATACTACTACTACTACTTCACAATTTCAGATTTCTTATATGAATTTACAAAACCGTGTAGTTTTCTTCATTCCATCTCTAAACAGAATGTGATTTTTGATAGAGTAAAGCGTGGTGCGCCATTTTAATATTTATGCTGTGTTTCTTATTTAAATCCGTAGATCGAGCAGATTTTGAAATCTGAAATCAGATCGATTTGGTGGATCTGAAATAAGAAACAGGTTTCAGATTTTTTAGATCAAAAAATTGTTCAACTCATTATTTAATAAAACAATTTTTCTTCGTCCACATAAGAAATAAAATTTCATTCTATTTTCATTTTAATAACGTTTTGCAAAAAAATTAAGTGATGAGAATGACATCTTTCTATGCGTTAATGTATGTATTTGAATTACGTGAAGTTAGCTAAACTAAAACTAATCTGAGAAATCGGAATATTTTTACAAATCAAAAAAATCAATCTCATCAATCTGAAAAAAAATAAGAAACAGCAAAAAAATTGATCAGATCGATCTGATCTGAAATAAGAAACAACGTTTTAGTACTCAGATCAATCAGATTAATTAGATCAGAAATAAGAAACACAGCATTAGTAAATTTTTAATTTGGTATTAATTTTTGTTGTTTATAAATACAATGTAGTGAATAATAGTGACGACGACATTTATAATAAATACAATATATTATTAGCTATTTCTATTTTCGTATTATATTATTTTATTTTAATATCTTAATGAATTTGTTGATCTTGAAGTATAACTAAAATTGAGTATAAGTAAAAATAAATGTGTTAAAATTTAGTATAGGTATAATTAATAATTAATTGATATAATCAAATAAATAAAATCATATATTTGCTAAAAATAAAACAAAATACGTTGTTTTCATTAATATTTCAAAATTAATTGCGGAATAATACTCAAACCGTACGTAATGTTCATTTTAGAACCCTCATAGACGTTACGCCCATATGAGTTCATAAATGTTACGTAAAAGGTGTACACATTACGAATATTTTTTTATTAACCAATACATAAATAAGTCTTCGCCAATTTGTTTCACTTCTCATGTGACAAGAGTATCATTTATGTAACATATCTACTCATTTTTAGCGTAACGTTTAAGAACACTTTAGTAGAAGAGACTATTTGTAAAATGAACGTTTGCGTTACGCGTGGCCGGCAGCGATACTTTTATTGTGTTAGTTTGTTACTATAAAATATAGTCGGGTCGAGTATATTTTATAGTATCATATTTATTTTTAATGTTTTTATAGTAACAATTGGTAAAAAAAAACAAAAAATACGCTAACATAATTTTGCATGTTTATGTTTTGTTCTTGTCATTCAAACGAAAATTGTAATATACTAATCTCTTCTTTTTTTGCAAGGCAAACATTTTTCTTCATCTAAATCGGGCATTAAGTACAATACATTTATACTGGCTTTACACCGTAGATAGTATAATAGCAAAATAGTTTAATACTATTTTACTATCTGTCATAGTCGGTTTTACACCGCATAAAATATTCATAAATAACACCAAATTAAAACAAAATAATGAAAAATTATAATTTCCGAATACACATAAATATTTCTAGACTAATTTATGAACAATACACTGTCACAAATCTTCCTTCTACAATAAAATAAAATATAATAGGTATTAAAATTTGATAGCTATCAAATTAAAATATTACATTTTATTTTTGCTATTGTACTATCAAAACATCGATTTTACACCGGATAGCAAAATAGTATTATACTATTTTGCTAAAATACTATCTACGGTGTAAAATCGGTATTAGCCTCTCGATTTGCTTTTACATAATTCCACGTTGTTCACGTTCGTTTAATCGAAATTTGGCATGCATAAATAAATCCGTCATTATGTGTTACAAACAAATCTCAATTCAACTCAAAATTAATATTTCCAGATTAGTATTTTATTTATATGGTTTAGTTAATTTATAATCTTCTAATATTAATTAAATTAATTTAATTTAATGCAGTTTATAATACCCTGTAAAAAAAATTAATCATACCTAAATAGACTATTTGATATGGATTATATAAGCCTGTTTTCGATTCGATTCAAACTTACTCGATTATACGAAGTATAAGAATCCTATTTGAGTCGAATACACTAAAATTTTCGTTGTGTTTGTATAGATCATCTTTTATCAATAACACTATTCACGATTGTAAAAGTAGAGAAAGTGCCTCTCGAGGAAAAAGTTAAAATGAGGCAACTGGCAAAATGACATTTCTCATAAATGCGACGAAAGAAAATTTTGCAATCCGGTAGTTAAAAATTGTTTTTATAATCCAAAATATGAATTATTTACAATTATTAGCAATCTGGTAAGTAAAAATTGTGTTTACAAATCAAATTATCAGCTAGTTCAGTTTAAAAAATTTCCGCTAGGTGGAATCTGTCATCACGTCAATAGTTATTTCATGAATCAGTGCCGTCTAGAATATACAAGCCATACTACTGACTACACGTCACTCAATTTATGTCGACAGTTCCATTAATCTTCTGCAGATGGCATTAATGCTAGAAAAATGAAAGAGAACAAACTTGAAAACGAAGAGATTAAAACTTTAAAACATGTGAAAAATATAAAAATAAAAATTACTAAATTAGTACTAATCCAAGCGCAAGAAAGGGAGGTTGTACGTCATGTGTTTTTTCATAATTTAAAATTATTAATAAAAAATAGTTCATATAAACTTTTCCAACTTATGTTACATTTTTAGTTAATATTTATTTATATTTAAATCATTATTTTATTAATAATTTTATTAGTTTTAAATTATGCAGAAAATTAGCAGATAATACTAAATAATTTTTTTATTTTTGAAATGTTTTATTCTGTGTTTCTCTCTACTCTTTCATTTTTCGAACGTTAATTGCCACCTGTGCTATGTCGAGGAAAGGAAAGAAAAATAATTTTTGCTTGCAGTAGTATGGCTTGTATATTCTAGAAGGCATTGCGTGAATACAAAAAACACAAAGAGAGAAAACAACACCAAAATAAAAATAACAGAATCTTAAATACTAAACCACCAACACACATTGAAGGTAAATATTTTTCTACAATCTTCCACGTGCGTATCAGGAGACGTAACATGTTTTCATTATATTATATACAAATAATACCCTTATAGCGAACATAAAATACTGATGAAGATATCGAAAAAATTTATCAAATTAAGTACATCTTGGGATGCAAAGTGGTTATTCAGCCTCTAAGAAGATCTAAGCTTATACCACAATGTAAACAATGTCAAGCCTATGGACATACTCAAAAATATTGCAACAGGGAACCCAGGTGTGTCAAATGTTTAGGTAAACATCATACCAAAGATTGTGTAGAAGCCCAAAATGTTCAACCAAAATGCGTTCACTGTGGAGAAAACCATCCGGCTAACTACAGAGGATGCAGCGTTGCTATTGAACTGCAAAACATCAAAAATAAGAACGTGATTGCTAAAAATCCAAGTTTATTCAGGAAGCAAGCGGTTAAGATGAACCGACCCGAAGTAAATCGTAGAGTGTCGGGAACTACTCAAGCACAATTTGGTAAAATGACTTATGCTCAAGTAATGATGAGCAACGGAAATCCAGGAAAAACTGCTCAAAATGACGATATAAGTCAAACATTTAAATTAATTTTAAGCAGAATAAATACATTTAATGAGCGATTACAGAAACTAGAGTACAGCACTAAGGCAGCCGTCCCTAAACAGAAAAATGGCCAATGATCTTAGAATCTTATGTTGGAATGCCAATGGACTGATGCAACATCAACAAGAACTGCAAGTGGTCCTGGACACAGACAAAAATCGATGTATGTCTCATCACAGAAACACATTTCACCCTGGAACCACTGCTATAGGAGGTAGTGCTGTTATAATTAGAAATAGTATGCATCACTATGAGGAGTTAAAATATGAAACGGAAGAAATACAAGCAACTGCTGTTATTGTCAAATCCAAAAGTAGTTCTATTTGTATTGCTAGTATTTACTGCCCCCGAAGCACTCAATGAAAGAAAAAGATTATCTTGAGTTCCTCAGTTAATTAGGAAAACGATTTGTACTTGGAGGAGACTTTAATGCAATTTTGCTACCACCGAGTAAACATTTAAATAATTTACTTATTACTTGTGTGAAAAGTTGAATCAGCAGTTTAAATCATTTTTTTTTATTTTTTTTTTAAAAATTTTGTGATGTGAAAAATAAGTGAAATCGTGATGTTCTCATCTCCGCCTCAAGTAAAAAAGGCTGGGCAAAATCAGCAGACAGCGATGTCCGCAAGCGATTTGCCACCGAACGTCACGACCTCAGATATTTTTAATACAAATACAAAAGTGCAGCATAGTCCAAAGCGACAACAAACTTTAAATGTTCAAAAAATTACCTTACCAGGCAATTTTAATCAAAGTGAAATTATTAATTTAAATAACATTGGTGTGTTGAACCATAACGAAAATAAAAGTGCATCGTCGCCAAATATTGACAATAAAAAAAACAATGAGAGTGCATCGACATCAGATGACAATAAAATAAACAGTGATGTAGGTCAGTGTTTAGTGCAAACGGGAATAGACCGGTATATTACTGTCACATCAAAACGAAGAAGAAGCCCTAGATCAGCGGCCAGTGCAAGCGCGAATAAATTCACTAAGCTAGCTAGCGTTGAATTAACGCATGGTAATAGGTATTCTTGCTTGGTTGTTGACGAGCCGCCGCCCGAAAAAACTTCAAAAGCTGAGAAGCCACCACCAATCTATTTGAGGGAAGAATCAAATAGAGAACTTGCTAAAACGATCGAGTTTATCACTGAAGGTGCATTTTATATTTCCGGGATCAAAAGAGGAAATATAAAAGAAACAAAAATTCAACCGCTCAATACTGATGCTTACAGAGCGTTAATTAAACATTTCGACCAAGTTGGTAAACATTACTACACGTATCAATTAAAGAGCCAAAAAGGATTGGTTGTTGTGTTAAAAGGAATAGAGAGTTACGTGGATGCAAACGAAATTCAAGCTGCTCTCACTGAAAAAGGTTTCCAGTGCAAAACTATTACCAATATTTTTAATCGGGAGAAGGTTCCTCAGCCATTGTTTCGTCTGGAATTAGAACCAGACAATAAAAAGGTTAAAGGCAACCATGCAATATTTGACCTAAAATATCTATTGCACAGAAGGGTTACCATTGAGGAACCCAGGAAAAGAAATGGGCCGGTACAATGCGTTAAGTGCCAAGAATATGGCCACACTAGAGCCTATTGCACTTTGAACGATGTTTGTGTTATATGTGGTGAACTCCATAATTCAAAGGTTTGCAATAAAGCAAAAAATGAAGCATCAGTGAGAAAATGCAGCAACTGCGATGGAAGTCACACAGCTAATTATAGAGGGTGTCCAATTTATCTGGAATTGAAAAGGAGAATAAATCCAAAGCAGCGAGCAGAGCAGCGAATCCTTAATCTTCATTCTTCAGTTAGAAAAGAAGCACGGCCAGAAATTGTAAACAGAAACGCTCGAAATGAAAATCAGTGCGCAACTGAAAACGGCAGCGTGCACCAAGGGGTTTCATACGCAAGTGTTCTCAAAGGTACCGCTCCTAAGGTGCAAGCAAGTGAAGAAGGAAACATCACAACAGCTTTAAACAAATTGACCAATATGATGCAAAGCTTCATGGCGATGATGGAGAGAACCATGGATCTAATGATGCAGAATATGAGCACGCTGATGCAGATAGTCGTAAAAAGCCAAAAATGACCATCATCAAAATAGCCATATGGAATGCAAACGGCCTAACACAACATAAATCGGAGGTACATGCATTCCTCACTGAACACAATATTGACATAATGTTAATATCAGAAACACGCTTCACCAAAAATAGCTATTTCAAAATTAATGGGTACTCTATTTATGACACCAAGCACCCAGATGGTAAAGCACATGGAGGCACTGCTGTATTGATTAAGCGAAGATTAAAACATTACGAACTTACAAAATATGAGAAAGAACATATACAATCAACGAGCATTTGTCTGCAGGAGTGGTCTGGAAACTGCGTCATATCAGCAGTGTACTGCCCTCCAAAACATGCTATAAAAAAACTCCAGTTCTTGGATTATTTCAGCCAGCTGGGTAATAAATTTCTTGCGGGCGGTGATTACAACGCTAAACATACTCATTGGGGTTCCAGATTAACTTCGCCGAAAGGTAAACAACTTTATGATGCTATAGAGGAACAGTCCCTGGATTATTTATCTGCCGGTAACCCAACTTACTGGCCCACGGATAAAAAGAAAACTCCTGATCTAATTGACTTTTGTGTAACTAAGGGCATTCCACGTACATATGCTAAGGCCACTGATTGCTATGATCTGTCTTCTGATCACTCACCGGTAATAGTAACATTGAGTACTGATGTCCTAAGGAACGAAATACCGAACCGTCTTACAAACAAAAAAACTAATTGGGATCAATATAGGAGGTTAGTCGAACAAAAGTGTCTACTTAATATTCCTCTGATCACACCAGCCGATATTGATGCGGCGGCAGAAAATCTAAAAGATGTCATGACATTATCTGCTAAAAGGGCTACACCCGGCATAAGTAGTTCGGAAAAAGTTAATAAACTGTCACATAATATACAGGAACTAATCCAGGAAAAGCGAAAGATTCGCCGTCAATGGCAGCAAACAAAATCACCGTTATTGAAGTGGAAATTAAATCGAGCTATTAAGGCCCTAAGATTTGCTTTGAGCGAAGAAGAAAACCAGCGCGTAAAGAGCTACTTAAGTGATCTCTCGGCAACCGAGAGGACAGATTATTCCTTGTGGAAGGCAACAAAAAATTTAAAAAGGCCAACAAATTCGAATCCACCGATTAGACTACCAACTGGAAATTGGGCGAGAAGTGATGAAGAAAAAGCCAATGCTTTTGCTGCTCATCTAGCAACAGTATTCGTCCCACACGAAGAAGATAATTATTTTGTGCTACCCCAGCCAACGGATGATGGTTTATCCTACAAACCTATAAAGTATAACTGGAAGAAAGTTAAGAATACAATTAAAACTTGCATAAGCCCGAAAAAGGCACCAGGACATGATCTTATTACTGGAAAAATGATAAGGGAATTGCCGGATAAATGCATAAAACTAATAACATTTGTATTCAACGCGATCATGCGAACCAGTTATATTCCTCAAAAATGGAAGATATCTTTGATCACAATGATACATAAGCCAGGGAAAAAAGAAACGCAAATCTCATCATATCGTCCCATAAGCATGCTGCCCACAATCTCAAAGCTATTTGAAAAAATGTTACTAATGAAATTGAAACCAATATTAGAAGAACGGCGCGTTATTCCAGACCATCAATTTGGGTTCCGAAACCAACATGGTACTACAGAGCAAGTACACAGGATTGTAAATGCAATCAAAATCACCTTCGAGGAAAAGAAATATTGTGCTGCTGCCTTTTTGGATATCGCCCAAGCTTTTGATAAAGTTTGGCACGATGGACTAATTTACAAAATTAAGGAGCTTCTACCGAAAAAATTTCACTCAGTTCTGGGAAACTATCTTCTCCAAAGGCAATACATGGTCAAACAAAACAGTGCAACTACTTGCTTAAATGATATTAATGCAGGTGTCCCGCAAGGTAGCGTTCTAGGACCAATATTATACTTATTGTACACAGCTGATATACCTGTAACCAACAAAGTGATAATATCAACATTTGCCGATGACACTGCCATCCTGGTGTCCCACACTAATCCTGAAATTGCCTCAAAGGAATTACAGAATCATTTAAACAAGGTCGCGGACTGGCTAAAGGCATGGCGAATAAAAGTGAACGAAAACAAATCAACTCACGTCACATTCACGCTAAACAAACGCACCTGCCGACCAGTGAAATTAAACGATAAAAATATTCCTCAACAAACGAAGGTAAAATACTTAGGTTTGCATCTGGATAGAAGGTTAACGTGGAAAAATCATATTGAAACAAAGCGCAACCAAATAAAAATTACATTTTCCAAAATGTATTGGCTGATGGGAAGAAAATCTCAGTTGTCATTAGCCAATAAAGTTTTACTGTACAAATCAATAATCAAACCCATATGGACTTATGGTATTCAGTTATGGGGATCCACCAGCGCTTCAAACAGAGAACTCCTGCAACGAACCCAAGCGAAAATACTTCGCAGTATCACCAATGCTCCTTGGTACATTCGAAATAGTAATATACATCACGACCTTGGGATTAAAACCGTTAAAGAAACAATTAAAGAATTCAGTTCGAAATATTATTCAAAACTAGAAGCACATCCCAACGAATTGGCCAGGGAGATACTAAAACAGCCGCGATTTAGACGTCTGAGAAGAACAGATCCACTCGAACTAATGAACCTGTGAACCTGTAAATTTAATTCGATATATACATATAAGTGTAGTCTAAATTAATTAAATTGTGAGCCCTAACAATAAGTATTAACATTGGTTAAGACTTAAAATATGTAATATTTTTTAGCTTAAGATTTGATTACTTCTTGTTAGTTTCTTATGTTGAAAGATTCAAGAATAAAGCCATTGGCAACATTTAAAAAAAAAAAAAAAAATTGTCAAATCCAAAAGTAGTTCTATTTGTATTGCTAGTATTTACTGCCCCCGAAGCACTCAATGAAAGAAAAAGATTATCTTGAGTTCCTCAGTTAATTAGGAAAACGATTTGTACTTGGAGGAGACTTTAATGCAAAAAATGTCCACTGGGGTTCCAGATTAACAACGACTAAGAGTAAAGAATTCCTAAAAGCTATCAGAAAATGCAGTTGTGAAGCCCACTCAACTGGAAAACCAACCTACTGGCCAACTGATCCAAACAAAGTACCAGATCTGATTGATTTCTTCATAATAAAGAACATATCTGTAAATTATGTACAAGTAGATGAAAGCCATGACTTAAACTCCGACCATTCACCAATACTTCTAACGTTAAGTGAAAAATTCATTCAGCAAGAAAGAAACAAATTTCTATTAAATAATCACACTAAATGGGCATGCTTTAGACTATCGCTAGAAGCAAAAATTAACTTAATGGTTCCATTAAAGACAGAAGAACAATTAGACAAAGAAGTTCGCAAATTTGTAAACGATATACAGCAATCAGCTTGGGAAAATACTCCTGAAATTAAAACGAAAATCAAGGGAAACAACTACCCTATGGAAATTAGGGAACTCCTCGCAGAAAAAAGAAGAGCGAGAAGAGTATGGCAACAAACAAAGGCCCCCCCCCACCAAGATAAAACTCATTTGAACAATCTCACTCAACAATTAAGAAGAGAGATCAAAGAATTGAAAGATGAATCAATCAGCAACTATTTAAGAAAATTAACTAATGATAACAGTACTGATTATTCTCTTTGGAAAGCAACCAAACGAATCAAAAGACCAATAATGCAGATTCCAACAATAAAAATAGCAGGTGAGAAATGGGCTAGAAATAATGAAGACAAAGCTCGAAAATTTGCTGAACACCTCGAAAAAATATTCCAGCCACATGAAGACCAAACGTTGGAAGCCGAGATAATAACTGAACAAGCTGTGCAAGAATGTAAAGAAATCCTACCCACAACACCAAAAGAAGTCATGCATGAGATAAAAGCTAATATGAATACGAAAAAAGCTCCTGGGTACGAATCTTATTACTGCAGAAATCTTAAAAGAACTACCAAGGAAAGCTCTGGTGAAACTCACCAATCTTATAAATGCAGACTGAAAATTGCAGAAGTAATTATGATCCCAACACCTGGGAAACCACCACACATAACATCGTCTTATAGGCCAATTTCGCTATTGCCAGTCATGTCCAAACTCTTTGAGAAGCTTCTGGTAAAAAGATTAAATCCGATAATCGAGAGTAGAACTTGATCCCAAATCATCAGTTCGGTTTTCGCAACCAACACTCAACAATTGATCAAGTACACAGAATAACCAGTATAATTGAGAAAGCATTAGAGGAGAAAAAAGTCTGTTCAACAGTATTTCTAGACGTTGCACAAGCGTTTGATAGAGTGTGGCATGAAGGACTTAACCACAAGTTAAGGAATCTTCTACCAATGCAATTTGCTAAGATACTGGAATCTTACTTGAAAGATAGGTTCTTCAAGATTAAGTTATATGATACATTTTCTGAATTGAAAGAAATCAATGCAGGAGTTCCGCAGGGCATTGTATTAGGGCCGGTTTCATACATACTATACACTTATGATCTTCCTACATTAGAAAGCAACACAGTGGCAACTTTTGCAGTCGATACGGCGATCTTAGCTGTTGGAAAAAGCAACGAAGAATCAACACAGAAGTTACAATCAGCTATAACTCAAATATATAAATGGACAAAAAGGTGGAGAACAAAACTAAATGAAGCTAAATCAGTTCAGATCAAATTTACAAACAGACGATTCGAACATATTCTGATTACCATAAATCGGGAAATAATACCGCATGCCATCACAGCTAAGTATCTCGGCATGACCCTGGATGCTAAACTACGATGGAAAGCACACGTCAAGAAGAAAAGTGAAGAATTAATACTTAAATACAGAAAAATGTATTGGCTGATGGGAAGGAACTCTTCTTTATCAATATACAACAAGCTTCTACTTTATAAGCAAATATTGAAACCATTTGGACTTATGGTATTCAGCTTTGGGGTTGTACTAAACAGGGCAACGTAAATATCATCCAAAGATTTCAGAATATGGTATTAAGGAACATCGTTGATGCACCTTGGTATGTCAGGAACAATGACAAGATGTGGTTTACTTCAATTTACCAAACACTATGGAACGCCAATGGGAAGAAGCCATAGGTTAATTTAAGTTAGTAAATTAAGTCAGAAACAAATTGCTCATTAGTCCAGGAGACTAGATTGTAATTACATAAAATAAATAAATAAAATTTATTTTAAATAAAAAAAAAGTGATAATTTAAGAAAAATCAAAATATATTGGCATGAAGTTATCTGTAAAGCCAAGGCAATGCGTTCCACACATGGCTGCAACATTTTAAAGTATTATAAAGCGAAGGACTTTGTGAATATAACCTTCAAATCACATAGTTGACACGACCGGTTTGAATTTCTCGAAGAATCTAGCTCCTATATACGTTACAAATTCAGAATATCTTAGTTCTTGCTATAATTCACGTGTAAAATGAACCAATACAAAATATTTGTTATCAACCGAATGTTCAAAGTCAACGCCATCGCACAGTGGGGCCGATTACCAAAAAGCTGGCCAAAATTAAAAAATAAACTTTTTATTTAGGTTTTTTTAAGTTGGATTAGCTTTAGTAAATACTCTAATGGTCTAAAAAGACTCATAAGAGGGTCGAACTAGTTTTACCTGCTCTAGAGTTTTAGTTGAGATTGCAATGTATCTTCGCTCAAGCTGCGATTGTTGTGTTAAATTACTTAATAAAATACATTAGTATAAAAATATACATAGAAGTTTAAAAATACAACTAATTTTAATCAAACAAAATGGAATGAACTGGAGGTCTGTAGAATATAATAATATGTTTTAAAACAACTAACACTAATATGTTTTAAAACAATAAGTATTAAGAAAACAATGATTCTTTATGTTTTTTTAAACTTAAAATTTCAAAAAAAACGTGTTTTTAATGAAAAATGAAATGCGGCGGATATAATTTCATTTTCTTACAATTGTAATTTTTCTATTAAAAATATAAAGTTTGTAAATAGTTTTATAGTCCTTTAAAGTTATCAAATATTTGTATGATTTTATAAAAATTGCTTATAATTTTGTTCAAAGTATGCCTATCTTGAATACATAAGCAAATTATCGTATTTTTAAATTTGGTGCCAATAGTGCCAAAACATAAATCCCTACCAAAAACTTTACTTACATACACACTGCCAACCAAACTGTTAAAAAGTAAACAAAACACTTACTTAATCTTGTCATTGACAGATGGCGACATAAACAACTAAAAATATATTTTTAGTATTTTTGAGTAATCTTTTAAGTGAACGAAACGCCCCTTTTAGAATAAATTTTAACCACCCCATAATATATACTAATTGATCAGCTGTCATATTTTGTAGTAGTGAAATGACACTACAAGAGTGACTAAGTTTAAAAAACTAAAAAAATTAAGTGAAATTTTATATTTGTTAAAAATGAAGTTAATTACTGTTTTAAGTGGTGTGCTAATTTTATGTGCTATATTTGTGCAAAGTGAAAAAATTGAAGCACCTCTTGGTGAAATAAATAAATTTGACGAAGCTCCTGAAAATGATGAAGTAATTATTTTAAGTTTAATTTCTAATCTTTTGTTTCGATTTATAAAAGAAAAATTGTAAAAAGGCAGAAATTTTTTTTAATTTTTTTTTGTTTTACTTTACTTGTGTACCTACTACATATACATTCTGAATTTAATTTCTTAAAATATATATTATTTGTTATAATAATAATGTTATATCGAAATTTGTTTATGCTGTTTAAATTTATAAACGATCAATATTATAGCTATGTGTTTTTTATTATAAAGATTTTGAAATGATTCCAATAATTTTTTGAATGTTTTGGATTTTTGGTTTATTATTCTAAAATTTTGCGAAGTTACTATTTTTATAACACAAATATTTCATGTCAATAATTTATTTACGCTTTTCTTTTTGTGATTTATTATTGTATATATTCGAGTAAGAACTAATTTTTTTTTGTCTGGTGTTAGTAATAGGTAGGTACATAATTTATAAATCGTACCGCAACCTAATTTTTTATTGAGGCGTGAATACTTTTTGCAATAAAGACGTTTTGGATAACCCTTATTTAAAATTGAAAATATGATATTAAATTTTGGTCGTTACAATAACCAACAGGTTATTATTACACATAGCTATTTATAGGGTTGAGGTTGACTTACCAAAATGCAATATTCCAGGCATAAAATTCCAAATCCAAAACTCCAGAACCCAAAATTCCAAATCTAAAATCAAAATTCCAAAAATCCCACTCCTATTTATTTTTCGCACGCGCGATTTTATCTATTTTCAAAAAAGTAAATTGGGTTGAAATTTTTAGTTACTATGAAAACTCTAGGAAACTACTATGAAAATCAGATAAATTTTCATAAATGAGTGACTAACTACATTATACCCCTACGTAAAAAATTTGTTTTATTTTTTCTCAATTACGTTTTAAATTTTATCAGAACACACTGCAAGTTATTACGATTGGTGGTGACGATGAATGGAACTATTACTAAAGATACATGTTAAACCGAAAGTGATCTGACTGAAAACGTTCGAGTTAACTTCAACAGGCAAACGGCAACTTGGTTGAAAGTTATCTGAAAGTAGTCTGAGTTCGATGAACTTAAATTTGGTTGGTTGAGTCAGTTTGTAAACATCTAAACTTTAATTTAGTTGAACTGACAGGTTTTTCCATACTGTTAAAAGGCAAAAGGTTTTTATACATTTTCGAAGTGATTTTTAAATTATTTTAAATAATTTTTTAATAATTTAAATGGAATTTTAAAACAAAGTAACATTAAGCTGTCAATTCAGATCAAATAAAAAGTCCCATGTAACCGCCAATCCAAAGTTTCAGTCAGATCACTTTCAGTCATAACTCAGTCAATCACTTTTGGGTTTAACATGTATTTTTAGTATATGACCCCCTATTGAGACCGCGGAATTCATGGGCCGACCCACGTTTCATATCAGTACTATAGGCTGGCATGAAACAATGCAATGTGCTGGTAGTCTACGCAAAACGGTCCTATGTACGTCCTAGTAGAGGGAAAAGCTGTACCTCCTCGATTTGTCTACTGTCTAAGGTAGGACGTTAGAAGCGAACTGCAAAAGAGTTGGGAGTACATTGAGCGCCAGAAAAGATTGCAAAGGTAGAAACAAACAAACAAAGAGACTGTAAATTATCTACAATCCAAAACTAGTCCCATAAGTCATTCATTATAACCGATTTTGAAATAACCATACATATATCGTTCTGCTTTGGAATTTTTTTCGGATACAAAATTTAAGAGATGCTTTTTCCATTTTGGTCAAAACCCCCACTCTCCTCCCCGAACTGTATCCGCCAGCATTTTGATTAATTTGAGCGCACATTAGATGATGATGTGAAGAAAGTTATCAAAAAGTTTAAACTATGTTACATTGCAGAAAAAGCCAAATATAACACAGATTTCTGCTCCATAAACTAGTCAGTCATAAACAACTACCCAAACACCTAAAATTCGGTCGAATCTTGCCATAGACGGATAACATTCATAGTTATCCATCGAAGAGGAGAGTTAGTTTTTTCACACAATAATATAAAAAAGGTTGTAGCAGGTGAAAAATAAGACCAATTAACAAAGAAAATATTATCTAACATACCGAGGATGTAATGAGTGATATGTTTTTAGAATGAAACAGTAAATATAATGTTTTTTAAGTAGAATTCACTTATGTATTTTTCAACATAGTCTCCTTTTAGCTCATTCACTTATTACAACGTTTTTCCAATTTCATTAAATCTTTAAAATATGATTTATCAAACTCCTCAAAATAAGCGTTCGTTTTAGCTATTTCTTCATCATTTGACCAAAATCTCTTTCCACCGGCTAGATCAGGTGAATATGGTGGATGGGGAAGCAATTCGAAGCCCAATTCCTCCAATTTTTGCTGCGTTTTCCATGATGAAAGTGATGGTGCATTGTTATATTGGAAGAGTGCATTTTTTTCTTTAAATGTGGCCGTTTTTCCTTAAGTTTTTCATTCAAAGGGCTTGATAATGATGCATAATATTCACCTGTTATGATTTTGCCCTTCTCAAGATAGTCGATGTATATTATACCTTGTGCATCCCAAAAGACAGTGCCCACATAACATCCTTATCAGCTTATTCAGAAACTTGTGCTTCACCAGCTTCTACACATTGTTTTGACTGTTGTTTTGATTCTGGCGTGTAGTGATTGATCCATGTTTCATGTAACTTTATGCGATGGTCATCCATACTAATATCAAAGACTTTTTCGATCATTTCTGGCGTTGTTACCTCTTTTAGCCTTCCTGAACGTTCAGCATCACTTGTGATTGTGCGGCCACGTTTAAATTCATTTACCTAATTCTAAACGGTTCCATTTGAAGGTGCATGTTCACCTAACACACATTTCATCTCATCGATGATTTCTTTTGGTTTTACACCTTTTAAATGAAAGTATTTAATCACTGCACGATATCCATTTGTTCCATATTTAAAAAAAATCAACTAAAACAATCACTATTCAATCAAATATCATAAAAATTTGACAGCTTTTGTTTGAAAGAACATACTTCACAACAAACAAAAGAAGTTATTAGTGATGCATAGATGGCGTTATTCTAAAGGCTTTTCAATCCACCATCGTAAAAGAATTAAACGTTAAGAAAGCAGCATAAAATGACTAGATACCAGGGGTACGATTATGTAAGCATTACGAGTTTCGAGTTTCTCGAAATTGCGACAAAACGCTTGAAAATAATCTTTTTTTTTTATTTAAAAATAATATTTTTAATCATCACGAGTATCGTACTCGTACTTAAAAAGGTGTACGAGTAAAACAACAACAACAAGTCACAACTACGAGAACTCATAAAGTTTTACATAATCGTGTTTTGTCGCAATTTTGCGAAAATCGAATCTCATAATGCTTATACATAATCCAACTCAGTGGTTCAATTCAAACCGAGACCTATTTCAACTTAACCATATATTTGAGAGGAATTTTGTGAGCCAAAATAAATAATAAATTGAAAAAAACACGAGCGTTAGGCGTTTTTATTATATATTCTATTTAACAGAAATATGGAAAGTTTAATAATTTTCATTTTTCTTGTTTAAATTACGTGGCCGCTCTATAAATACTATAACCAACTATCGATTTATTGATTGTGAAATTTATTAAAGTAACAGCAGCATCGTAATTTAAATCAGAAAATAATTTTGATATACCGCTGTCATTTTTGTGGAAACTCTTCTAAATAAGGCAAGAAAGTCTCCTCGCGAGCTGATTTATTGTAGACTTTCAAATAAGTCAGTCTCCACAAAATAAATCGGGAATTCTACTCCAGCCTTAGAGGCTAGAGCTGGAGTTCATCCCCTAACTTATTTTGTGTAGACTGACTTATTCGAAAGTCTACACTAGGACACATTTCTTGACTTATTTGGGAAAGTTTGCATAAAAATGACAACGACATTTAAAAATTATTTATTTTTATAGTGATTATTTATTTTTTTCAATTATTTGAATACATTATTTTGAAATATCGTTTTCCATAAAATAGGAAACAAAAAAAAAATGCTGATAACCCTGAGTATTTTATTCTATAATAGAACTTCGATATAATCTAAAAAAAAATGTTACAAAAATATCCGGGCAAAATTCATTGTATATAAAACGACCATCTATTCTGAATAAATTTGAATTCTCAGTAGTTCGTGTGATACCTTTGTTCCTCAATACCTATCTCAAACGACTTGGCGTATACGAAACTAGATTTTTTGGTGTAATCTGCGCTAATTTTCTCTCAATCATTTCCTTTCTTTTTCAATTGATGTGGCACCCAATTTTCTTAATTTAATTTCTTTGCATGTAAACGATCGGAAATTGTTGGCTATGTAACGTTTATATACATCTTCATCCAATAATGCTTGCAGTTGTTGGTTTACAAACTCCTCTGGTTGACCTGGACGTTCTTTGTTTTTCAATTGACAATCACCACTTTTGAAGCGTTTAAACTAGCATTTACAAGTATCTTGAGATAAAGCGTATTCACCATAAGCTTCCCGAAGGATATGATAACTTTCAGCAGGACTTTTCTTCGAAATGCAATAAAGAATTAAACCTTCTGACAATAATGCTCTTTAAAGTTTTAAAGCTTGCGGTCAATGAAACAATATGACTACAGTGACATATCTGTCGATTCGCATATAAATCAACATATGTGTAATTCCACTTGCGCTGCAAGTAGTAAAAATAGAAGAAACTGCTCTGTACCGAAATATATATGTACGAGGGCGGATTGAAAATGAAGCTACCTAAGTAGGAAAACAAAATTTTTTTTTGTCAAAAATCATTTATTTCTCAACATAGTCTCCATTTAATTCGACACACTTAGTAAGACGATATTCCAACTTTTTTATACCATCTGAATAATACGATTTCGGGAACCCCTCAAAATACGCGTTAGTTTTGATAATCACTTCTTCGTTTGAGATGAATCTTTGTCCTGCGAGCCATTTTTTCAAGTTTGGAAACAGGAAAAAGTCACTAGGAGCTAAATCTGGACTATAAGGTGGATGATCAACCAATTCGAAGTGTATTTCACGTAATTTTAGCATCGTATCTAATGCTGTGTGAACCGGTGCGTTGTCTTGAAGAAAGAGCACTTTTTTCTTCTTTAAATGTGGTCGTTTTTCCTTGATTGCATCAACCAATTGATCCAATAATGCACGATAATACTTTCCTGTGATTGTGGATCCTTTTTCAAGATAATCGATGAGCACTATTCCGTGTGCATCCCAAAATATAGTGGCCATAACCTTGCCAGCCGATTTCACTGCCTTTGCCTTCTTCGGAGCACTTCAACCAGCTTCCACCCATTGTTTCGATTGATTTTTGGTTTCAGGTGTGTAGTGGTGGACCCACGTTTCATCAACAGTAATTAATCGACGCCAAAAATCAACAGGATTACGCTTTATCATGTCCAAACACCGCTGTGAAGTGGTCTGTCGAACTCGTTTTTGTTCGACACTGAGCAAACGCGGCACCCATCTTGCCGATAGCTTTTTCATATGCAAATGTTCATGCAAAATGTTGAACACACGTTCATATGATATGTTTGCCATTTCAACAATCTCACGCAACTTGACTCGGCGATCATTCATAACGATATCGAGGATTTTCTTGATATTTTCTTCAGTAACCACCACTTTTGGCCTTCCTGTTGATGGTATTGTTGCAGTGCTTCTTCGGCCGCGTTTAAATTCAGCAATCCAATATTTTACCATGTAATCTGACGGAGCAGACTCACCGTAATGTTTATCGAGCTTTTCTTTTGTCTCTTTCGCCGTTTTCCCTTTCAAATAATAGTGTTTAATCACTGCACGAAATTCGTTTTTTTCCATTTTTCAAGAAACACAAAAGTTGCTTACTTCAAACGACTACAACAAATAAACTAATCGATGAATTTGGGTGAAATTTTAACAGCTGACGTTTGACAGATCGCAATTTCTAAAAAAACGTGTTTGTGCTGCCATCTAGCGCTAGGTAGCTTCATTTTCAATCCGCCCTCGTACATATGTATTATCATAATTGCGGTTAAATTATTTGATTTAGTGTGTTGTGTGTTGTAATCTACCTAATAATAACATTTCGTTTTAAGCTTAAAATTAATTTATTACAATCATTATTAAAAGATTTGAATCAAAATGGCCCACCACTTACCAATTAATTTTTTTACATAATGGTGTAAATAATAATTCTATGAAATTATGAATATAAACAGCAAAATACTTTGTAGGTCCAAATTTTTTGGGTCAACCAAATTCTCTCCTTATCTCATCTACAAAATATTTTGATTTCAAACTTATATTTTTATTTAAGCAAAATATTTGTTTTGATGTCTTTGCTGAATGTTTTGAACAATACTTCCACTATCTAGTTGAGACGCATTTAGTTTGATCTTCCAACTAGAATCTCCTGGTGGTTATTTAATTGTAAGGATAATTGGAGCTAATATGTAAATTAAAGACAAGTATTGAACTGAAATATTGTTGCAATTTCTTTTCGATTGCGGCAGCAGTAGAATTCTAAAGGGTAGAAAGAAATCTCTAATTTTATTGTATCTATCTGGTCAATTTAAGTTTGTTTGTAAGCAATATCATTTTTGGGGCTGGCTCTAGGGACTCCCCAACTCTTTCGCAATGGTTTTAAGCTCCATGCTAACCTTTACTATTGACATGAAAGAGACCATGAAAAGTTCCTTTTGCGTTCGCCCCTTGTCCGCGTTCCAATCCGGTACGGTATCTGCCAATTCCAACGTCTCAGCTTTAATTTCTGTGCGCAATGGTCGGTCAATTCAAGGCCCTTTCGTTGCTACAATGAAGAGTCCTAAAATTGTTTATTTGTCACATTTGCAAAAATAATGTTTGTTAATTAGAAATCTATTTATGATCCTGATGCCTTGTGATTTTATTACGAGTTATAATTTATTATATCCTTTATATTAACTTCACCTGCTTGATTGCTTGCTTGAGTGTCCTTACGATCTTCAAGTTCAAAATTGACCCACTTCTCGCGCTGAAATTTTGCACATCGACTTTTGTCACCTAACAATACTTTTTGGCAAAATTTCAGTTCGATCAACATACTATAACTAAGTTTTTTCTTTAATTTTCAATTTAAAAAATTCAATCTAGTAGTGTTCCAAATGTTTCTTCAAGTAAGTTTAAAATTCAAATTTGTTTTTTGAATGACCCTTATGGCGCATACTCGAAAATTCATTTCAGTAACTTTTATGGTAATTTCGCAACAAGCGTACTTGACGGAGATAAACTTTTCTCAATATTTTGGTAATTTTTTTCCCCTCCATACATAAGTTGGTATGGAGGGGAAAAAATTACCAAAATATTGAGAAAAGTTTATCTCCGTCAAGTTCGCTTGTTGCGAAATTACCATAAAAGTTACTGAAATGAATTTTCGAGTATGCGCCATAACTCATTGAATTTTAAATTTTAGTCATGGTGAAGAAGGCCGAAATATAGTATAATATATATAGATATATAGTCAAAAACTTTGTTTTTACGGGTTGTGTGTTTTTTTTTGCTAGTGTATTTTAAATTGGAAATAGTTGACTGCTTATTAAAGACGTTAAATGATTGGTATTCACAAAGTTTTCTGAATGACAATAATAATACAATATTAATGACTCGACTTATACATACTTGGAATTTTGTTATTTTGATTAATAATCTTTTGCTTCAGACAGTTTGTCTTACTTAATTATCAAAGTCTGTGAATCGTTTAAGCTAAACGGGTGTGAAGAAGAATTGGAAACTAAGAATTGAGAGGAATAGGATTTAAGATTTCCATAATGAAAGCCCGGTTTGTGGAAATATTTAAGTGCCTAAGAACATTTCAGTTTCTAAAACTGACAAAAGAAACCACTTAGTATTGGAGAATTCATCAAAACCACTTAACTTTGGGGTGGACAAATAATTCAACATTTAAAAATTGAATAACATTTTTGAATGTAACAACAATTTTTTGGAAATTGTTGTAGTTTAAAAAGCATACATGTCTTTCAAATTTAGATTTTTATATGGTTGTATTATTTTCATAGAATGTCGCACTGAATGTGTTCACGTGCACGTTTGTTGAACTTCCCTCGCACCTACAAACAGTAATTATTTAGTGTCTGGCAGTGTGATTGGTCTGCACTTCTTTTAAAATAACTTTGGTAATGTAACAGAGAATATACTTCGATAACTTACCATGATAACTGAATTTTTACAGCAGAAACTAGGAATATATTGTAGGCCTAGAGGAAATATGGTATCAACAAGATACCAACGATAAACGGAAAGTTTCCAGCACATATAATCTTCACAAATGGTGATATTACGCGTTTTATCATTTGATGAGAAAAGCGCTCAATTTGAAAGACCCTAGCAAATTGAGATTTTGAAATAAGGATTATTTTTGGATAATTTTGACGCCATCCCGGACTTACAATGTGCTGGCATTTCTTTGGACGGAGAAAGGTTTAATAAAATCTATAGGTTCTTTCGTCAATAAGTAAACGGTGCAGACATTTTAGCAAAACGTCGATTAATTCCTAACTAATTAAGAATTTGTTGGGTTGTTAGTTAATTTGCTGTTTATATATTGGGGGAGATTTTTACTTCAATTTCTTTTGGAACTATATCATTTAACTATTTTTGAAATTGATTTACCATTTTTGAGCAACATTTTCATTAGCATTCTTTCATTAATATCTTCCAAAACACATTAAATAAATGTTAACCCATCTGTTATTAACATATTTGCTATCAGTATGCTTTGTTAATTTTTCAGTGTAAAGGACATTTAAGACTCATGATCTCTACTCCAATGATTTATTTAATATCATTTGGCAGTGTTTGAAGGCCGTATTTTGGTTACAAAACCACAAATAGATGTGGTTTGAAGCAGGTTTCCAAATAACTGTTATAAAATTGACAATGCTGTTTGAAACCCGCACTAGGCAGTTTCAAGTTTTATCAAAACATTTCTATTTTGCAAAGTATATATGCTACATTTTGCGATACAGGCTATGTTCAACTTGGTGTTCAATGGTGCTAAATTTATCACAATCATGCTCAACTGAGCAACATTGGTTTTGAATTATTCTAACGGGAAAGCCTTGGGGTTCTATCTCGTAGTTGTTATTTTTCGGTCAATCCTGACTATATTACAATTACAAACAACATGGTTTATAAATACAAAATATGTCTGTTATTTTTAAGAAATTTTTATTTGGGCTGAGATATGTGCAAAAGAAATTTCTCTTAGTAGTAAAGTGTTTGACGGTAAAAATAGGTTATTACATCAGAATTCTTCCGGACAAAACCGATTGATATGAAACTTGGTGGTAAGCAGGGAATGGCTCAAGGAACAAAACTTATATCGTGCCGATGCGTGTTTTTACTCTGGGGGTGGATGACATCACTTATCGGGAGCGGAAATTAGTACACTAATAAAAACTGCAGAAATCGATAGAGGGATGAATTCTAAGCAAAAAATGTTCCATCGTTTCCAAATATTCCACCGAAAAAAGCGATTGGTTTTTACCGATAATGTAGCTAACGATAGCTTAATTTTTAAGATATCTAATCGCTCCAAAACCCATTTTGCACGGAATTTCAAGGGCTATAAGGCCTGTAAAGTTGAACTTTCAACAACTAAGGGCTTGGTCCTCGCACTCTACAGCGAACTTAAAACGGTGTTATTTCAATTAATTTTCATCCTAGTTTTCACAAAAAAATAACATTTGTACTCTTGCATTTTGTACGTATCTTCTTTAGTTTTCGAGTTATTGTCGAAAAAAGGACTTTTTTCAAAAATTTCAACAATTATTTTAAAATTGAATCAAATTTTTTTTCTAATCTAGGCATTCTAAACCGTTCAAACTTCTAGAACATATTGTTAGTATACCTAAACAATTATTGCGGTTAAGCCAACCATTTTATTTTTGTTATAATTCCCTAAGATTTTATGCTAACGAGTTTTTCCGTTATTTAACGTTGAAAGGTTCGAATTCAGTTTTCGGCGAACAGACAGTCACCTTCAACGATCCACAACTCGGTTCGTATTGCATCTACAAAAATAAGAAAAAAACATGATTCTTATGATTTTTTGATAAAATGTAAGGTTTTCAACAACATGCATTTTTTAGTTGAAAAATGAACATTTTCTATCGCGATTAATCCTAAAAATATTGATTTATCGAAAAAATTTCACAGGACATTTTTTGCTTAGAATTCATCCCTCTATCGATTTCTGCGGTTATTTGAGAGAAAATCACATCGACACTATATACGTTTTGTTCCTTGAGTCATTCCCTACTAACTGTCCAAATTTCACGTCAATCGGTTTTGTCCATAAGAATTTTGAGCGAAAATCGTCAAACACTGGATTATATCCTTTGAGCTTACTTAATAGATGTTGTTACTACCACTATAATGCCAAGTTTCAAACAGCTCGCATTGATAGTATTCTGAGTTTGAACTTTTTATATACATACTTATTTTAATAAAAATAAAAATTAAAGATAACCTTATTAACATCTGTTTAAATTCTAAAGACAAATTCTCGAAGTTTTTTTCTACGAATTATATTATTTATTTATTTATTTTATAATCTACGTACTCGTCTACAGTAGAATAATTTTAGCGTCTTAATTTGGTATTTGATAAGAAGAAACATCTTAATCAATTGCACAAACGTTTTTGTAAATGTTTATAATATTGTTGAAAACATTGGAATTTTTAGGTTAAGGTTGGTTAAGCTTTTTGTACATTAGACAATATTTTTTCTACCGAAACTTATTTTTAAAACATTTATTAATGAATCATTGACGGAAATTTCATTAAGTTTCCATTTAAGTTTAAATCTATACATATTAGGAAATACGGATGTTTATTAGTATTTTCTAGGTAATACTGATCGAAATTGAATAACGCCTTAGTAATTAAATACTTTTGTAACAATCATTAAATATTTATTTAAAAATCGAAACGTAAATCCTTTTATTTAAGCGATAATGGAATATGTTATCATTATCATTATTCAATGACCAATGATGTTTGTAGTTAAACAATTCATATTTATGTAAACAAACTTTCTAATATAACTTTAGAAATTTGTAAAATTTGATATTGGAGTCTTATTGAAAATTAGTGCCAACAATTACTAAACCAGAACAAATGCCTATAGAACAGAAGCCGAATCGCTCATATGACCGAACTTTTATGTTACACACTTTCAATATAAATTACAATTTTGTTAGTTCTACGAATTTTTTTTTTAATTTAAATTATTTTTAAATTTTATTTATACTTTACGAGCTAATTGTGTACAACGCAAAATGGCGGAATCAAAAAAAAATATTGAGAATTTAGATTATTCAGGCAAGTGCATCCGATTAAGAATATCTTCATCTTGTGCACGATGCCTTCTGATGATTTTAAGTTTTTAAAAGAGATTCTGGTGATGTTCCGAAAACCAAAATTGCTGAACCAACTGGCTACCAACCAACATGCCGATTTTTTAATTAATTAATTATCCACCACTTTTGGTTTGCTTATTTTAAGGTGTACCAAAATATATGTAAATTAATAAGTCAATAAATAAATCAATAAACATGTGACAGACACCATCAAATAGATTAATGTTAATTAATTATTTTAGAAAATATTAAAAAGGAATTAAGCAAAAACAACTGGAACAAAACATTTACTACGATTATTAATAACTTATTAAATCGCAAAAAACACTCACATAAAGTGTATCTTGTTGACAAAATTACAACAACAATTGCATAGTATATAAATCACCGCATGATTTAAATAAAGCCAAAAAAATGTTTATTTATTTAAATCGTATTATGTAGGAAAAATAGGATAAAAAATAAATCAAAACTAAATTTGTTTAAATTTTTCTCAACAAAATACAGCAATAGTAAAAAGAACACCTTTATAAAATATGTAATTTGAATATGAAAAATTATCAGTAGTAGTGACATCTAGCTTCAAGACTGTTTTCTATTATATTAGTAGTAACAACTAGTTGCATCATCTGGAAGGTCATGTTTTCTAACAGGTTGCACCGTTCGCGAAAGTAGTATTTGCTTGACAGTTTGATTGGAATGTAAAGCAGAATAATTAATTATGTTAATTAAATTGAAATTAATATTTTCAAAAAGATTATTAATTATATACGTTGCATTAAAAATGTATCAGGTACAAATAATTTTGTTAAAGACTGTATTTGAATAAAGAGTTACAAAAAAAAATTATAGTGTAAAGCCTGAATTCCATTGCGAATAAAAGTTTGTCAGTCAAAATAAAGGGAGATAAAAATATAAAATCGGTGGTTGTGTGAAAGAAACACAAAACGAAGTCAGTCAAGATTTTACTTACATCAAATGTGTGTTTGTATTAGTGGATCGCCATAATTATGGTCAAAAATTATCAAAATCGAAGTCATTTTATGGTTATCCAACTAATATATGCACACAAATTTTGTGTACGAACGCAAATTTTTTTCCGCACACTAAGTTAATTAAAAGTTTGTTATTTTTACGGTAATTGTCATAATTTTTTTTGGTGGTTGCTTCTAAAATAGTTGTGATAATACAAAAATATAAAGTTTGCATACAGTTAAATTGTGATAAATTGGGATCAATTGTGATAATATCGCTAAATACTATTATTGGCAATTTAGTAAAGTAATCGTTTTTTTTTAAATAATTTATTGGTGGTGAAAAAGCCAAATTAAAACTCCAAGTGATAACCAAAAATTTATTTTTTTTATTTTTTTATTTTTGCTGTCGCTGTCAAAATTTATCAAGAGATTTGTGCTATAAAAAAAATAAAAAAAACATGCTTTTTCTTTGTTACTCCAATGCATTTCTTTTTTTTTTGTCTTCTTTCGACTTGAAGTCAGTTCAGTCAATTATTCACAGTGGAATTCATGCTTAATTCTTACTCTTCGAATTGGGAATATTTTTAATTCCTTATGTAAAAGCTTACTCGTCGAAAATAAAAACAAACTTATTCTCAATCATTCAATAAGCCGTTACCTACTTAAATGTCAAACGAAGTAAAAACTGAGGCAACAAATTTAAATTTTTTCGGTAAATTTGATTTTAAAAATGTTTTTAAAATAATGTGATGTTGTTTCACAAACAATAACTGTTATTTGCTTGGCTTACAATATTAATTCTTATTTGTTTGTTGTACGATTTCGATCTTCGAGTACTTTTCGAAAAGTACTTAAACGGAATAAAAAACGTTAACATACTTTCCATACCAGACGCCTCCGGCTTTGAGCTTCAAAAATAAAAATTCTTTAAATCATTTTTTAATTATGTAAATTAGTTTCATTTGATTGATAACGTTTAATAGTTTGTTTTTAAGCAATAATTTAAAACATCAAAATATATTGCAATGGATTTATCTATTAAGCTAAGGCAATGCGTTCCACACTTGACTGCAACATTTTAAAGTTGAATAAAGTGAAGTATTTGGTCAACAAAACCTTCAAATCACATAATTAGCACGAGTTTTTTATATTTACCGAAGAATTTAGCTCATATGTACGCGACAAACTCATAATATCTTAGTTCTTGCTATAATTCACATGCATGTTGTTTGAGAATGCAACTCGACGCCAAGTAACGTATTGGATTCAAATCAACGCAAATTTAAATTCAACGGTTTGTCTTTGTATGGATATGCTTGCTTCATATCGAGAAAATTTGATCCAAATTGGTAACTACTAGTCATCGATGATGTTTTCTATTTGACAATTTCAGTGTGATCACTCCAATGATAAATCGAATAAATGTAAACGGAAGTCCTTCGAATTTTCCAATGTAATGATCTGGGTAAAAGATGTATTATGTTGAGGAATAGGGCGATATAATGGCGATCTCAACTTTACAGAAAGATTTAATTTTTTTCTATCTTCTAAATATTGTTAATTATAAACTGTAATAACACCAACGTTATATTTTATTTTATGAAATAAAACATATAAGATAGACAATTTTAAACTCAGACCATTAAATGATGACATTTAACAAATTGTAATATATAGTATTACTAAATAGCTAAATTTTATTCAGCAACAAAAAAAAATGAAAATGATTAATATAAAGCAAATTTGGCACTTTAAAAAAAAATATTTGAATATTTATTATATTGATTCGAACAGTTTAACCTCATTTGTAAGCGCTTCGGAAATGCGTTGGTGGGCACGGTATTTTGCAATTTTTCTTTTTTGCAATACTGCAATCTTATCTAGATAACACACCTTACTGGTGGGGTACTTTAAAGTACTAATCACACAATGATTGGTTCTATATTTTATTATGTGAAATATGTTTTGTCAAATCATCCTAATTCAATTCGTTGTATTTAAAGGTTCTGAACATTTGCGAGAAGCGGTAATTTTAAGCGAATATGCAAATTTATCAGCGATTTAAGAAGTCGTCTATAGATTTCTGGATATTCTTGCATTTGAAATTTAATTATCTATTATTTGCAAAAATTGTGGGTAGTATATTGGCAAGTCAATTTTACTATTTTTGCTAGATTTCTAAACTCCAACGAGCTTTTTTTCAAAATCGGGAATTCAATTTGCTTTCGAAGCGTAATTGTGGTGATGTCTTGGAATGGTAGATTCGGTGGCGAGTTTGACAACTTAAGTGTATTTGTTTTTTCAGCGATGGTGGAGTAGTTAAGCAATTTGGAATGTTAATCAGATAAAAAATAATCGAGAAAATAGAAAGCTTTGAAAGGATTATTAGCATACTTACTAATATCTATTAAATTAAAAAAACAATTTTTTCATTTCGTAAATCCATTTATTTTTATAGGAAGTTGAAAGTAATTGGTTTGAATTGCAACATGAAACGATTGAGCAACAGGCTGTAAGTTTTTATCTGCTATTTATAAATATTTGGTTATTATGGCTGATTTATATGATAATTAACTCTAATAAATAATGTTAATAGTAGAATGAATACAAATGCGCACAAATATATCTTGCACTGATTTTTGCCAGCTTACATTCTCTAATTAAAAGAAACAAACTTCTGAAATTTAAGATTAATCCAATCTAAAGATTTTAATAATAATACTAATTGCTTTATTCGTTTGTGATTAACTTATATTATAACTCCTATTAAATTCTTCAACAGAAAGCTGGATTATAGGCTAATTTAAGATGATAATATATTTGTATCTATAATTTATTACATTACGTTTGTTATGTTGGACATATCTTCAAATGTTGACGGTTGAATAATTAATTTAAAAGCAGAAACCGAGCTGCCTTGAACTTATAACTAAAAAAATAAGTATATTGATATGTCGTCTATTTGGTGGTCATTTGATGTTTTATAATGTTCGAATATTTTTTTGATAACAAAATATTAATTTCACACATAAAATGACGGTTAATTAATTATTATGTTCGTAAATCATAGTTTCCACATATTTCTTTTCACAGTTTTGTAGACAGCTCTTACGCTTTCAAATTTGTATTGTCACACTAATTAATTCGTCTTTATAATATCTAGAAACTTGATATGTTTATCTAATTTAAATTTACTATATTGATACTAAAACTGCATTTTTTTGCATCATAAAATTTAATCCGGTTTTAAATAATATATAGAGCACTTTCTGCTTAGTGCATTGATCCCACTACATCCGATTTAGCTTACAGGCTGAACTATAAAGTTTCGGTTCATTTAGTTCGAATTCATATTGTGTTAACATCATTTTTCATAGATGTTCGATTCTAAGCTTATACGAAGCTCTCTAAAACCTCTGAGAGACTGCGGTTTAATAAATCTGATTTAGTGAATTTTTTGAGTTTTGTAACAGTACAGTACCTCAACCTCGATTTTATCTAATCGCTTTGTTTTGCATAGAGTACTTGAACGAGTTTAGCTAAATTGGATTTATTAAACCGCAGTCCATCTAGGGTATACTGCTCTAGACGTATTGTAATTTAATAAAACGGAATACTTGAGTTTTTTTTCGAGTCCCAATATGCCAAACTCGATTTTAGCTAATCGCGTTTTTTTGCATAGAGTAAATGAACGAGTTTAGCTAAATCGAATTTATTAAACCGCACTCTGTCTAAGGGATTATACCCTAGACAAACTCTATGTAAAACTGTGTCAAGGGTATAAGTTTTGTATAATACCGGTTTATTTACAAAAATGTGATTTTGATTTTAATTGATATTTTTAATTAATAGATATGACAGCACCAAATGACTAATAAACAATCAGATAACATCTTTGACTAATATTTATGCTTTTTGTGTGATCGGGCAGGCGCGACCTTATTCTAATAACTACAGCAAAATTTACACCCCAATTATCATAGTCGTGGGCCGTGGCACGTCATTTTTTATGACTATAGTCACGTCACATCAATTTTGCCATTCTCTTAGTCGTTTATTACGACTAAAGTCACTTTATACTGTACTTTATAGTTACTTCATTTAAGACACAATTATTTGATTTTATATATTTTAGAAATTTGTTTTTTGAATAATTTTGTGTAATCTTTTAAATATGTTGTTGTTTAAAATAATAATATTGTTGTTATAAATCGATTTTATTTCTAATTTCCCTAAAATAATTCAACTTGCACTCCTGTCATTTCTATTGAAACTGAATTTTTATTTTTCTCACATTTCGTTTTCTCGCTGAATAATTTCTTTCCATAAATTTCTATTCTAGTTCTCTTTACGGTATGTACTTTTAGTACTAGCTAGTTCTAATTCTAATAAATATGTCAAAAATAGAAATAATTGTCATTTTATATCAGGGATTGGAAAACCTTAAGATTTCGTTACGTTATTGGAAAAAATTCCCAAATTTTTTTGAATACGTTATAACGTTATTTAACCTAAAATCATGTGAAACGTTACGTTATATAACGTTATTTAGCATTAAATAATGTTTTTATAACGTTATAGAACAAATAACGTTATCTAAAGTTAAATATATTTTTAACCTTTTCTTTAGTAAAGTTTTAACACTGGCACTAACCACCAGTCAAAATGAGGATTCAAGGATAAGGAAATAAAGTGAATTCAATAAATGTATAGTCCGTAATTTTGACCGATGGGCAGTTCCAGTGTTAAATAATGCTACCAGGAATTAAAAATATGTCGAAATTTAGCAAAATCAGAGTAAATAAAAATTGATTATTTGATTTCGTGTATTTTTCGACCACATTTACTAGTTTCAAATTTACTAATTTATTCCTGCATTTTTTATTTGGGTTTCTTTTACAATGCACAAGCAGTTAAAATATAGTTGATAATTGTATAATTTGGTGTCACCGAAATTATTATTATTATTTTTAATTAGCTATTATCAATCTACGTACGAGTATATATATACTATATTTATCTCATTTATGTGTTGGTCAGGTGGATATACGCGACCCATGAGAAAGTAACAAAAACAGTTTTTATAACGTTATTTTATTTGGTTATTTCTAAATTTTATAAAGTTATATGTTACGGTCACGTTATAACCTAACGTAATGGGTTTGGTTACGTTTTCTTGAAAAACTTCGCAATTTTAGCGTTTTTTAACGTTATTCGGGTAACGTTATATAACGTTATCCGTCCCTGTTTTATATAGCTTTTTTCATGATTTGTCGATGAGCTCATGCATTTAAAGCGATAATTTTGCGCTTTGTTTAATATTTTAATAAATGAGTTTTACAGTGACAGGTAAGAATTCGAAATAAAAATAGCGTTCATCGAAATTACGTGCTACAGCAATTTCAACATTTAATTGAATAAAGATGAATAAGAGAAGGGTTGGCGGACTAAAATTCATATAATAGTGTTTTAGAATAATTGCTAAATAAAAATTTACTAATAAATATTTAATTTTATTAATTTATTATGCATATTAGTGTTATTGACATTCACTGTCTGCGTTTCTGCTCTCTTATCCACTTTTCGTGTAACCAAAATTTCCGTATGTGCTTTGAAATCTGTGCACAAATTAAATGATTAATAAAAAATATTCTGTGGTCACAAATCATAATCTCTTAAGTCTCAAATTCGCAATTTTTCAGAAAAGTGTTTTTGAATTTAAGAGTCATTCAAAATCGTATGAGTTGAAGCCTGTTACGGTTGTTTGTAGTTGTCGGAATATTACAAAAAATTGATATGATATGAAATCGAATATGGAGATTTCGAATTTGAAATAATACGGCATATTGTAACTTAAGCCATTATAATTTGTGACCACAGGAATAATTACTTATCTTTCTCGAGCCAAATCCTCACTTTGCACTAGTAGCTGTATTTCACTGTAAAATTCCACGAAGCGAAATTTAAATGTTTTTGTCTAGAACAAAACCTCATTCCACAAAATAAAATTCCACACAACCGGAATTTACCTACTGGCCACTGGAAATGAAGGTTCACATGACATTTTCTGACAAGGATTTTATACAAACTAGACTCACCTAGCAAGATAATAAGTTCCTCAGCAATAGCGGCGACTTTCTGGAAAAGTATTTACTGTAAAAGAAGGACTTTATTACCTTTTCATATATTTATCACCTGATTTTACAAATTACAATAGCAAGCAAAAGATTATTACAACTGAAACTGAAGTAAGCGGATAGCTAAGCTACAATTCTTAAAATCCGACAGTGGGAGTGAGAGACAGTGGGATCACGTGACCTCGGAACATTCTGTGCCTAATCTAAAAGAGACCAGTGCTGGGATGTTCTAACATCACTATTTTCGATATTCGATACGCTTTATGTCTCTTTTTTTCAAGAACAAAATCGCATTATCTTTCACTTATTTAATGACGTTTTTCCTATTATTGTTTAAGTATTTTCGATTCAGCCTGCTATTTCTTCATCACTTTATCACTACAAAAATTTTTATGATACTTTGTCGATTATGTTGAAAAAGGATAGTAAAGAAATTTATTCTAATACACTGAGATCGCAATAGATGAGCGTAATTGAGGAAGCGAAATAATGGGCAACTTTGTTCATGAAAAAAGAGACATAAAGCGTATCGAATATCGAAAATAGTGATGTTAGAACATCCCAGCACTGGTTGGAATAAATGGAATATATTTTCGACAGCGAGAATTTGCTTTATTTTTAAAATTAGGATACAAATTTTTATTAAATAAATAGTTTTAATAAAATTAATTAATAATTTTTGCGTTAAAAAATTCACAATGTGGCTATTAATTTTAATTGAGATATCTTAAAAATAAAATATATTGTAAAGGCCTTACATATTACAAAACGCCAAATTAAAGAACACGTAGTACAAAAATAATTCGTTTTAAATATTCCGAATACCGAGCAAACGGCGCAGTGGTTAAAGCTGCGGTGGTTGGATCGGGAGGTTCTGGGTTCGAATCCCGATAGGGGCGGGATGCAAAAGGGAATTTTCATCATCTGATTACGATCGGTGATGAAGATGAACACATCTATGACCCCCTGTTGAGAGTGCAGAATCCATGAGCCGACCCACCTTTCATGTCAGCACTACAGGTTGGCATGAAGCAATGCAATGTGCAGGTGGTTTTTCAAAGACGGATCTGTAGCCGCCCGTCCTCGATTTGGCTACTCCAGGCGTAAAGTAGGACGGTAAAAAATAAATCAAAGAAACAAACAAACAATATTCCGAATAAATAAAATAATAAGACTAAAAAAGGAATGGAAGGAAGGGAATGATTTAAATAACGTTATATGTCAGTAAACTGTCATGCTGGTTCGTAAACCACTTACATATGAACCATGAAATGTGAAGTAGCAGAGACTCCATAATACCTGTTTTTAACTTTTTTCGGTTCGCGTTATAATCAACACAAGAAACTTGCTTTTCTCCTTGGTAGCAACAAAATACCGAACTTGTTGCTTTCGATGGCAGTCAAAACAAAACTTAATGTCATATCAGCTTCAAATTTGGTATCCAGTGAATTTTTCCGACTCGTCCTCATATTACTGTGAAATTTACCAAAATATAAGTTCAATCATTCACCAATAACTTATTTACGATTAGCATACTAATTTATAAGCGACCTTCAGCTATAAAAAAATAAAATGCTGAAATTTGTGTAAACAAATACAGAAAAGATAATACAAATTTTAAGGTCTGCACTATTTTGGATACTGGCAGACTTTTAGACGTTTTTAGAAATTGTTCGGCAGATTTTTGCTTCAAATAAGATTTTTTTAAATTTATCTAAATTAGCCAAAACAAGTTAACCATCATAAATTTGAACAGTGAAATTAGTCAGCAATTCAACCTTTTCTTATAATAAAGTAGTGGTTCGTGTCCTATTTTGCATAAAGTATGAGAATGACCGCAACATTAAACTGTACAATGCTAATTTGGCGACTAATAATTTTTTCTAATACTAAGTATGGCGATTAATAAGTTTTGTGTACGCTATAAATAAGCTTTATATAGTGATTATAAACTTGAAAAAGTTTTTATTAAATATTTTGATTGTTGCTTCCTCAAATGATATGTTTACGTGCTTGATTATAAAAATAAAAACCCAAAATATATAGAAAGTTTTTCAACAGGATCAACCTACGTCAGGCGAACAATTTATAGCCATAAGGATAGGTGCAGCCGGTAGTAAGGACCAAGTAAATCCAAATTTGGTTGGATTAGTACGTATGGCTATACAATTTTTACCTAAATCATATACATTTATTAATGTGCTATCCGCGTCAAGGGAAGTTGTTGCCGGAATTAAATACGAACTATTAATAAAAGCGCTAGATGAAAATAAATCAGAAGTTCACTGTGAGATCAGAATACTTGAACAACCTTGGATTATTACAAACAACAATGAAAAATTACGAACATTAATTTATTCAAATTGTTCAACCGATCAGGCAATCTTTAGTGAGCCAAAGGATGATGTTGTTCAATACAATATTAATCCAATATTTAATAATGAAGAAAAAATGATGACCGGTGAGCGTTTAAAAGATATGGAATCTTTAATTATGCCAAATGGTAACAAAACTCCAAAACCGCCAACGGAAGAAATTTCATCAGTACAGCCGGAAACAATACATTCCCGTCCGAAAGAAGATGAAGATGCTTTACCTGTTATAACATTAAGTAAAGGTACCTCTAATTTCTTGGATGATTTCTTTTCCTTTGGAAAAGAAACTAAGCCGAAAGAAAACAATTTGATTGAAAATGAAGTAATTCCTAAATTAGAGACTCCACCAAGAATAGAGGCTGTAACGATTGATCATGCTGAGCAAGAAAATACTATTTATGGTGTTGCTCCAAGTGCAAATAAAGAAACGCCAATCGTTCCTGATACAGAAACGCCAATCGCTGCTAATACAGAAACGTCAATCGCTGCTAATACAGGAACGTCAACTCAGGCGGCAGCTGTTGAAGTAAATAATAATGAAGAGCAAGTAAAAGAAGAAGTATCTGTTAAGTGTGCCCTTACTCCAACAGATGAAAATGCTCCGGTATCAGATGCTAAAAGTACCACCAATGTAGACAGTACAAAAGTAAATGTAGAACGACAAAAACGAGCTTCACTGGATATGGAAGGGGTATTGCTTACTAAGTTAATTAATGCCGCTCTTGCTAGGCTGGATCGTTTTGATGAAGATGATAATAAACGAATTCTTTTGAATGTTCTTGAATCACGTGCTAATAGAAATGTATTTACCACCGATGTGAGAATAGCAGATACAAAATGCAGCGAAATCTCGAGTAGTGCGGAAAATTGTAGATCACAGATAATTGATGATAGTATAAAACTATGCCGATTTGAGGTAATATCAGAAAGCAAAATGGTCTATTATGTCAAAATTTACTTTTATAGTTTTTGTTTAGGTATATAAATTCAACAATGAACATTAAATTATACAATATTTAAAAAAAAAATCTTTATACTGATCTTTTGGTTTCCTAGAATTTAGTAAATTCGAAAAATGTTGTTAACCTTGTGATTACTGGTATACATGTCTATAAATAATAAATTATAATTTAAATAAACATTTTCACTTATTAATAATAATATATACAGAAACATTTTCACTTCTTAACTAATTAATAACGTAAATTGAATTTACAGATCGAACACTTAGACAACGGTGACATTAAATTGAAAAAATCTGAATGTGCTCCAGAAGTCCGTGAAAAGCGACAGGTAGGTGCGCCTAAGCCAGTTACAGAAAGTGAACAGGAGACAGTGTTAGGTTACTTGAGAGACTCACTCGCAAACGGGGATGCACCAGGATATAAGTAATAAATTTGAATAATATTATAAAGCACTCTTGTCATTATTTAAATATATTGCATCTATTATTTCAGGCTTGATCGAGTAATTGAAATAACAAAAAAAACTGTTTCTGGAGTTTTGTACAAAATTAAAGCGCAGTTTGAAGTAGAACAGTCTACAATAATTTGTAATGTTGAAATTTGGGACCGTCCGTGGTTGGGTGAATCAGCTCGAGAGGTTACATTTAAATGTGACGATGCTGCAAGACGTAAACGTCAAATTGTTGGTGGTATTAATTCTCTACCGAATTCAGATGGTGAAAATTTATTGAACGAAATCTTGTCAGAAGGCGATTATCAGTCTTACAGGTAAAAAATATGTTTAATTTATTTAATGTAACTGAAAAGTTTGATTGCGATTCATGTTATCTTGATGAAAAGCCTAAAATAATCTTTACAAATTGAGGATGCCTCATTAATTTACAAAAATTAAGAAATTTTGTATTATGGAAGAGTATTTTTCATTATTGTTTCTAATCTACAATCAAAGAGGGGCAATATGAGCGCGACAAATGCAAACAATTTAAATCTTCATTCAATATAAATATGTAGGCTAGTCAGAATTATTGATACAACAACATATTAATTAGTTGCTGGTTCATTATACCGGATTAACGCTGAATTTGCTGTAGATCAATCGACAAAAAATTGCGATGATAAAATTTGAGACCGCCCACGGTTAGGTAAAGCAACAAGAGAAGTCGCTTTTAAGTTGATCCTTGCCAAGAAAAACGAAAACCTATTTACCTGAGGAAGTAATGGTTGGCGGAATTAATCCACTTGCAGAATCGGAGAAAACTAAAGTTCAAAGCTTGTTAAATGAAGTTTTAGTTGGAGGTGACTTTCAGTCGTACAGGCTCTTAAGAGACATTAAAGCATGTAGTCAAGTACTTAAAGATTCAGGACTTTAACGTTTAATTTGTTGGGCAAAGGCACCTTTTAAATACAATTATTTATGCTTCTATCGATTCTGAAAAGCCTTCCAAACGCCATATACAGGTTTGATTGCTAAAACGTCTGGGTAAAATTTTCTATCAGTACATATCATATTATTTATGACATCAGATTACACACATCAAAATAATCAGTTTTTTTTTTGTAATCTCATAATAACGTCCCTAGGTTTCGCAATTTTTGTTAGCTAGCCATCACATTTACAAAACATAATAGACTAACACGATAAACAATAAAAAAACGAATTTACATAACACATTTACTACACCTTTCAGACTAGTTAGACTTATTAAGTCATCACAACAAAAAGTTGCTGGAATGCTTTACAGAATCAAAGCGGAATTTTCTGTTGATCATTTGACAAAAGTATGTGTTGTGAAAATTTGGGATCGACCTTGGTTAGGTAAATCAGCGAGAAAAGTGGAATTTAATTGCGACGGTTCCTCTAGGAAAAAACGTCAAGTTCCCGGTGGCATTAGTCCTTCATCCGAATCAGAAAAATCTAATAAAATTGCAGGTTTAATTAATGAGATCCTAACTGAGGGTGACTATAAATCGTATAGGTAATTATTATTTATTTGGTTTCTGTTTCAACTTTCGCCATTTATTAAAGGATCTGGATTAAATTGGGGTGTAAGGTGAATCCCACATTAGAATAAGAATGTATCTTTTAATTGCCATATTATCATTCCATCAAAGTTCTTTTTTCTAAGCCAATTTAACAATTTGGTATGACTGGATCGAATTTTCGCTAACGCAAAATACGTTTCATAATTTGACTATTGTTAATACTCTAGCAGCAACATATAATATCAATAAACATTATTATACTACATTATAATGCTGAAAATAAGACAGCTACACCATTGTAGTTTGTTTTCTTCAATGTACTTATAACATTTCATTTTGGCACAACATTTTAATATTTTAATTAATGAAAGCAGAAAAACCGATATCGGTTCATTTCATATTACCATTAACGATAGTATTACAAGATACTTTATACTAAGTTTAATATTACATAATACGTACACTGTACGTCCTTTAGCGCAAATTTTCTACTATGGTTCATGGTTTAGGTGTTAAACGGGAATCAAAATTATTACACAATATTTCCTTATACGTTCTAGACTCGTAAGAATTATAGAATCAACAATCCAAAGGGCTTCCGGAACTATTTATAAAATTATAGGAGAATTTTCAATTGATCAAACATCAAAAATATGTAATATAAAAATTTGGGATCGACCGTGGCTAGGTAAATCTGGCCGAAAAGTTGAATTTAACTGTGATGAGTCATCTAGACCTAAACGTCAAATTCAAGGAGGGTTCAAATCTATAAAAGTTCTTGAGAAAGAGATCGATACTGATTTTTTAAGTTATATGGAGAACATATTAAAAGATATTCTGCGAAACACTGATTATCAATCGTATAAGTTAATCAGAATTATCGACACAACGAGTGAAGTCATTTCTGGATTTATGTACAGAATAAAAGCTGAGTTCAGTGTAAATGGGTTGCCCAAAATCTGTAACATCAAAATTTGGGATAAAGAATCAATCCAAGAGCGCGAAGTACAAGAATTCATATGTCACGATCCAGAGTTAAACATTTTTCCAGACAAGCCATTAATTACGGCAGAGGAACATTCTGGTTATGAATATATCCTAGACGGTGATATTAGCACTGACTCATCAGATCAAGAAATAATTCAAATTGAAAGTCTACTTAATACCGCTTTAGAAAGTACAATTTACAAATCATATAAACTAGTGAGAATAATTGAATTTTCGAAACTGAATGTAACTGATATTTTATATAGAATCAAAGCATCATTTAAAATCAACGATGTTGAACAAATTTGTGATTTAAAACTGTGGCATGAAACTTTAAATCGAGAAAATGCCATTCAAGAATTTAATTGTAATCAGAAATCTTCAAACAATGGTTTTAATCGTGTTTCCGAAGAAGATAAGCCTAAAGTAGAAAAATTATTAAGAGAAATTTTAGCTTACGATGATTATCAGTCGTACACATTAGTAAAAATTTTGCAGTCTTGGCAACAATTTGTAGTTGGAATTAACTATAAAGTTAGAGCGGAAATGAAAGTGAAAGGAGATTCAAAAATATGTGATATAAAAATTTTGACCATGTTTACAAAACACGGAAAACGAGTAGTTCAAACAGTTTGTAAGAATATTGAAGTACATAATCCAGATGGATTGAACTCTGTTCCAAACGATAGCCCGGCTTTTATTGAAAGCTTGGTAAATGGAGTATTAGTACAAGGCAACTATCAATCGTTCCGACTTGTGAGAATAATTGAATGGTCAAAGCAAACAAGAGAATTTGTTTTATACCGTGTAAAGGCTCAATTCGTTGCCGATGGTACCCAACAAATTTGTAATCTGAAAATACGGGATACCATTTCTAATCAAGGTAGAGAAGTTCAAGAGTTTATTTGTGATGAGCCAACCGAATCAATTTTAGGAGGACTTAGTGTTACATCAGAAAAAGATAAGCCAGTCATTCAAAACATATTAAATGAAATTTTGACCAGCGGCGACTATCCATCTTATAAACTAGTGCGAATAATTGAATCCACAAAACAAATAGTTAAGGGTATTTTATACCGCATCAAGGCCGAATTTAATGTCGGTGGTACTACAAAAATATGTAATTTTAAAATTTTGGATAAACATTCCAATGAAGGCAGAGAAGTTCAAGAATTTACCTGCGTGGAGCCCAGTAGACCACTTCCAGGTGGTATCACTACAACATCACAAGATGACAAATCGACAATTAAAAATATACTAAATGAGGTTTTGGCTAGCGGGGATTACCAGCGATATAGACTATTGAGAATAATTGAATCCACGAAGCAAATCGTTGCAGGTATTTTATACCGTATCAGAGCAGAATTCTCTGTTGATGGCACTCCGAAAATGTGCAATATAAAAATCTGGGATAAGGTTTCCAATCAAGGTAGAGATGTTCAAGAATTTATCTGTGAGGAGTCTGCTCCGTCAATTGTAGGAGGATCGGATGCAGCTTTGGTTAGTACTACATCACAAGAGTCTTCCAGGCCAGTACCAGGAGTCGTTAGTGCTACATCCGAGAATAACAAATCGACTGAAGGAGGACCACATGCAACTGTTGTCAATACTACATTTCATGAACATGATATACCTGTCTTAGGAGGTATCAGTGCTACATCAGAAGATGACAAAACCGTAATTGAAAATATCCTAAATGGGATTTTGGCTAGTGGCGATTACCAATCCTACAGACTATTGAGAATAATTGAATCCACAAAGCAAATAGTTGCGGGTATTTTGTACCGTATCAAGGCGGAATTCTCTGTTAATGGCACCCAGAAAATATGTAACGTAAAAATCTGGGATAAGGTTTCCAATCAAGGTAGAGAAGTTCAAGAATTTATCTGTGAGGAGTCTGCTCCCTCAATTGTAGAAGGATCGGATGCAGCTTTTGTTAGTACTACATCACAAGAGTCTTCCAGGCCAGTACCAGGAGTCGTTAGTGCTATATCCGAGAATAACAAATCGATTGAAGGAGGACCACATGCAGCTGTTGTCAATACTACTTTTGAGGAACATGATATACCTGTCTTAGGAGGTGTCAGTGCTACATCAGAAGATGACAAAATCGTAATTGAAAATATTCTAAATGGGATTTTGGCTAGTGGCGATTACCAATCCTACAGACTAGTGAGGATAATTAAATCCACGAAGCAAATAGTTGCGGGTATTTTATATCGTATCAAGGCGGAATTCTCTGTTAATGGCACCCAGAAAATATGCAACGTAAAAATCTGGGACAAGGTTTCCAACCAAGGTAGAGAAGTTCAAGAATTTGTCTGTGAGGAGTCTGCTCCCTCAATTGTAGAAGGGTCGCATGCAGCTTTTGTTAGTACTACATCACAGGAGTCTTCCAGGCCAGTACCAGGAGTCGTTAGTGCTATATCCGAGAATAACAAATCGACTGAAACAGGACCACATGCAACTGTTGTCAATACTACATTTCATGAACATGATATACCTGTCTTAGGAGGTATCAGTGCTACATCAGAAGATGACAAAACCGTAATTGAAAATATCCTAAATGGGATTTTGGCTAGTGGCGATTACCAATCATACAGACTAGTGAGAATAATTGAATCCACAAAGCAAATAGTTGCAGGTATTTTATACCGTATCAAGGCGGAATTCTCGGTTAATGGTACCCAGAAAATATGCAACGTAAAAATCTGGGATAAGGTATCCAATCAAGGTAGAGAAGTTCAAGAATTTATCTGTGAGGAGTCTGCTCCCTCAATTGTAGGAGGATCGCATGCAGCTTTGGTTAATACTACATCACAGGAGTCTTCCAGGCCAGTACCAGGAGTCGTTAGTGCTATATCCGAGAATAACAAATCGACTAAAACACGACCACATGCAACTGTTATCAATACTACTTTTGAGAAACATAATATACCTGTCTTAGGAGGTGTCAGTGCTGCATCAGAAGATGACAAAATCGTAATTGAAAATATTCTAAATGGGATTTTGGCTAGTGGCGATTACCAATCCTACAGACTAGTGAGGATAATTGAATCCACGAAGCAAATAGTTGCGGGTATTTTATATCGTATCAAGGCGGAATTCTCTGTTAATGGCACCCAGAAAATATGCAACGTAAAAATCTGGGACAAGGTTTCCAACCAAGGTAGAGAAGTTCAAGAATTTGTCTGTGAGGAGTCTGCTCCCTCAATTGTAGAAGGATCGCATGCAGCTTTTGTTAGTACTACATCACAGGAGTCTTCCAGGCCAGTACCAGGAGTCGTTAGTGCTATATCCGAGAATAACAAATCGACTGAAACAGGACCACATGCAACTGTTGTCAATACTACATTTCATGAACATGATATACCTGTCTTAGGAGATATCAGTGCTACATCAGAAGATGACAAAACCGTAATTAAAAATATCCTAAATGGAATTTTGGCTAGTGGCGATTACCAATCATACAGACTAGTGAGAATAATTGAATCCACAAAGCAAATAGTTGCAGGTATTTTATATCGTATCAAGGCGGAATTCTCTGTTAATGGTACCCAGAAAATATGCAACGTAAAAATCTGGGATAAGGTTTCCAATCAAGGTAGAGAAGTTCAAGAATTTATCTGTGAGGAGTCTGCTTCCTCAATTGTAGGAGGATCGCATGCAGCTTTTGTTAGTACTACATCACAAAAGTCTTCCAGGCCAGTACCAGGAGTCGTAAGTGCTACATCCGAGAATAACAAATCGACTGAAACAGGACCACATGAAACTGTTGTCAATACTACATTTCATGAACATAATATACCTGCCTTAGGAGGTATCAGTGCTATATCAGAAGATGACAAAACCGTAATTGAAAATATTCTAAATGGGATTTTGGCTAGTGGCGATTACCAATCATACAGACTAGTGAGAATAATTGAATCCACAAAGCAAATAGTTGCAGGTATTTTATACCGTATCAAGGCGGAATTCTCGGTTAATGGTACCCAGAAAATATGCAACGTAAAAATCTGGGATAAGGTATCCAATCAAGGTAGAGAAGTTCAAGAATTTATCTGTGAGGAGTCTGCTCCCTCAATTGTAGGAGGATCGCATGCAGCTTTGGTTAATACTACATCACAGGAGTCTTCCAGGCCAGTACCAGGAGTCGTTAGTGCTATATCCGAGAATAACAAATCGACTGAAACAGGACCACATGCAACTGTTGTCAATACTACATTTGAGGAACATGATATACCTGTCTTAGGAGGTATCAGTGCTACATCAGAAGATGACAAAACCGTAATTGAAAATATTCTAAATGGGATTTTGGCTAGTGGCGATTACCAATCCTACAGACTATTGAGAATAATTGAATCCACAAAGCAAATAGTTGCAGGTATTTTATACCGTATCAAGGCGGAATTCTCTGTTAATGGCACCCAGAAAATATGTAACGTAAAAATCTGGGATAAGGTTTCCAATCAAGGTAGAGAAGTTCAAGAATTTATCTGTGAGGAGTCTGCTCCCTCAATTGTAGGAGGATCGCATGCAGCTTTTGTTAGTACTACATCACAAAAGTCTTCCAGGCCAGTACCAGGAGTCGTAAGTGCTACATCCGAGAATAACAAATCGACTGAAACAGGACCACATGAAACTGTTGTCAATACTACATTTCATGAACATAATATACCTGCCTTAGGAGGTATCAGTGCTATATCAGAAGATGACAAAACCGTAATTGAAAATATTCTAAATGGGATTTTGGCTAGTGGCGATTACCAATCCTACAGACTAGTGAGAATAATTGAATCCACGAAGCAAATAGTTGCGGGTATTTTATATCGTATCAAGGCGGAATTCTCTGTTAATGGCACCCAGAAAATATGCAACGTAAAAATCTGGGATAAGGTTTCCAATCAAGGTAGAGAAGTTCAAGAATTTATCTGTGAGGAGTCTGCTTCCTCAATTGTAGGAGGATCGCATGCAGCTTTTGTTAGTACTACATCAAAAGAGTCTTCCAGGCCAGTACCAGAAGTCATTAGTGCTATATCCGAGAATAACAAATCAACTGAAGGAGAACCACATGCAATTGTTGTCAATACTACATTTCATGAACATAATACACCTGTCTTAGGAGGTTTCAGTGCTACATCAGAAGATGACAAAACCGTAATTGAAAATATTCTAAATGGGATTTTGGCTAGTGGCGATTACCAATCCTACAGACTAGTGAGGATAATTGAATCCACGAAGCAAATAGTTGCGGGTATTTTATATCGTATCAAGGCGGAATTCTCTGTTAATGGCACCCAGAAAATATGCAACGTAAAAATCTGGGATAAGGTTTCCAATCAAGGTAGAGAAGTTCAAGAATTTATCTGTGAGGAGTCTGCTCCCTCAATTGTAGGAGGATCGCATGCAGCTTTTGTTAGTACTACATCACAAAAGTCTTCCAGGCCAGTACCAGGAGTCGTAAGTGCTACATCCGAGAATAACAAATCGACTGAAACAGGACCACATGAAACTGTTGTCAATACTACATTTCATGAACATAATATACCTGCCTTAGGAGGTATCAGTGCTATATCAGAAGATGACAAAACCGTAATTGAAAATATTCTAAATGGGATTTTGGCTAGTGGCGATTACCAATCCTACAGACTATTGAGGATAATTGAATCCACGAAGCAAATAGTTGCGGGTATTTTATATCGTATCAAGGCGGAATTCTCTGTTAATGGCACCCAGAAAATATGCAACGTAAAAATCTGGGATAAGGTTTCCAATCAAGGTAGAGAAGTTCAAGAATTTATCTGTGAGGAGTCTGCTTCCTCAATTGTAGGAGGATCGCATGCAGCTTTTGTTAGTACTACATCACAAAAGTCTTCCAGGCCAGTACCAGGAGTCGTAAGTGCTACATCCGAGAATAACAAATCGACTGAAACAGGACCACATGAAACTGTTGTCAATACTACATTTCATGAACATAATATACCTGCCTTAGGAGGTATCAGTGCTATATCAGAAGATGACAAAACCGTAATTGAAAATATTCTAAATGGGATTTTGGCTAGTGGCGATTACCAATCCTACAGACTAGTGAGGATAATTGAATCCACGAAGCAAATAGTTGTGGGTATTTTATATCGTATCAAGGCGGAATTCTCTGTTAATGGCACCCAGAAAATATGCAACGTAAAAATCTGGGACAAGGTTTCCAACCAAGGTAGAGAAGTTCAAGAATTTATCTGTGAGGAGCCTGCTCTCTCAATTGTAGGAGGATCGCATGCAGCTTTTGTTAGTACTACATCACAGGAGTCTTCCAGGCCAGTACCAGGAGTCGTTAGTGCTATATCCGAGAATAACGAATCGACTGAAACAGGATCACATGCACCTGTTGTCAATACTACATTTCATGAACATGACATACCTGTTTTAGGAGGCATCAGTGCTACATCAGAAGATGACAAAACCGTAATTGAAAGTATCCTAAATGGGATTTTGACTAGTGGCGATTACCAATCGTACAGACTAGTGAGGATAATTGAATACACGAAGCAAATAGTTGCAGGTATTTTATACCGTATCAAGGCGGAATTCTCTGTTAATGGCACCCAGAAAATATGCAGCCTAAAAATCTGGGATAAGGTTTCCAATCAAGGTAGAGAAGTTCAGGAATTTATCTGTGAGGAGTCTGCTCCCTCAATTGTAGGAGGATCGCATGCAGCTTTGGTTAGTACTACATCACAGGAGTCTTCCAGGCCAGTACCAGGAGTCGTTAGTGCTATATCCGAGAATAACGAATCGACTGAAACAGGACCACATGCAACTGTTGTCAATGCTGCATTTCATGAACATAATATACCTGTCTTAGGAGGTATCAGTGCTACATCAGAAGATGACAAAATCGTAATTGAAAATATCCTAAATGGGATTTTGGCTAGTGGCGATTACCAATCATACAGACTAGTGAGGATAATTGAATCCACGAAGCAAATAGTTGCAGGTATTTTATATCGTATCAAGGCGGAATTCTCTGTTAATGGCACCCAGAAAATATGCAACATAAAAATCTGGGATAAGGTTTCCAATCAAGGTAGAGAAGTTCAAGAATTTGTCTGTGAGGAGCCTGCTCCCTCAATTGTAGGAGGATCGCATGCAGCTTTTGTTAGTACTACATCACAGGAGTCTTCCAGGCCAGTACTAGGAGTCGTTAGTGCTATATCCGAGAATAACGAATCGACTGAAACAGGACCACATGTAACTGTTGTCAATACTACATTTCATGAACATAATATACCTGTCTTAGGAGGTATCAGTGCTACATCAGAAGATGACAAAACCATAATTGAAAATATCTTAAATGGAATTTTGGCTAGTGGCGATTATCAATCATACAGACTAGTGAGAATAATTGAATCCACGAAGCAAATAGTTGCGGGTATTTTATATCGTATCAAGGCGGAATTCTCTGTTAATGGCACCCAGAAAATATGCAACGTAAAAATCTGGGATAAGGTTTCCAATCAAGGTAGAGAAGTTCAAGAATTTATCTGTGAGGAGTCTGCTTCCTCAATTGTAGGAGGATCGCATGCAGCTTTTGTTAGTACTACATCAAAAGAGTCTTCCAGGCCAGTACCAGAAGTCATTAGTGCTATATTCGAGAATAACAAATCAACTGAAGGAGAACCACATGCAATTGTTGTCAATACTACATTTCATGAACATAATACACCTGTCTTAGGAGGTTTCAGTGCTACATCAGAAGATGACAAAACCGTAATTGAAAATATCCTTATTGGAATTTTGGCTAGTGGCGATTACCAATCATACAGACTAGTGAGAATAATTGAATCCACAAAGCAAATAGTTGCGGGTATTTTATATCGTATCAAGGCGGAATTCTCTGTTAATGGCACCCAGAAAATATGCAACGTAAAAATCTGGGATAAGGTTTCCAGTCAAGGTAGAGAAGTTCAGGAATTTATCTGTGAGGAGTCTGCTCCCTCAATTGCAGTGGGATCGCAAGCAGCTTTTGTTAGTACTACATCACAGAAGTCTTCCAGGCCAGTACCAGAAGTCATTAGTGCTATATCCGAGAGTAACAAATCAACTGAAGGAGGACCACATGCAACTGTTGTTAATACTACATTTCATGAACATAATATACCTGTCTTAGGAGGTATCAGTGCTACATCAGAAGATGACAAAACCATAATTGAAAATATTCTAAATGGGATTTTGACTAGTGGCGATTACCAATCCTACAGACTAGTGAGGATAATAGAATCCACGAAGCAAGTAGTTGCGGGTATTTTATACCGTATCAAGGCGGAATTCTCTGTTAATGGCACTCAGAAAATATGCAACGTAAAAATCTGGGATAAGGTTTCCAATCAAGGTAGAGAAGTTCAGAAATTTATCTGCGAGGAGTCTGCTCCCTCAATTGCAGGAGGACCGTATTTAGCTTTTTTTAGTACTACATCACAGGAGTCTTCCAGGCCAGTACCAGGAGTCGTTAGTGCTATATCCGAGAATAACAAATCGACTGAAACAGGACCACATGCAACTGTTGTCAATACTACATTTCATGAGCAGGATATACCTGTCTTGGGAGGTATCAGTGCTACATCAGAAGATGACAAAACCATAATTGAAAATATCTTAAATGGAATTTTGACTAGTGACGATTACCAATCCTACAGACTAGTGAGGATAATAGAATCCACGAAGCAAGTAGTTGCGGGTATTTTATACCGTATCAAGGCGGAATTCTCTGTTAATGACACTCAGAAAATATGCAACGTAAAAATCTGGGATAAGGTTTCCAATCAAGGTAGAGAAGTTCAAGAATTTATCTGTGAGCAGTCTGCTCCCTCAATTGTAGGAGGATCGCATGCAGCTTTTGTGAGTACTACATCACAGGAGTCTTCCAGGCCAGTACCAGGAGTCGTTAGTGCTATATCCGAGAATAACGAATCGACTGAAACAGGACCACATGCAACTGTTGTCAATACTACATTTCATGAACATAATATACCTGTCTTAGGAGGTATCAGTGCTACATCAGAAGATGACAAAACCGTAATTGAAAATATTCTAAATGGGATTTTGGCTAGTGGCGATTACCAATCCTACAGACTAGTGAGAATAATTGAATCCACGAAGCAAATAGTTGCGGGTATTTTATATCGTATCAAGGCGGAATTCTCTGTTAATGGCACCCAGAAAATATGCAACGTAAAAATCTGGGATAAGGTTTCCAATCAAGGTAGAGAAGTTCAAGAATTTATCTGTGAGGAGTCTGCTTCCTCAATTGTAGGAGGATCGCATGCAGCTTTTGTTAGTACTACATCAAAAGAGTCTTCCAGGCCAGTACCAGAAGTCATTAGTGCTATATCCGAGAATAACAAATCAACTGAAGGAGAACCACATGCAATTGTTGTCAATACTACATTTCATGAACATAATACACCTGTCTTAGGAGGTTTCAGTGCTACATCAGAAGATGACAAAACCGTAATTGAAAATATTCTAAATGGGATTTTGGCTAGTGGCGATTACCAATCCTACAGACTAGTGAGGATAATTGAATCCACGAAGCAAATAGTTGCGGGTATTTTATATCGTATCAAGGCGGAATTCTCTGTTAATGGCACCCAGAAAATATGCAACGTAAAAATCTGGGATAAGGTTTCCAATCAAGGTAGAGAAGTTCAAGAATTTATCTGTGATGGGCCTGCTTCCTCGTTGAAAGGGGGATCACACGATGCTTTTGTTAGTACTGCAACACATGATATTTCCAGTCCACCACCAGAAAGTATTAGTGTTTCATCGGAAGATGATAAATCTGTTGTTGAAAATATTTTAAATGAAATTTTGGCTGGTGGTGATTACCAATCTTACAAGCTTGTGAGGTTAATTGAATTCTCAAGTGAAGTAAAAGAAGGCATTTTATATCGTATTAAAGCTGACTTTTTAGTTAATGGTGTGGATCATATTTGTACCGTAAACATTTGGGACAGAAGTTCACGAAAAGGAGAAATAAGACATAAAATTAGCTGTCGCCAAACATTTCCAATTTTAGGTGGTTTTAATTCGGTTCCGTTAGATGATATATCTAGTGGGCAAAGCTTATTAATCGATATTTTAGCTTATGATGATTATCAGAAATATAAGCTTGTTAAAGTAATAGAATCGTGGAGACAAATTGTTGATGGAGTTAATTACAAAATTAAAGCAGAGCTTACTGAGAAAGGAGTACCCAAAATATGTAATATCTTAATTTTAGGCAAGTTAACAGAAAGTGGAAAACATGTAGCTGAGTTTGATTGTAAGAATATTGCCGAACCAGATCATAATATTCAAGGACATATTACTTCCAATACTGTCGCAGATAATTCTAAGATTGAAAGCCTTTTAACCGAAGTTTTGTCTCAAGGCGATTTTCAGTCGTACAGGTAGCATATTTTAATTATTGTATTTGCTTAAACTTATAATTGTGACATGAAAAGAAATCAGTTTGTAGTTTAGAAATTTTTCTAAATAATGATAGTTTTTTTTTTAATACATATTGTATAGTTTTTTAACACATAATTATGTATTTATTACCTTGTCTTCGTGTAAACAGAATTGTTACAAAACACAAGATTTTAATTCTTAAGTATCAACATTTCTTACAAAATTAAATTAGTAAGACGACTGCATACCTTGCACTGTTTAATCAAATAAATTTCAGTTTGCTCGAGTGTGGGCACTACACTTTTTGGAAACTTACTTTATCCCTTTTTCAACTCTTATATGACGCTGCAGAGGACAATTCAAATGTCACTATAAGAATTGTTATATACTTTAAAAACTTATAATAAATAATAAATCCAACAAGAACAATAAATTTTACAGTGGTATATAATCTAAGCTATCTTACCTAAAAACAAATATCGTGTCTAATTACATACGTTACAACATTGAAAAAAATCGAGTTCGAAGGGTTAATATTTGTATTATTAATTGTTTTGTAATTGTTGCTTTCACACATCTTCGATGCATTTTTATTTGAACACTTTTCAAATTTTATTGATCGAACATTTTTTTATTAACAACTTTTAGGCTAGTTAGGGTAATTGAATCAACTATAGAAACGGTGTCTGGGATGTTATATAGAATTAAAGCAGAATTTGAGGTAGATGGATCATCAAATGTTTGTAACGTTAAAATTTGGGATCGATCATGGTTAGGTAAATCTGAAAGACAGGTGAAAATTAAGTGCGACGAACAATCAAGACAAAAGCGTCAGATACCTGGTGGGGTTTTAGCCAAATCAGTGACTGATATGAAAACTGAAAGTATACTGAATGAAGTATTAGTTGCGGGGGATTACAGTTCATATAGGTAAAATAATATTATGTAAACAAAATCGTTCGACTAATTTCTGTTTAACCCTTCTAAATACAATTCTATTATATTTCTTAATATCGGGGCGTTAACCTGCTTGGTCATAGAGTAAACATTTTAAAGCTAAAATTTTGAGTGATAGCAATTTTCAATCATACAGGTTCTGGGTTTCATTATTGAAACTAAGACGGATATACATATTTTCGGAAAAAAAATTGGATTACTCACCTTTTCGGATAGTTTCATGAATATAATCGATAAGACATGCAATAAATTTTAAGAAATTTTGTTAATAATTATAGACTCATTCGGATTATTGAATCTACAACTCAAGTAGTGGCGGGATCTTTATATAGAATAAAAGCAGAATTTTCTGTTGATCAGTCTACAAAAGTTTGTACTGTTAAGATTTGGGATCGCCCTTGGTTGGGAAAAGCTGCAAGAGAAGTTGAATTTAATTGTGATGGTTCATCAAGACGTAAACGACAAATTCGGGGTGGAATTAAACCCGTCTCTGAAGAAGATAAACCTTATGTCGCAAACTTATTGAATGAAGTATTAACCGCCGGCGATTATCAATCGTACAGGTAACACCATTTCTTTTTTAAATTCATCCATTACAATTTTTGGCACATTAAACATTCACTACTTGTATTAAAATTTTATACATATACTAACCATTAATAACTAAAAGCTGAACTATATTTGTCTCATAAGTGTTGTTGAGTTTAAAGCGCAAAGTCTGAATATTCCGGAATTTGCCTATTTTTGTTTTCCCTGTTTTTATTTTAGACTTGTAAAAATTATTGAAACATCACGACAAGTGGTTGCCGGAACATTATATAGAATTAAGGCTGAATTTGATTTAGACGGAGCCGAAAAGATATGCGATATAACAATTTGGAAAAAAATAAATAATGAAGGAAACGAGGTGACTAAATTTTCATGTGTTCGTAAACGAGCTATCAAACGCAGATCTCATGGTAGCTCTAGTAGTTTCAGTGAGTCTTCCGGATCGTCCGAATCATCTGAAAGATCTAACAAAAACAAAATACGAAATGTGTTATATGATGTTCTAGATGACGACGACTATAAATCATATAGGTAAAATGGTTGAATCAAAAAAGTGTTTCTAAATTTTATTTCAATCAGCAATCTTATGAATTCTGCTACTTTACAGTCTTGTACGAATAAATCAAGGATCAAGACAAAAGCTGTCCTCTAGAACTTTATACTATATTGAGGCAATATTTCTAGTAGATAGAAATGAAATACAATGTAATGTGAACATAAATCAAAGATCTAGAACAGACAGAAAGGTACACTTTAATTGTGACCAACCAACTCTTCTCTCACCACCAAGCGGTGGCACTTTTACCATTACGCCAATCTCCGAAAGAGCTTATATTCAAAATTTGGTAACAGAAGTTTTATCTGAAGGCGAATATCAATCGTATAGGTAATAAACATAATTTCGTGTTTCGTCGTCATATCAACTGTTTTGTCTTCCATATACACTGTAATCATTTGTAAGAAACAAAGTGAATAACGGTTAGATTCATTAAAATTTAAATTTATAGATTATTACGAATTATTGAAGCATCGAATCAAGAAGCGTCAGGTTACAAATACAGAATTAAAGCAGATTTTGCCGTTGGACAAGTGGAAAAGATTTGTGTGATTAATATTTGGGTTAAATTGTCAAACCTAGGAAAAGAAATTACAGAATTTACTTGTGAAGAACCTCAAGGACAACAAGAACAAAATACAGTTTTTTTGTGGCGTAAAACACGACAAGTTCTGGGTGGTACAACTAAAGTATCGGAATTCGATAAACCTCATGTTGAATCTTTGTTGAATGATGTGTTACTTGCCGGTGAATATCAATTGTATAGGTATTTGTCAGATTTTTCTAGTGCATGATGTAAAACAAATTATATTGCATTATATTTGGGATTTCTAAACGGCATGAACATTCGGTTTTACCTCATCTTGTTTGTCAGTGGACTTTTATCGATACTCCTTTGTAGCGGACATCGCAATGCATGATTATCAATCATGATTATTTCTGTCAAATTGCAATATGGCAAAACAGGAAGGAAAACTATTTAAAGAGAAAAACGATTAAATAGGGATATTATGATTTTCTTTCAGTTAATAATCATTTAGAGAATTTTACTTAATGGGAGGTTTATATAAATAGAACTAAAGCCAAACAAAATATTAATTGTTTCTTTGTTTAATTTTCTTTATAGCTTAATCGAAATAATTGAGTCGACAAAACAAACCGTAGAAGGGATTTTGTATACTATTAAAGCCAAATTCAACATAGACGGTAAAACACAGATATGCACGGTAACAATTTGGGACCGACCGTGGTTGGGTAAATCTAGTCGCGAAGTAGAATTTAAGGAATGCGTTGGAGATACGTCAGTTCGTGCTAAGCGCGAAGTTTCTGCACCAGGTTCCGTACGGCCAGTTGAGCAAAATGAATACCCAAAAATTGAAGAAATGTTGAATACAGCTCTCGCCGCAGGGGATCAACAAAATTACAGGTAAGAAATAAGTTTATTTACTAATCATTATGTATGTGTTTGATTAGAGATTAATATAACAACTTTCCCATTTCTTTCCTTTTATATGCTTTACACGAACAATCACTAAAATATAGATTTCATTAAAACTCATTTTTTTATTGTAATATGCACTACTCACTCTATACGCTGATTCTTATCTAATGCATGAATCTCGAAATTTTGTTAAGCATACACATTTCCTCATTGGAGAATTTTAATTGTGTTCTAGATTTGTAAAAATTGTAGAAGCAAATAAACAAACTGTAGCTGGGTTGTTGTATCGAGTTAAAGCTGAATTTTCCGTCGATGGAAAGACAGAAATCTGTAAAATAAAAATTTTAGTACAACCTTGGAAACAAGAAACACCAGAAGTTCAATTCGACTGTAACGAAGATGGTGTTGATTAGCTAAATACATATTTTGAGAATCATGTTTTTATTAGATTAGTTACACGATTTGTTTTATTTGTTTAATTTTTAATTATAATAATAATTGGCATTAACATTATTTTTTTTTGTAATATTGCAAATAAAATCATTAATTTTATTTGCAACAACCAATTGTTCGTTTTTTTTTTATATTTTACTAACAGTAATTGTTTTAACAAATATATAACAGTATATGTTGATTAGTTAATTTTTTATTGGTTTATAAAGTTTGCATGATTTTAATTAATGAAAATATGAGAAAATTTGCTACCTAAAAGGTAAGTACATATTGGTAAAATTATGTAACACAATTTCTCGAGTTATAATTTTGAGATTAAGGGTAATCATATTGTAAAATATTTAACACATGAAGGAGGAAATCTTTATTTTTTTTTATATACCATCAAGCACCAGGTTATCAAGAACTCTTTTTATTAAAGACCCGATTTCGTCAGTTTATTTATTTCTATTAACTAATAAATTTGTTTTCTTGTGTTATTTGGTAACTATGAAAATGGCTACTCGCTGATACTTACTATCAAACAAAATGATAATTGCAAACTATTCGGTTTTCTTACTCTACGGTTTCCTGTCTCTTAGAATATGTGCACAACAGAATAAACTTATTCTCTCTTGGATTTGTTTTTTATCTGGCCGACATTTTTTAGTGTATGTATTACAGCGCAATAAAGAAATACCCTAGACACACTGCGATTTAATAAAACCGATTTAGTGAATTTTTCGAGATTAGTCGCAGTGTGTTTACCTCGATTTAAGCTAATCCCTTTGTTTTTGCATAGAATACTTAAACTAGTTTAGCTAAATCGGATTTATTAAACCACAGTATGTCTATAGTTTAAGCTTGATTTGTTTATGGAATTTATTAGACTCTGCGTCGAGATTAGTAATACGTAATTATATTAATTTCTGTACTATCGAATAAAATATAGTGAATGACAATCCACCGAAAATGTTTCTCAGACTCACAAGGGAACTCGCTGCACTCGTCTGGAAAAGCTACATTTTTCGGTCTTGCATCATAAATAACTATTATTTACTTTTGACACTTACTGGCCTGATTACTATGCTTAGAAGATTACTAGGCTTATGATAAATTAATTGAAAAATACAACGATAAATTTGTATTGTGTAGATGATGACTTGCACAACCCTGAGACTTGAGTGATAAACTGTACAGTTAAATTTGCGCAGTTAAATGTTATGTCTAGGGGCGGCCTACCAGTCGGTTAATTACTACAAAAAACTTTGTTTAAAATTGATTGATGATTCTTTTATCAGTAGTGACAACTGCCGATAAAAAATGTCTACAAAGTCATTGTAATATTAGATTGTTCTACAAATAAATAAAAGTTTTCGATCGAGTGTAATTGTTTAACTCATTTAAATCTCTGTTATTACGAGTTGCACATGCAATTTTTTCTTGTACCTAAATTTTTAAAATAAAATAGTTAAAACCCACTTTAGTTCAAATTATGTAAGCATATGACGTTGATGTAACAATCTCAGTAAACAAATAAATAACAGTCTGAAATGCAAAAATCGTATTGTTTCTATAAAATATGCGTTTACAGTGAGACACGAAAGTCTATATACACCACTAAAATTTGCAAAATCGTGCTAATTAAAACGAATTAAAAAGTGTAATATTAATTAAAAAATGTATTTAAACCAAACAAAATGATAACTGGATAAAAAAAAAAAACTAATGCAACAATTCCAATTCTCAAAAAATTCTAAAAATTAATAAAATTTATATCATAAAAGTCTACATACAGTGAATAAAATCAAAATAATCTTGTACAGACACTTAAGAACAAACATTAATATTTAGTTGGGCCACCATTAGACTCAATAACAGCGCTTAGTCGCCTTGGCATTGATAAAACCAGTATCCGCGGGTGAAATTTCACCACATGCATTCGAAAGAGCACTTTTCAATGAATCCGTATCGGTAATCCTATATTTTCGGACCTTTCGTTTTAGATCCGGTGACTGGGGAGGCGGATGAAGTTATTTCGGTACATTGTACAGAAGTCATTGCCTTATTGCCATCGCCGTATGCTTTGGATCATTATCTTGATATAAGATCAATTGGTTGCCTAATCCTAAGCATTCGACGGAGGTAGTAAATTGCTACGGAATATGTTGAAATACTGTCGTACATATTACCTTCTATGAATACCAATTGTTCGACACCAGATGCAGCCATAGATCATTAAACCTTTACGCTGCCAACCGTCGTATTTAGCTTTTCGCTAAATTTTTCCTCTTCCATCGGATCCGAATAATCTACTTTCGTATCCAGTTGTGTTCCGATTCTCAACCGCTATATTTGGAGCATTAATCCTAGGGTTGGATAGCACTTTTTAATTATGTTTCGAACATCCCGTGCGTTAAATTTTTTAGGACGCCCACATCTTTGTTTATTTTGAACACTTTCTCTGTTATTAAAATTTCGTATTATTGTTTGTGTAGTTGCCCGACTTCTACCAACAATTTTAGATATTTCATTATAACTGTTATTCTACTCCCTTAGCTTTAGTATTAAATTTCGAATTTCAATTGATGCTTCCGTTTGACGCACTATTTTTTAATTCCAAGGCCGAAAAATATTTGAAGCACGAGACAAATGCTAATGTAATACTGAATGTGCCGATATGTGCTTATATACTATATGTATATGTATTTACAAAAAAAGATAACGGTACTTTGTAATAATTTAAGAACTAATAGAAAAATGCAACTGTATGTAGACTTTTGTGATGCGACTTTATCGAATTGTTTGCTTTGTTTTGAAACCCGTAATAATAGTTTTATTTTTTTTATTGAAGTATATTTTTTTTTTTGATTAAATACATTATTTAGTTAAAATAAAAAATTTTAATTCCTATCATTTGTTTCAATTTTAAGTTTTAGTGGTGTATGTAGACTTTTTTGTCTCACTGTATATCAAGAAAAGTTTTACTAAGGGGAAAAATAGTAGTTTTCTTTACTGTTTTCTATCGAAAAAACACGAATTTTTCAATTATGTACAGGAATAGAAAATAGTAAGAAATAGTAAATTGTTCTGCAAGTATTGAAAAGTGGAGGTTTTCCAGCAAGTGTTCTTATTTAACTCTAGAGCGAGCGAGTACATTAAGAATTTCAAGAGCATATGCTAAATCACTTTTATTACGCGTTGAATATTCGTTTTTTCTTGTATTTGACGCAAAATATACAGTAAACAAAAAAGACAATGTGTGTAGTCTTTACGCGCAACAGAAGTGAAACTTTTTAATCTGCAAATTTATAGTTAATATCATTAATCATCTATTGGTTTATGCTGGCATGTAAAATGTGTAGCATTACCGCTGCAAGATTGAAAAAAAATTCATTTGATCCTTGTAGTGTTATACCTTAGATTCACACAAACTAGGTAGGTATTTTTCTCAATCTGTCACTACATAATCTTGGCGAAATAGGATTGCCACGATTCATAATTCGCTAGTTAAAATTTAGTTGTAAAAATACGTTAAACATGAAATAAAAAAACGTGTGGAAGTGTAAATGTTTTTTTTAAAGCGAGCAAAGGTAACGTGACAGTCCTATCAACAAAAAATAAGTACAATAACAAAATAATTGACTTACTGAAAGATGAAACCACCTAGAACAACAGCTACTCAAACTAATACCAACCAGATAATAAGTTCGTGGTAAAGAATTGGTTATATTACCAAAAATCTTGCCAATACCTTTAGACAATTCAATAGTACCCCAGCAAAACTCTACGGCCCCGTAAAAATACATAAGACTAACAAAACAATTAGACCACTAGTTTCAAGAATATATCCAGCATTGTAAAAAGGAAAAATCCAAAGTTTTGAGAAAGACTCGTTTGACCTTAATCCAAAATTCAAAACCTTTAATCCTATTGATTGCAAATTATTTTCCCGGAAATCCGGTCAAGTTTTTTAGGTGTTTCTATGCTAAAACAAATTAATCTATTATTTCATTACGACATGCTATTTAGTAACCAACTGGTTCGTTTTATATTATATGAAACTCAAATCCTAACTTACTTCAAAATTAATTATTAAATTAAAAATCAGCCGCAACCTCCCTAAAAATAAATTAAATTAGCCATCTAAATTGTAGGGACATCATATTAATCACTAAATTTGATAAGCCTTAAAATAATAACAGACACCTAATTAGTCAATAGCTAGTATTAGTGTTATATATTATAGAGATAAAGGTTAGCACAAGACAGCACAATTCCAAAAACTACAAATCCGCTAGATGCTTGAAGATTCTGGAAAGCTAAACAGGTTCCACGGGGCTTCCCTAAAAATCGAAATAGACAGCCAGTCCCAGTCAAGCAAATAATTGCTGTATTTTCATGAGAAAAATGTAATTCGAATTATTTTTACTCATGGAAACAATTCGCGAATTATTTTTTCGAATTGAAATAAAACAACACAAAGAAAGAACAATTTGGCATCTGGTGTCAGGTGGTATTACTAAAATTAGGAATGAATTAAATAATTCAAATTTTCGGTTTGAATTATTTAATTCGTCCGTCGCGAGTTATTGTTGTTTTAAAATTCTCGTGGAAATACGACTAATATCGTCAAAATTTCCAAAAAAAAATATCTAGTAAACTTTTAAATCTTTAAATCTAAACCCTTTCTGTGACGTTTTATTGACATTTTATGAAATTTTAATGATTTAAATTTTAACGACATGTTGATTGATTCATTATTTGTGAATTACTTTAATGGATTCATCTCTAAAAGTATAATTGGTGTTAAAGCTCGTATTTTTTGGTATTAAAGCTCGTATATAATATTTCTTAATAGCAAGTTATTACGTGGGAAACTATTAACCGATATCACGCTGTTAGGGCGGAGTAGTTTGAAGAGAGCGGCGGTAAGTGGTGGCGTATCGGTCATAAAACGTAATTGACAGTAATTCTGATTTTGTATTTTATTTTAATTGTTTGTATTGTTCGAATGGCCCACAACGATGCTCCAGGTTGAAGCACTGAGCAATGAATTATATCAGACAATCCTTACTTTGCTCACATAACCCTATTATCTGAATAAACGGCACAAATCTTCAGAAAAGAAATTTTGAACATTGTGGATACTCTGTGAACGGAGTAATTTAAATTCTTAAGGATTTTCAACGGTATGCCAGAGATGTTTAATATGGAAATTAGTGGAGCAACTTCTAAAAGGTTGAAAATAAAAAATGGCGAATGAGATCGGCTTGCGGTAGGGGATTTATATTGTCATGGCCAATTGTAATATTTTGGCAGAAGTGTCCAAATTTAGGACTGCTCTTTCTCAAAATAACGGAATATTATTGTAAAATGTAAATGGTTGGTGACGTGTAAATACAATTCTTTGTGTTAGTTGACACTTTGTGGGAAAAGTGTCGCCCGAGGAGTCGGATAGATCTGATTTTTTTTTTAAATTTTAGTTTATTTCTTTAGCTTGAACGTTATCGTTCACATCACCAAGAATTTGACATTATTTTGATGTTTATGTAATGATGTATAATGATGTATTATTCTGGGTGCGTTCTAAAATGTAAATATTCTATGTATTGTTATTTCACTTATATAAACTTGGTACATCCTATTTTATTTCTGAATTCCTTTTAATTTTGTATTTTAAATTTGGTTATGTATTATTTATAATAATATGTATATGCCCGCTTAATTTCTCTCAAAAATTCATTCACTTCCTTAGAATTTCAAGAATACCGTTGCAATGTAAAGGTTATGAGCACTCTCCGGACCTTGTAGCTTTTTGTTTTTGACGTTACTATATTTTCCTCTGACTTGTCGTATTTTTTACAGTCTTCTATTATGTGTCTGGCGACCTCCTTTGTTATATGTCTCACATTGTCCTTCGTCTGTTTGTTTTTAGATATTAAATATTTTTTTGTTATAAGAATGGTTAGTTCTTATTCTTGTTATTCTTTTTGTCATTTGGTAATAAAAGTTCCTGTTGAGAAACCATGGCTTCTTTGTGATTTTTTCATTTATGTTTTTCCTGTGTTCCATACTCGCACGATGTTCCTTTATTGGTACATTTCATTCTTCAATATTTTAATGGTGTCTTCGGGTTGGGTACTAAATCTTCTTTACAAAATCTTATTTTTGTAACTCGGGCCGCCCGTTTGGGTGAAGGCGAATTTTAAGAGGAGCGTATCATTTGGTTAGGTACCAACGTGTATCATGATGGGTTGGGGTTTGGGAAATTAAGATTTCGATACGCTCCCCGCTTCATGATTTCAAGAAAGTAAGATTCGCCAAAAAGTATGATTTTGATAAAAGTAAGATTTTGAGAATTAAGATTTCGATACGCTCCCGGTGTCTTCTATTGGGGGTTTGTCCCTAGCTTTCTTCTTGTTTGATTGGTATTCAGATTAATTTGATCTTAATAGTGTTTCTATTTGTTATCTCGTAAATTGATTTGTTTTAGATTTGTAATAATTTCACTTTCATCTTTTGCTATAGCTTTCAGGTTTTTGTCGAAAATTTAATTTTCTGACCAAAAATTTCCATTTATCAATTTCATTTATTAATCATGTTGAAAGTTTGAATTAGGCTCTAAGTACACGATATTCAAATTCTAAACTTTATTCACATCAAATTTTCACCAAATTTATTTTAAATTTTCTTTTATTCGCAGATATTTTAGATTTTCTTCTTAATATTCATTTCAAAAAATTTATTTTATATTTTAGATTGGCTCGTGTTCTTCATGCATCCAAACAATTAACATCCGGATGGACCTATAAAATTCGTGGTGCTTTTGAAGTCGATGGTGTAACCAAACGCTGCAATATTAAACTATGGAATAGACCGTGGCTTTCAAATGCAAGCACAATCGAATCATTTAAATGCGATGAACATGATGAGCTTACAATTCGGTCGAATCACGATGATAAAATCAAACGAACATTAGACCATTACTTACATAATAATTTCACTGACAATAAAATTTTTGAAATGTATGAGAAACTTTACAACAAAAATTATCAAACCACATTAAGTCGTAATATGCGACTCAGAATATTTAAAACGAATTTAAGGAAAATTCGCGATTTAAATCGATATGAACGTGGTACAGCTACTTATGGTATAACGGAATTTGCTGATTTAACACAGACCGAATATCGGTTGAGAACAGGTTTGGTTCGCAGAGTAACACATACTAATCACATTAGTAATCCAATTGCTCAAATACCAAATATCGTGTTACCGCGAGAATTTGATTGGAGGACAAAAGGTGTTATTTCGCAAGTAAAAAATCAAGGTAGCTGTGGTTCATGCTGGGCTTTCAGTGTAATTGGTAATATTGAAGGACTTCATGCGATTAAAACCGGTAGCCTTGAGGAATATTCAGAGCAGGAATTAGTTGATTGTGATACTATTGATAATGGATGTAACGGTGGTTTACCGGATGACGCTTACAAGTAGGTTTATTTTCTTTTTAGTTTTACGCTCATTTTTTAAATTAAATTAATTATGTCATTTTAGAGCAATTGAACAAATTGGTGGCCTTGAAACAGAAAAAGATTATCCTTACACTGCGCACCGTGATCATTGTGCCTTCAATGAAACCAAAGTAAAAACTCAAATTAAGGGAGCTGTTGATCTACCAAAGAATGAAACAGCTATTGCGCAATGGCTTTTGCAAAATGGTCCAGTATCGATTGGTATAAATGCGAATGCCATGCAGTTCTACCGCGGTGGAGTTTCACATCCATGGCATGTCCTTTGCAGTAAAACTGATCTTGATCATGGGGTGTTGATAGTTGGGTTTGGAGTCCATGACTATCCAAAGTTCAAAAAATCGCTTCCTTATTGGATAGTAAAAAATTCATGGGGTCCGAGATGGGGTGAACAAGGCTATTATCGCGTTTATAGAGGAGATAATACTTGCGGGGTCAGTGAAATGGTGTCATCTGCGGTTTTGGAATAAAACGTTTTTTTTTTTAGATTTAAAATATGATATGTTAGTTTTATTACTAATCTGAATCTTTAATAATTAAAATACTCACAAATATAGTGACTTATATTTTAATATTATTAGAAATGTTTATTTTATTATTCATATTCTATTAATTTTAATAGAATAACCCTTAATTTACGAGACTCAATACCAATGGTTAGCGGCTCATCGCCTGAGTCGTCAAAGTTGTTAGATAATTGCGATGGAATGGTCATACCATAAATTTCACAGGTTTGTAGAAAACTTAATACTTCCTGAATTGCAGCCGATGGGAGAACGATGATTTGTTTTGACATCCCAGTTAATAATCCAAGAACACACCGTTTTACATGTAACCATGTATCAGCACATAAACGAGGACCACTCCCACCATCTAGAGCATGTGCAATTCGTGATAATCCAAATTCATAGTTACCTTTTGCACAGTACAATGTCCTAACAAAACATGAATTTTGATTATTACCTACATGAAATTTTAATATTGTTCTTCGTATCTCACCCAATTACTAAATTAATGATGCATAAATGGAGGCATTGACCACTAGAATTTCCTTTTCGTTCTTCGGCTCTTTCAACTTTTCTCATTAATTCTTCGGCTTCTTCGTTTTGTGATGTCATAATATAAGCTACACACAAGTTTGCCAAAACAGTTGCAGACACCGATAGAATCTACAATAAATTATTTCAATTAAGAAAAAATGTGTTAGGTAAGGAACTAATTAGGTGGGATTAGTTTACGTCATCATAATTTTGTCGTACAATCGGCTCATAAAATGCAGCAGCTTCTTTGTACTTATCAGCCCGCATAAATAAAACATGTGCAGCGTGTAATCTCCAAACTGGTGTTTCACTACAAAATTCAGCGCTTGCACGAAATTCTCTTTCAGCACCAGTGAAATCATCTAATCTCCATGGTAGCCATGCTCTCGCCATAGCTACTGGTAAATAGTTTTCCAGCCCAGTTTCATATTCACGTAAAGCATTTCGCAATAAATTAGCGTCACCATTTGATCGACAATCTTGAACCTTGGCCGCCAACAATCTTAAACGGCCAGCCAGACTTGCAGCCAATTTTCCTAATTTTTGCTCCGAATCATCTGGTGAGGTCTGTGCCGTTATAAGCGCATCCAATAAGTCATATAAATACTACAAGCATAATAATTGGTCTTTAAAGTTTGTAATAAAGTTCCTAATTAAAAATATTTACCGGTGATAAATATTTGTACGTGTAATTCGTGTGCTCGGCTAAAATATCAGCTGCAGCATCATACATCTCATGTTTACAACATAATAATAATATATTAGCAAATGTTTCGCTTGGACAGGCCGGTGGCCCCAATTCCAAAAGAAAAGCCAATCTTCGAAAACCAGCTCCTGTTCCTGAGGAATCGGTAAGCGCTATGTTATGAAGTGTGACAGGGTCGAGTTCCGATTCCAATCTTGGAGGTAAATCCATTAAAGCTTCACGAGCTGCTTCAACTGTGAAAAAACTGATGTAAAATAAAAATAAATTTACAAACATTAATATTGCCGCATACTATTTCCTTCCTGATATTCTATGGCTGCTTTTAAATTAAGAGCTTGTGCTAATCCTGAATTCATCAATGACGGTGGATTGCCTACACTTCGTGCACCTCCTTCGGTTTCTGCTTGTGCCCCAATTCCAAGTTCAGGATGGTTTCTAATGCCACGTTCAATTATTTCCGCAATAATATTCAAAGAATGTGAATTTTCTTTTTTGCGGTAATGACACAGAGACATATTATATGCCACTAACGAACTAAAACCGCCAGTTTGAATTGCTGAGGTAAATTTTAGTAAAGCCTCTTCATACATATTGGCGTGATACAATAAACAGCCTTCATCATTTGACGTAAATTCATGTCCACCCTGCCTCTGTAGCAGTACCGCTTGGGCCCCAGCATAGTCCTCCAGCAAATATTTTATAGCACTTTGAATTTGTAACGCTTTTGGTTTTAGGTTTGGATCCGTGATTTCCATCGATATTTTAAATGCTTCGTCCAACAAACCTTCTTGGAATAGTGATTGAACATAATTAAGCCTACAATTTAAATATATTAATTAAATAATTCATACTTAATATTTATTACAAAAACAAAAAAAAATTACTTGTACTCAGCATTTTCAGGATACAATCCACATAGCTGTTCATAACTTTTTGCAGCTTCTAAAAATTTTTGAGTTTGATAATAACAAAATCCAATCAATGATAGACCGGCACGCGTATTTAACGCTTCAGGTATACTATTGATGACATTTATCACTTCCCCGTGTCGTTCTTCTTTAATCTAAAGAATTATATTTTTGACTTAGATGCTAAAACAGAGTTTGTTAATTTCTGGACTTACCAATGAATATATTGATTTGGTATACTCGCCGTCTCGAATTAAAATACTTTGATTAAACATAATTGATTTCGTTGATTAAATATTTTAACTTTAAATTTCAGTAAAATATTTGTGTTTAAAATTAAAATATTGTTTGTTTATGTTTGGTAACAATTGTCATAGTAACGTTGTACGGTATATATTTTGTATGCGTAATCAAATTACAAATGACCTACCACTTTATTATCTTTGTTGACAAGTTCAAACATAACAAACACAACCAATAGATCTTTAATGGCTGTAGTTATTTTCAGACATTAACTTTGAATTTTTTTCTTCTCACATGACACACTTTTCTTAACCTTTATACCTCATGTGCAGGTTAACATACCGCAAAAGTTCTATGGTTATGGTTAAAATAAAATTGACCACACGTAACAACACAAATACCTTGTTTCTATTCTTTAGGGTGAACAAATAATTACCATTCAGAACCGCCGCGTCTTCCAAGACTAAGTAGGTAAATTGTGGTCAATCTGTAAAAGTGGCTTCTCAACAGACAAACTTAATCTACTTGTCATTACTTGTCTTTGTAATCTTCTGACAAACATATTTAATATTATTAGGAGTCTATTTCAGCATTAGATTGACATTTATAAAAAGACAAAGTTCGTTCTGTATCTAAAAATATTTCAATAGTTTTCAGTGATCTGTAATAGGACGTTTTGTCTCACACATTGGCCAGCGGGTCACAAGATGGGGATACGACCACACATTTGAAATTGTTTTCAATGGTCTAGCTCAAAGCAACTAATATGTCCCGATATGTTGTCCTTAAAGTTGTTCCTGGTGATCCCAGCAAAACATTTGCACGCAAGTCTACTATGTATTCCGACCAGAAAGTAACTTTTCCTGAATTCAGAGTCTAGATAAAATTTATTTCATACCAGTCAAAATGAACTTTCAGAATACCTAGTAGACCTATATAGGCCTTTTAGAAACTTAAGGTTATTGTTTTTTCGTCTATTACTGCGTTTCCATGGTGGTGATAACTTGAATTAACTCGTATACCATATTATCTCGCCATGGTATCGAAATTTTCATTAAATTTCTTAATTCACGAAAGTGTAAAATTATCCAATAAGAACTACTAATGGTGATATAAAGATCTGCCCGCGGGTCTCATGCCATGGTATTTATTAATAAATTCTGCGTATTGATAATTATCGCGTGGTCCTTTGATTTTTTTTACCAAGTTTTTTATTGCTCTATTTATTTTGAAAATTTGGTAAAAATGCTCATTTGGCTTGGACATCACTGGTTTAGCTCATTCAAAACATAAAATAATTTCTGGCAATTTTATAATATACTGGATACCTGTAGCTACGCTTGGCCAATCTACAATTTGAATGTCTTAGAACTTTAACGTCTTTCAAAGTTCTGTTTACGATTTCTTTGTACGATCGATAGCACATTGTAAACTCATCCCAGATAATTAGAGCAACCTCTTGGAGAATTTCCCAATTGGTTCATTTTTGCGAATTCCACCACCTACTGCTTCTTAGCGAAAAGAAACATTTAGAGGCAATTTAAAAGTAGAATCGGAGGCTTTGCTACCGTTGAAGGGTGTAGCTGCTACTCTAGATGAAGCAATTGCAAACGCGATTTTACCTGTTGATGTAACTTTAGCCAACATTGATTAAGAAGGCGTTCCCTGTTCGACCAGGCGCGTCGAGGAATACAATTTTGTTTCGTTATTTGTTACGCTATTTATTATATCGTAGACACTTGACTGATCGGGTACTACTCAAATGGTGGACAGAGTATGGCCGTCCCAGAGTGGCTTCTGATTCGGTGAGGGAAGGCAAAAATTTGTCAGAGTTTTTCCGTATAGCTGAAATAATAAGGTTTCAATTTTTATAAAAATCTATACCTTCATTTAAAATACTGAGCAAGGCAGATTCACATTATTATTTTGTTGCTTTGTCGGATGCCTTCACAAAGGTCTTCTCGGAAAGCTTGGCTTAATTAGAAAGGATCAAACGGAGCAACCAAATGATCACTTCGTCATCTTCAAGGAGGCCAAGTTATTTGCAAGCTGCTTGATATGTAGGCATTAGTTTTCCATTGACAGTCCGTAAGTTTTCAAAAGAAGTTGGGCTACGGACATATTGCAACAACATTTTTACATTCCAACTATATATTCTGCCAAGCGCAGAATGTTTTATAATACTGGGATTTACTTCGATGTGTTGTCCACGTTTCTTTCGAGAGAACTTGTTGGTATCCCAACACCAATACACTAATATATTGGCCGTTCAAACACGTTTCGATCTTATTATGCTTGTTTTCTACTAAAACAGTGGTTTGACTGAAGATTGATGATTTCGGAAATTCAAAGTTGCTTTATTATAGGGTTTCTACTAAGATACACTGGATAACATGAAGGCATGGAATTGAAGGCTGGAAGGCATGAAATTTCCTTCCCTAATCTCATTCGCGCAGAAAATGCCATCTGGAATAGGGTGTTATATGCGCTGGTATTATTTTAGACTGAACAGTGGATTATTGCATAGTAACGAATGTGCCGCTCCAAACTTTAGGAATTACACTTTGCAATTAGCGCTTTCCTTATTGACACCTATCGGAAGTCTACGAATAGACCGTGCACAGGGGTGCCTTTTTCATAGCACTTCTCTAACTCTTGAGGTGTGGTACTTAGAGTGTCTTGTAATTTTTTAACTGCGACATAACGTTTGACACTTCACCATATGATGGAGGAGGTGGTGATGTCATCGCTACGTTGATATTACGCTGAAAGAAGAAAGGTAGTTGTTCGGAAGGTGGTGCCTATATATTTAGAAGCGAGGAGAAATAATTCCGCCACACTTCGAGGGCGGTTTTAGTGTCCACCTTTAATTCACCGGATTCGTTTCGAATAGCGCTGCTTCGTGGATGAAAGTCTGTAGCTATTTTTCTCATGATGCGATATCTATCTCTCAGGCTTGGATTGTGCAAATTCTAATGGCGATTTGCTTTGCAAACATGTAGGTGTTTTGAGATTGTCTTGCTCTTTATGATAGATTTCGTTTACGTCCGCGATCATTCTTCTGAATAGCATCAAGATAACCATCGTCTAACCAAAGATGTTTAGGTCTAGATAGATTTTCGCTTATGGTGAACTTTGAGGCATCGGTTACCGCTTTTTGATGATTTCTTCTACTCCTGAACGGAGTCAGGAATTAGTTTATACTCCAAGATTCCTGATACAGTAGTCTCGAAGGTGGTCCGATTAACATGATTGTTCAATACCGCGGTGTTCCAACGAGTGATACGCTGGAAACGTTAAATGTGTGTAGAAAGCTTTAATTCAGCAACCACCAGGAAGTGGTCTGACTCTATGCTAGCTCCACGTTTAGTTTCGATGCCTTTGATGGTAGAAAAACGTCTTTTAGACAAATGCCAATTGAGCATTAAAAGTGCAAAAAAACAATTTGAATGTTATGTTGCGGAATATCGTCGTAGAAAGTGTTTTTGTTCACAAATGTGATGTTACTGTAAAAATCCGGTTGCTGTCAGGCATAAAATCGGCCACAATTAACAACATCGGTTGCTGATCAAGAAACTGACGAAAAATTCATTTTTATCCATGTTATTGCTGCGACAGAGTCAGATCGCTATGATGTCCAGTTTATATGCAGACGAAAAATTTGGCAATTTAAAATTAATCAAATTTTACAAAAGAAGCATTTAAATGTATTAGATAACATTACTGCGTAGGTGCCCGACATAAACATTTACATTCAAATATTAACAGTACAATTCTCTATACGAAAAGTGTTTTGCAATCGGCACATAAGGCAGTTTCCTAAATTCCTTACCGATGTATACTTATTTGTGTAAACTTACTGGTTGGTAATCCGTTCCATTTAATTCAGGGGGTCGTACCTTCATTTAATTTATTCGGACATATTTTCGCTCCGTTTAGACCGCTACATTTTTGCCGCCTTACTTTGGTCACTGGAATAGTTATTGGTATAAAAATAAAAATGCAAATTATGCTTAAAATAAAAACCGAAAATAATTTTCTGTTTACTCTTACCAATTGACATTAAAAATTAAATAAAAGAACAAACAAAAATTTCAAAATTATTACTAGAATAATTCTATACTAACAAAAACTTGATTTGAAACTATTCATTCCGGAATGAAAATATATGGCATTTGCCGTCTTACTTTGGTCACTGGAATAGTTATTGGTATAAAAATAAAAATGCAAATTATGCTCAAAATAAAAACCGAAAATAATTTTCTTTTTACTTTTATCAATTGACATTAAAAATTAAATAAAAAAACAAAAAAAAAATTTCAAAAATATTCCTAGAATAATTCTATACCAACAAAAACTAGTTTTGAAACTATTCATTCCGGAATGAAAATACATGGCATTGTTGTTGTAAAATGCTCAAAGTAAGACGGCAATTGTTGTTGTAAAATTCCCAAAGTAAGACGGCATGCAGTTATGTTCGATTTAAATCGTCGACTTTCAATTTGGTATAAATGAATTTAATAAGGTGACATCTAAAAGTAGTGGTCGAATAGAAAAGTATTAAATATAAGCTAAATTTAGGGTATGGATTGTGATTACTGAATCACATCTTACTAAAATCTTATGACGATCATGATAATTAATATAAATGTAGTTTGGGGGAAAGAATTGGTTACAAAGAAATTGAAAGTTATAAGGGCAAACGAGTGGGCATAGAACATGATTTATTGGAATATTGGGAAAACCGTAAGTCTTCTTATCCAAATTAAAAAAATTGCTTAATTTTTCAAGCGATACCTGTCACACAAGCTAATGTTGATCGTGCTTTTTCTTGTTTAAAACTATTTTTAAGTGGCCTAAGAACAAATTTAACTGAAGTTAATTTGAAAAACTAAATAAAAATATTTGCTTCCATTTGTTGGTTTCTTTGTAATTTTTAAATGTGTTTTTGGGCTGAAACCATTTCTGACTCATTCGCAGTTTACATTTAACATAATACCTTATTACTAATACTAAGTGGTTTTACAAGCATCAAATGGCCCTAATGAGTAATGGCTCAGAGCTCGGTTTACGTCATCTTCCGTTAGGATTTAGCTCTTACACCCAACCACATGACAAGGAGCCTCATCAGCTTTCATAGTACGGTACCTCAGCTGCTCGGCATTTGCAAGGTATTTTAATTTTAGAGGTGGTCGTAGGGGATACAAACTACGATTGAAAGTGGGAAGCACTCTTTCATTTCCTTTGTCATCGGAAACTCATTGCACCTAAAATGTGTAGTTGTAGCGCTACTAAAATCGGTTGCGCGATTGTCTAAAAACATAGATCAGATAAAATATCGGACACTTTGTTGATCCAGTAGTTTCTTCAATTAGTTGCCATTCAGTTGAGTCAAACGAGTGTCAGCCACTGTTGTACCCATATGGATACTTTGGCTCAGCCTGTCATTAAAAAACTTCCCTATTTTCGTTTTATATTCACAACCTTTAAATATTGAACGTAAACCATGCATTTTAATGCAGGATCTTTTTGTCCTACTACCGCCAAATAAGCTCGCCAAATTTCCAGACAAATGTTTCACTGTTAGTCCTGGGTATTTAAGCAATAGCCTTGCTCATTCTTTGAAGTCTCACCGCAATGATTTGTGAAATTTCAACCCACCTTCCTAGTGGGCCGTCGGCCGTTACTGAAATGCCTACTAAATCTGTATCAACCTATAAGGCCTTAATAAAAACTAAACACTGTTGGTGTTGGCCACGCTTATTATTAGTTGAATATAACAAATAAACTTACTATTTAAATGTTTACAGAATCCATTATGACGGTTTAATAAACAAATTAAAAATAAAACAACTCAAACCCGTTTACTTATATAATTTATTAACATCTAAAATTTGAACGTTACAAAAAATTCACATATTAAACTATCGCTACTTAACCTATTCAACTTTAACATCTCTACTTGTCGACGGAGCGTCTTTAAAATGGATGCTCTGTTTATGTTCTATCAAATTTGCTTCTGTTTGTCTCTTTTTACTATAAGACTTACGATAAAAATCACTAAATAGATAAACGTAAATAAGACAATTGATTGCAAAGAAGCACGTTAGGAACCGGTTCATATTGCAATCCAAAATAATAGTGTAACTAAGGTACACTAACATGAGGCAAAATTGTGTCAATTGAATCCATGTCATATAACGTTTCCACCACAAATATTTTTGATATTTTGGCCCAAGCGCAGCAATCAAATAGTACGAATACATAACAACATGCGTAAACGAATTCAAAAATCCAATAATAATACCTTGCTCGCCCGGCAAATACTTTAAATAACACCAAGCAAATAGGCACGTAAAGAAATGATGATAGACATGAAGAAATGTTATTTGGTTGGACTTTTTACGCAAAACAAAAAATACTGTGTCCAATAATTCGATGATCTTTGAAAAGAAATACCACCAAGCTGCAAACCATATGTAATATTGCGTTTCAGGATTTTTAAATCTTGAATCAACACATGAACCTTTCAATTGATCACTTATGCCATCGATACTTAACGCCTGGAGAAAATTAGAAAAAAAAACGAATTAGTTTAATCACATTTAATCGGCCAGATTAATAAGCTGTTATATATACTTACTTCAAAACACAACCATGTCGAGAAGATGACTTGGTATGCGTTATAAACTATTAAAATTTCTTTTAGTGAATATGGTTTACGATTGTCCATGTATTTTGGTCCAGCTTTTAATACAAAATATAAATATATTGCTAAAATAATTACGACCGGCCATGGTGTGCTCATTAAAAACCAACTGTCGACAATCGGTGAAATTCCTTTGCTCAGATCAAATAGATTTTGGTCCATACTGTATAATCGTGTCATCTTGGTGGTTTAACTGTCTGTGTTAAAGAAAATTGAAAATATTATATTTTGTAAAAAGGTTATTAACATTTTGGTTTTTTGTTTATTCTCTTTAATTAATTTATTTGCATCGTATAGGTATGTAAAAGTAGGTAGGCGCATTTTAAAATTCACAAATCAATGAATATTATGAGATGTTGAATTTGGGTTAACAGCAGAATAGAGAAAATTCTGTACAATAGCCTTATTTGCTGTTTGCACGTTCTCATAATATGGTTACAGACTTTTTATGAATGAAAATGTAAACAAGGAAGTGAACATTTATTTGTGTTCTCTTTTAATTGGCAATTGGCACAAAAAGTTTTTACTTTTTAATAATATACATATTGCAATTTGATTGATGATTTTAACTGATAAATTCTGTGTAGTATGGACAACAAACATTTTATTATATTGGTAACTGGGACACTAGGGCAATATTTTTATTGAGGCATATGTATTGTTGAGAGATTCAATATATATGAGTCAATTTTTAAAAGATCAATTAGCTAAACCGATGTTAGAAATTGCCCAAAATATGTACAAAAATGGTAAACAATTCTTAGAGGCTTGGACTAAAATTAGGTCTGGTAATAAGGACATTGAAATAAGGCAATGGTAATAAGATCATATTTATTTTTTATGGCCTTATTGCACTTTAATGTAATGCTAAAGTGAAGTTTTGGATAGGATTGTGTATCTTTAATCTTGAGTAAGTTCAAGCCAAAAATTTCGGAAAAAATTCCACCAATTAGGAGTGTGATCAAAATAAAACAAATTTTATTAAGGAATTTTAAGTTTAACTTTTAATTTTTTTATTTGAATTTGTTGTGCGGTTTTGCGATGGGAATCATTTAAACTCGAAAGAAGTTATGAAAATCATAGCGGGCTCACACAAATAGTTAATTACATTTGAGCATTCCTTAATGTTTTTTGAACATAACTGGACTAGAATGCGGTTTAAGGCAGCTTGAGTATTTTACACACAGCTATTGTTTTGTAATAGAGGAAGAAAAAGGAATGTACATTTTTACCAATGCTTTCCCTCTCTTTATTCGTCGTCTCTTCGTCGAATTTAGTAGTAAACTCCTAGATGTACACTAGATTTACAGAGTCAACTCTATGACTTCTTGTCATTATTCCAAAATCAATTTTGGTTCCAGAAAAGAAGATAGACATCACCTAAAGTCTGAGAATATGGTTGAGTATTCGAGTGCTTCTTCGGTTTGTCATTGGAAAATCGTCGAAATTTTCGAAAATTACAAAACTCATGAATGATCCCAAAAATCTGTCTGGAGTAATCCCGAAAGCCTCAAAACTCCCGGATTAAATGTAACTCCGGACTTAATGGTAACTCAATGCTATAGTGGAACAATTTCGAATAAAGCTGGAAATCTAGATTTATCTAGATAGTGGCTCACAAGTTCGGTAATTTCAAATATCTCTAAAAGATAAAATCTATGAATAATTTGGGAAATCTTTCATAATCGCGAAATAATCTCTAACATCACGAATAATCTTCAATAATATCGAAAGCGAGAAATTCGAATAAATCTCATGTCCGTAGTCAAATATGTCAAATATCATAAAAGTAACTCAACAGGAACACATGAATAATGTTGATAATTAAATAACCACGAATAATCTCGAAAATTCTGAAAGTCAAGCAATTCAAAACCCAATGATCACATGATACCTAACCAAACCTCTGGGTCAGAGAAAGGATATACGTTTAATGAAAAGCTTCAAGTTTGTCGTGCGTATTTTTTTTGTTGCTTAAAAATTGTTCACTGGAGAAGAAAATCTCGCTTTCTCTTAAATGAAAAGAAGAGTCCTGACAAAAATTATGATGTTGGAATTTATGTATACCCATTTCTGAAAATGATGTTGAACCTCTTACTTTAAGGCCATTTTGACATTGTCAAATTTCTTGAAAATAGTTTATCGCGATTGAAGTAACTTAGTATAGAGTTATATTTATATATGTATGTAGTTGTTTCATAAGCCATTACAACTTTACCTACCAGAAGCCTCTTGATCGACTGTTTTCCACCAGCCTATTTATAGTGCAAATAATAATTTAACATAACTTTCATTCAGAGTGAATGTTGTTTCATATTTTTTATTTAAACGCTACAGGGCTTTATGACTAACAACACAAATTGTAACACAATAATCAGAACTGAGGCGATATTACCATACAATCTGGAGTCAAATTCTTCGGTCTTTTCCATAATTGCAAGCATTAGGAAAAGTGTTAAAATACAAATTAAAATTATTTTGTATTCTAATCAAATAATTATTTGTTTATTTTGTATTATGCAAATTACATTACAATTAAAATAAATTTATGAACTACTGTAAACTCAATTAAATTACAATTACTTTGTATTCTAAATCAAGTAATGATGTGTTTATTAATAAGCAGGACGAGATGTCCAATTCATACGTATTAACTCGAAAATAGCAACTTTTCAGAGGAGCAGTTTTAATGTTTATTGGCTCTTAACTCCCTTAATTCATTGATGTAAAGCAAAGCGGAAATTTGTTAACAGAAGCTTTGAATATAATATCTTTGGAATATCGCGAATAGATTGATTTTAATTCAATTCTTTCATTAACTTGTATGAAATAATTATCGTTTATTTTACACTATTAATTATTAATAAATTTGCATCATTACAAATTACATGCTATTTAATTTTATATGAAACGAACATTTTTTCAAGGCACAAACAATTATAAACCATTTAACTTCTGTTTAGCCATTATCTAAATTCCCTCCGAAATGATTTTGCATCATTTTTTCTGGCTCTAGCAGCTCAATTATTCGTTCAATAGAGAATTAATTTTTAGAAGTCTGTTTTCAAAGATCATTTACGAACACTTCCTTTATGTTACTAATGTAAATTTATGGTTTGACGTTATGTATATGTTTAAATTTATGATGATAGACATTAATATTAAACCGAAATCAAAGGCAGCAAATTTTCTTTTGTAATTCAACGCACTAATGTCAGCATTGGGATAATTCCATTACCCTCAATCGTGTGCCGCTTGTCTTCATCTTTAAGCCTTTCTGCATTCCATTTTAAGCTTTGAGCATGTTTGTTAAAAACTGTACATTAGTTGCATTGACCTGACTACGGAAGGATAAATTAAATATTGAAATCCGAATTGAATGAATGTTGTAGCACAATTTAGCCTTTCTTCAAATTTCCCTATTTCGTCTGGAAGATTCTTTTGTCCACCCACTTCGATATAATTACCAAAATATTCTAAAGTTGTCGCACATACTTCTTGGCCTTCTTGATTTTGCCGCTTCCATCTAAATCAGTCAATTATAGCTTGTTCGATTTTTATTGATTTTGTCAACGGCTTTTGAGTATTTTGTAATAAAATTTGCACTTATTCGAAATCGCTTGAAAACGATTTATTTATTTATTTCATTCTAGTCAGTGGCCTAACTAGAAATTTCGAGACCACACGCAAAATTTTTCTTGGGCCACCAAAAATGATTCTTGTGCCCATGAACAAGTAAAGCTGTTACTTAAAAACTTATTTCTTTGTATTGTTCAGCCTTGGAATAATTAAAATTTGATTTCGAGAGTACGAAACAGCATACGCGAATAAGTTCAATGGCCTCAAGTAAAACGAAATTTCTTGCGATCAACTCAATGCTATGACGATTTTTAAATATATCGATAAAGCTTCACAAATTTCGAATATAATTTGAAAAATGCTGAATTTTCAAAATACATTTCTTGAATATTCTAGAAAGTTCTCAAATATCGATTTATCCATAAGTATATTAAACCAAAGGAAATCTTGTATGCACTAATCATTGTCATGTAAAGCGTAAATATCCTGGACATTTTCGAATAATTTCGAATAATCTGCGAAATTGGGGAAATATCGAAATTTTGGCATTATATAACGTGGCTCTACAAGTTCGTAAAACTCAAAGTTAAGCGCAGAACATTGCCATACAAAATTCGAACAAATCCTAGAAATGTCGATAAACTTAAAAAATCTAGAATTAACCGCGGCACAATCTCGATTAATCCGGAAAAATTCGAATAATCTCTTAAGAAGCCAGAAAACCCACGAAAATTTCGAAAAATTCCGAAAAAACGTGTAAATATCGAATCATTTGTCAAGTAATTTATTGTTACTAAATATTCTAAGCAAAATGCTTCAAAGCTATAGTTACGGCTAAGCTCAAAAAAACATTATGTATTATTAAGAGAACCCTCAAATCGGATAACTTCGTAAATATCGAACAATCATATTCGTCGAATAGGCTCTAAGGGTCTACTCTCTCTAATCTCGAAAATCTCGAATATACTGTTTCGAAACAACGAATCACCAATTAAGTTTCGAACATCACGCATCCCATTTCCATGCTATACTCCAATAGTTTGGTAAAATTTTAAAAAGTGATCAAAAGATGAATCCGAGACAAGAGGGATATGAAACAGCTGGGGATACGAGAGCCCCGCCGAAAACAACCAAAAAAAAAACACCATCGCTAATTGAAAAATTAATTTGGAATTTGCAATTTCCTTATATTTAAAATAGTTGTTAAAACTAAGATTAAAAAAGGTATGTAATAAGGTTAATAAGGTATGTAATAAGGATTTACCGGGTTTACCGAGAGTGATAGAAACTATAATAATCACGTTCAATCTTTGCAAATCAAATTTAACCTTTTCTAATCAAAACTTGAACAGCAAGAAATTGTGGGGCTGTCTTAAACCGCATTTTCTTAAAAATTTCCTAAAAATGTTCCGTTTTTAAAATTGAGGTAACATCTATCTGATCTTAACTTTGAAGTAACATTCGAAGTCATGATAAATCTCGTGTCCCCATTAGTGGTGGGCACTCCCCGGTTGCGGGTGCTGCGGGTACCTAGTTACGCCACTGATTCTAGTTAATATACATTAATTGTAATAATTACAAAAATAATAATTACAGTAAAATACAAAAATTGGAATAAAAATAGAAGGATTCTAGTGACAATATAATGACAATGTTCAGTTATAAATACAATATAACGACAATGTTCATTACATATAATGACAATGTTCAGTTATTAAATACAATATATTTCAAAGAACCGATCTTTCACACTGAACAAAAATGACTAAAGGCGCCTAACCAGCGAATCAGTAAGAAACCCCTAAGAATTTGACGAAATAACTTCCTTACAGAATATTTGACATATCGGCCACCGAATCCGTAACAACTAACAAATATAGTATTAAAATTGTAATATTAATGGGAAAATTTATTATAGTGTGCTGTGAATATTTTGATATATTCTGACATATCCTTCAGTTTGCGCGTTAATTTTCGCTCTGTTAAATGACGGCTGAACTGAACGAAACGTTCTTAAAGATTCGCTGGTCAGTAACATGTACTTTCTGTATATCGCGTTCTTGCTTAAAGTTGTTACTGACTCGCTGGTTCCCCCATTAGTCTCCTAATGCGATTTGGTAAACTATTGAAGAAGGTGGGTGGGTGTAATACTGTGCGAAGCTTGATGGTTTGCACGGAAGTTGTATCGAGCAACAAATCTTATTATGTGCTGTCCACTGTGCTTAAAAAATATTTTTAAGACTTTATAAACATACAAATGTTGCAATAGTAGGATTGCAAGGAACGAACTTCAGATTCTTAATAGGAGCAATATTATAGTACAATACTTTTTATAAAAACTTTCAATACATTCGGGTTCTTTTTTGTTTTTACCTAATGTTCTGCCCTTAGAACTTTGTAACTTTCCCATATCAGAAAGCAATTTGTTTTTATGGCGTTTCCATTCGTCCGGAACTGCTAATCTTTTCCTATCAAAATTTTTTTTTTTAAAAGATGATTTTCACGAAGGTGTCGTGGGACTGAATTCCGGGCTAACGAAAATCCGTCAACTAAAAGAAACCCGCGGCACGTGCAGAAACTTTGTAACCATTCATTTAACGACATTTTAAAAGATAAAAGTTCAAAAATTATGCTCAACTAAGTAACTGGACGTACGCTGGGTACTCGAGTTTTTTACTTTATACGTTGGACGTGCCGCCAATAGACGGGTAAAAAATATTTGAGCCTTCAGCCGATATGCAAGATGAATAGAATTCATCATTTGTGAAAAAATAATACCTGATATTCTTCTATTGTAGTTTGCAAATTTATTGTTGAAATACACAGAAATTCGAACTTTTTGTCTTGTCTAGCATGTATAGCTGACAGTCAAAATTTGAAGGACTATTTAAAGAACGCACAGTTATTGTATTTAAATCCATTTTATTTAAAAATTATTAATATATTAAAAATTAATTAATTTCAACAAAACAAGTCTACTTATTACTGGTTTAATTTTATAATCGTAATGTTTCAAGCTTGGTGAAAAAATGTGCACCACGAAGTTAGCTGTATGAGTTGAATTATTTCCAACTAGAACAAAAAGTTCACCAGGGTAACCAATTTTAACTAAAAATTTTACTATTTTGCTAACTTCGTGGTGTACATTTTTTCACCAGAATTTGAGCATGTACGCACCTTCAATTAAGATTTTTGAACTTTCGCGATTTAAACAGTAAATGATTTTTTCTAGTTTTGTTGATGAAACAAAAATGTGACATGTTTTTATAATTCGGCTTAGGGTTCTTTCTCATTTTCAATAAACTAATGTCAATTTTGATTGATTTTTTCCCCTCATTCGAGTACACTAAATCGAGTACCCTATTTTTTAACGTCAATCGAATGAAAATATTTTATTGTACTAGTGTTTAATTGTGTGTGTGTTTGGTCGAAAAATATCAACAATAATAAAAATAAATGGAGAAACTAAATGTAAATTTAGAAGATTACAATTTGGTGTTTGATATCGAGGGATGTGTTATAATGAGTAAGGCTTGGCGGTGTTGGAATAATTAACCGGCCAAATTCGAAATGCCACCATTCAAATCACAAAATGTCATGTCATGAATAATAGCCGCCTAAAATCAAAATGTCATCACGACAAATCAAAATGTCATTATGACAAAATATCATTGTCATATTCGTTGGTGTGTGTGTAAAAAGAGGGGTTACTCGACCAAAAAAGCTATGTCATTTTCGATTGATTTTTGTCCCTCTTTGAAAGTGTAACCTCAATTTCTTCGTCAATCGAACAAAAACACCGAATATGTGTTCTGTCATCTGTCAAACCATATTAAAACGACAAGTCAAATCGAACATGACAGCACAATGACAGTACTGTTTAGTGCATTTGTAAAAAGAGGGGTAAAACTACTAAAATAACTGGAGTAGCTGTCAGTGCAATTTGTTTTGGTCAATCGAATATTTCTAGGGTAAAAAAATTACACTTTTTGCACTGAGTGCAATTCAATTTGGTCAATCGAAATTCACATAAATAATTTAATGTGAACTTCTTTAAATATAATCTGAGGGCTAGTTTACGTAAATATTCTGCTGAATTTTCAGCAGGCAACCAATCAACGTAGTCTATTTCGTAAATAAATTTCCCCTTCCGAACGAAAATATTTTTATGTTGTTTTCGATTGAGTCAGAAAAACACTCTGAAGGAGAAAAATTAGCTTTTTTTGCTTTTAGTTCATTCGATTGAAGAAAAAACGTTGTTCGGAGGGCCAAATATTTTTTTGCTCGAAAGCACTTTTCAGAAATCTCGATTTTTTCTGTCATTTGGCTGATTGGCTGCCGTTTTTTTATTTTGACAGATTACCCACAAACATAAAAGAGCAATGAGATGTTCTTGTTTGATTGACGCCGAAATTGAGATTGCTTTTCCATAGAGGGGAAAAAATCAATCGAAAACGACATTAAATTGCAGACAATTTTTCCGAAGAATATTTACGTAAACTCACAGTCAGGGTAACAAATTTTACCCTAAGAGTATAAAGATTAGGTTTACATGTTTTTTTTCGGAAAATAAAGCACTTTTTTTTTGGTCGAGTGCCTTTTTCTTCACTCTGGATTTTTTTGTAGAACTGCTTTCCATTTTACAAATACAAAGAAATGTGAAATGTCAAAGTCAAACAATAACAAAACACCATTTTCTTATTTCATTTGTGGTTTATATTTACTGAGAATAATTAATATTTACCTGCGCTCTAATAATAAAATTTAAGAAATAACTTAATCGTTTCTTCAATCGTTCAAAATGAAAATGAATAAAGTCTGACTGCCAGACTTTTGCACCAACCAACTACAAGAACAGATTACTTTTTTTCATGTTTCTTTGGTATATATAAAATTAAATTTTTTTGGCCAACCCGAAAGAATTCGACATAAATTTAAACTATTTAATTTATTACGGTATTTTTATAGCATTTGGTTTAAAAAAATCACTAAGTTTTCGCTTATTTTCTTTCCGAGGTAATATTTCTTATTCAGCATCAAGACAATTGCCTCCTCACTTGATCTATGTAAGATGAATGTTACGCAAGTAATTTTTTGATGTAAGCAAATATCATAGATTTGTGATTTGTGAATTTCTAAATTAGCGAGTATGTGTCCCACCATTAATTTCACTCTGCTTGAATCGCTGAGTTTTTTTTTGTGACAAGCTGGGCACAAAGGAGGTAAACCTAATTCGAGTATGCTTAATTCAATGGTGCTAGTCCCAATTCAAAGTTTCACATGTTTTGGCTCAGAGTCAAAAATTTGCCAAAATATACACTCATTTTCACGTTGATAGCAGCTGTTGAACCATTAATATTTTCGTTTTGCTTTGTTCGGCAAAGTGGTTCTTATTATTTCGGCCAACAATTTTGCCGATTAATTAAATAGCAAAAATGGCATCCAGTGGCTGTATTTTTATACAAAATTTCGTAAAAAACATGCATTTTTTTCGTTGTTCATCAATAGTATTTGAACGATTAAGATTTTCGTTATGCTTTCTTCAGCAAAGTTGTTGAGCAAGTCAAGACAAACAACTTTGCCAAACATATCAAGACCGAAAGACCACATCCACATTCACATTTTTGTGTTATTTTTTTTTGCTTTTCATTTCGACGGAAAACACATTGAATCTGATGAAACCGGAGAAACACCTGTATCAACGTATCAACCATCAAATGTCACTGCACCATGCAATCACATTGAACGACGCCTGCAACTATCGCAGCGGCAATCCACTCTTTTGTTAAAGGATTTTTAAGACAAGTGAACATTTTGGCTCCAAATGTTCGGATATATGGAGCAATAAATCGTAATCGGAATTTTACGAATTTTTTCAAATCAATTGAGAATAATTCACTCGCTTTTTGTACTGATATCCGTAATTTAGTTTCCCCAACGCAACATGCATATAATTCCGAAGATTGGCGATTGTTTATCGATTCACGACGCGACACGAAAACTTGTGCCAATTGAAAAAATATTGCCATCACCACTTCATATTAACCTTCCAGATGGAAATTCGTTCATCGAATTGCGTTGCATTTTTCCACGCATAAGTGGAATGAAAATAAAAGAAGGTTGGTGTTTGAATCTATTCGAATCTAAGTTTTGAACAAGTGAAATTTCATTTCGCATCATGTTTTTTACTATAGCAAAACTTAATGGACAGGATATTCGTCGTTTAATGAACGATGATGCATTTGAAAATGATCTCAGTAAGCGAGAGCTTGTGGCATGGAAATATGTAAAAAAGTTATTAAGAATGTTCTCGGAATTAATCGATCTGATGATTGGCGTAAACATATTGAAAACATGCTGACCGATTTTAATATAAACGTTCGAATGTTATTGAAAATACATTTTTTGCATTGCCGTATGGAAAAATTTACTGAACAATCACCAACCGAATCCGATGAGCATGGCGAGCGTTTTCACCAAGTGACGGCAAGGCTCGAACATTAGTACAGCGGAAAAAAGCTAAATACACTTTTGGGTAACATTTGTTGAAATTAACCAAAGGAAGAAGATCCCGAAGACGATACAAAATAATCAGACAATTAAAATTGATAAAGTTAAGAAAAATGCTAATTTTTTACGAAAAAATTATGAAAAATCACCATAAAATCGACTGAATCGATTCAATTTTTTTTAAATAGGTTATATGGTTATTTCAATCGGATTCAAAATTTAGTAAATGGTCAAAAAATGATAAAAAAAGTGTTTTTCGTCGAAATGAAAAGACAAAATAAAACACATAAATGTTAATGTGGATGTGGTTTTTCGGTCATGATATATTCAGCATAGTTGTTTGTCTTGACTTGCGCAACAACTTTGCTGAAGAAAGTATAACGAAAATCTGAATGGTTCAAGGGCTATCAATGTGAAAATGAATGTATATTATGGCAAATTTTTGACTAACTTTGAAATGGGACTAGCAACATTGGATTCAGCGTTCTCGAATTAGGTTTACCTACTGGGTGGCCAGCTTGTCACTATTTCAAACTAACAGAGGGTTTTTTCACCAACATACGTTGGAATCAGTAATTTAAATTTTGTTTAATTAAAAAAAAAAAATTATAATATTATTTTTTAAATGTAATTTAATTTAAAAAAAATTTATTTCTTATAGTAAAGTGGTTTACCCATTGGAAAACGAAAAGAAAAATCGGATTTAGTTTTTCGATATAATTCCAAAATTATTGCTTTGTTTTCGCTAAAATCTTCTCGTTTTTGATCGAGTGTACCATACAATACAATTTTCAATTTAAAAAATTTAAAAACATTTTTAATTGGCTGAGAAAATGAAAATTTAATTTTTTCGGTTCTAAACAATTTTTTTCGGACGAAAAAAATTAAATTTTCATTTTCTCAGCTAATTAAAATTTTTTTGAAATTTTTTAATTGAAAATAGTATTGTATGGTACACTCGGTCAAAAATGAGAAGTTTTTAGCGAAAACAAAGCAATAATTTTGGAATTATATCGAAAAAACTAAATCCGATTTTTCTTTTCGTTTTTCAATGGGTAAATCACTTAACAATGATTTTTAATAATACTTTAGAAGATCGATTTTGGATAGTACTTCATCGGTTATTTTTATTAACCATTCAATTCTTCTTTATCTATAGAGTATTCGTTAAAAAGAACTCGCGAACGAGCTATCCGAAACCGATCTTCTAACGTATTATTAAAAATCATTGTTACTATAAGGAAATACATTTTTTTAATTTTTGCTTTAATTGAATTACATTAAAAATTTAAAAATAACTAATTTCTTTTTATTATAGAATTTATAAGTGACCAAAAATAAACACAAAAAAAAAAAAACGTAAGACTTAATATCATCTGCAACTAATAGACATTCTGCAAGCTCAAACTATACCGGGTGATTTTTTTAACCTGAAATTTTCAAATTCAAACTTTGAAGCATTCTAAGCGAGAAACGTCCATAATCAAAATTTAATCATTCCGCAGGGGAAATACCTCCCTCCTTCTAAGTGATACAGTGGTAGGATTTGTCTGAAATCTTTTTTAATTTTTTTTCGTTTCATGATTGATGGCGCTGAAATCGACGAAATTCAATTTTTTTCGGTTTCTACTACTGAGAACCAGTGGCGTAACTATGTACCCACGGGGCCCAGGAGATTTATCAAGCGTTGGAATATTAGTTCAAAGTTAAGGTTAGATAGATGGTGTTCAGATTAAGCTTAAAGTAGACCACCTTTTCAAATTTGCAAAACGGGTCATTTCTAGGAAATTAAGAAAAGACGGTGGTCTAATTTTTAGAGAGAAAAGAAATCGTTCTCGTTGCTATTAAATATTTTCTTAGGATATACCTAACAATTTCTTCTCGGTTGCTGAAGGTGAAAAAGTTCCGAGTAATTACTCGTAATCTGACTCCGGCATAGAAATACAAATCCATTTAGATTCCAACAGATATTTAGAGTTAGAAGAAAATTTACTAAACTCGTTTGAAATCAAATCTTTCGATTTTAGTGTTTGCTGGGTTCATTTATTTGTAATATACATTTTGCATTTAGCAAAATAAATTCAACATTTTACAGATCAAATTTTGATTAGAAAAGGTTGTACTTATTTGATTGCAAAAGTTTGATTGTGATTGACGACAGATTAAATTTCGTTTTGCGTAAGGTTAATTTGATTTGAAAAAGGCAGCAATTACTCATCTACTTTGCTACTAAGGATCTTGCGAAGTATCATTTTGATGTCCATAAAAATCTAGAAGAAATTACTGAACTTTTCTTCTTAGAACAATATCTAACCGCAACTGAAAACAATTTCTTGTTTCCTTCATTAAGTGCACCCTTGTATTTAGAAAGCGAATCAGCGTATACTTGAGTTTGACTTATAGTTTCTCATTTAACGGATCTTTTGATTACCGGTAAACGGTAAATAAAAATAAACCGCGCTCGCTTCCCGATTTAATATCCTTTTAACTTTTACTTTTAATCCTTTTTAAAATTTCTCGAGATTTTTGGAGTGTAGCATGGAAATGAGATGCGTGATGTTCGAGCCTTAATTGGTGATTCGGTGTTTCGAAACGAAGGTTATTCGAGATTTTCGAGATTATGCGAGTATGTTTGAGATTGTTGAGTGTATTTAATAGGTCAATGTTACTCAAGAATCTTAGAGCCTATTCGAAGAAAATGATTGTTCGATATTTAAGTTTTTATATAGGTACAACAAGTATTTTAGGAGCCCAATAAAAATTTTGCGGTGGCATGGAATTTGTAGTTACGCCACTGCTGAAAACGTATGAATGCGATTCTGCAATACGTTTGCAATAAAAAATACTACATTTTCCTTATAAATACTCGACCCGTCGAGCAACAGTCACTGAAGGAAATAATGAAATTACTGTATTGGTTGCAGTGGCTCATAATCACGATTTCGGATTGTCCCAGACCATAGTTTGGAAAGTTTTAAAATCATGTGTCTTTACACGAAGTAATTTTTGTCAGTGGGCACGTGAACAAATACAACAAAACCTTAATTTCTTGTCGTTTCGTATTGTTCTCCGATGAGTCGTCTTTTACAAACCATGGAACGATTAATCGACACAACATGCATTACTGGAGTGTTAAAAATCCAGTCCAAGTTGAACATCAGCGGCCTTGAATGGTCAATGTGTGGTATGGAATAATTGGTAACAAACTCATCGGCCTCCATATTATTGAAGGCAATATAAATTGTCAAACGTACGTCAACGAACTGCCAACATTACTTACAAAGTTGAGCTTAGAATTGCCTTGTTTCAACATGATGGTTGTATAGCACTTGAACTACTTGATTGTGATTTCAATAGTCGCTGGATTGGTACAGATGGTCCGGTAAATTGGCTTTTGTGGGGCTATCTCAAAAACAAAATTTACAAACAAGAACCAACAACATTGCTCGACTTTTGAGTTTAACAAATTTCCAAAACTTATTCGGTTCACATTGTAATTCATCTTCCAAATCAATAAAGTAATTGTTATATAAAAATCTGTTTAAGCAAGTAAATTGCTTTCTAATCGTTTTAAACTTGATAAAATGCATGGTGGACACTTAAATTTCCGGTGGGCTATGTTTCGTTGAACTTCAACTTGCTTGAGTTCTTTTGTGAATCTTGAAAAGTACTCGAATAACCAGCAAAATCATCTCAAAGTATAATTTTGCAGACGACTTGCTTGTAAAAGTTTTTATTTGTGAAAATCGCATGCGTTTCAGAGCCTGTAAGAATACTTTGGTAATTACTTTCTTGTGGTAGTTTTTGACATTTTGTTGTAAAGAAGTGTTCCCTTCTCTTGTTTTACTGCACAAATAATACTATTTTTGACTTTTACTTTATAAATTTGAGTTAAATTCTTAAAGCAGCTTCCATTATTGTATTTCAAATTTAAATTTAATTTTTCTTATCACGGTTACAATAAGCGGATGAAAATAATGAGCAAATTTTATTTACGTTATTTTTATATATTACCGGCATTTTGTTAAAATTCCGTGTACGGAAGCAAGTAGTTTCTTTATAACACAAGAACGCGAAATTCTACGGCTCCGGGAATGCCTGTCAAAAACATTTCAGTCAAACAACGAAAGGCGTTTGTGTCAAAACATTTCCCGTACAAATATTATGACTGAAAAAGGTGTTTCGGTCAGAAAACAGTTTAACTGCAATGTCCTCTGTGTATTTGGTTCCTGGGGCGGAATAGTGTTACACTTGCGCTAAAATATTTTTAAGAGGTACATATTATTAATGTTGTATAGCGTATGAGCTACAAAAAATTTTCATTATTTGATGACAGACGGATCTTTATCTTTTACAAAAATACCGCAATTTCTTTTCGTATACATAAACAATGATTTATTTTACATTACCCTATAGCCGAATTGACCTGCTTGGCACAGTTTATTTCCGGAGGAGGAGGGATATTTAGACTGATAGTGAACAAAATTCAGTGTGCGGACTTACATTAAATATCCGCGATCCGATCAACCATCGCTTGAAAATAATATTTAATGCAAGTTCGACATGTTAATGTTGATGAAAACTTCACACTGTAGCAAAACTATTAATTGTAAACAAAATAGAAACTAAAATTAAAATGAAATATAGATGTTTGTGTTTTTATAGAACCTTGTGTTGATTATTGAAAAAAGTGATTTCTACCACTGAATTTAGCTTTATTATTGGCGTCATGAAAAATATGGGGGTTGTTGATCTTACTAATCCCCGAATATGCTATATAATTGTACGTTCGAAAAACTTTAATCATCTTGCACAAACAAAGCAAAACATAATTTGTTGCCTTAACACAACACATACATATAATAAGCTTTTTAATTTAATAAAATCATCTTATTTGTTGGTTTTAAGCTTAATTTTTACATTTTTATTTTTTTATTTTTACACCGACGTTTCAATGGCTTTACTCTCCGTCATCATCAGGGTGAAAGGCTAACTGAGTTTGATACTAAAATATGTACTTGAACTACCAAAAATTCAGTGTAATTTAATTTAATAGAATGTATCGTAATAGTGTAGCAAAAATTTGGAAACTTCTTGAACATTTAATAAATTTGTTTAATGACAAACATGCGTTTTTGTGACACGTGTATGAATTTTGAAAGCCAAAAATGGGATTGTGAACATCTTGGTATACTCGCTTTTTTAAAACCTGTTTCATCTGTCCTAGATATTCTTTCCCACAAGAATATTTTAACTTATCCAACCAAATTGAACTGTATCTCAATAGGAATTTTGAAAAATTAAAATGTTGGAACTACTCAACAGACTTTTATTTGAATTCCCTACGTAAAAATCCTTTTCGAACAAAAGTAATGGCGGTTCAAAATTAGGGCCAAATTGTTGGAAGACCATTAACAAATTTAGATAAGTTTTTGTTTTGCAAAGCTAAAAGAACAAATTCCTTTAAAGTTTTATTTGTGGTTTGCCAGTTTAGACCACGAATCAGTTTAGACTAAAGGCCTAACCAGCGAATCAGTCAGAAACCTTAAAGAATTTGACGAAATTACTTCCTTACAGAAGATTTGACATATCGGCCACCGAATCCGTAACAACTGACAAATACAGTATTAAAATTGTAATATTAATTGGGAAAATTTATTATTTCTAAGAAACGTGTGCTGTGGAAATTTTGATGTATTCTGACATATCCTTCAGTTTGCGCGTTAATTTTCGCTCTGTTAAGTGAAGGCTAAACTGAACGAAACGTTCTTAAAGATTTGCTGGTTAGTAACATGCACTTTCTGTATATCGCGTTCTTATTTAAAGTTGTTACTGACTCGCTGGTTCCCCCATAAGGGAGAGAAGGCAGCCTACTTATATCGATAGTCCTTCAACCCCTTCTAATCAAACTTAGTAAACCTCCGATCTGGTTCACTAATAAAGTACTTCGCCTTACGGCAACCAGAAGTAGCACGCTGCTTCAGCTTTAGCTCTTTTAAAGCGAAGTTTTTATAGCCTTCTTACCTCTAATAAGAGATAAGAAACCGCTGGTTCATTACCTTCAATTTCACAATAAGCCGGTACCCATAAGACAGTAACCCTATACCCCGTACAGAAAAAAGTATTTCTGTTGTTAACTGCAAGACTCATAGCCTTAACAACACCATGAGTCAAAGCAATTAATTCTGCCTGAAAGACAGTGCAGTGCGAACCTAGACTACGAAACGATCTGAAATCATTCAGATGGTAGGTAGTAAATTCAAAATCCAGTACCAAGTGCCATTAGAAAAGAAGGCAAGAGACTCCGATAAGGTTTTAAGAAATTGCTTTGAGGACCACAAATCTCTCGGTCTCAATCAATTTCTGGTATCAATGAAAGGAATTTTTTAATGATTAGTCTATGACCCACAATTGCACCTAAAACATTCCATGCACTAATGCATCTAAAGCGATACGCCACCGAGCAAGCAGTGCCTATAATGAAGGTGTTCAACTGGGGTAAACACAAAATAGACTCCGTAGCCAGAAGTGGAGTAGAATACATAGCCCAGTAATGGTTCTGCAAGGAATATTTTGCAGTTCATTAAGTTTAAGTCTTTAATTTAACCACGATTTCCCAAAAGCACTTCTACATTGCCAAAAAATGGCAGAAGCTTTTTTAATTTTGCAATCAAGGTGGTAATTCCACGAGAGTTTGCTATCCAAGAAGACACCAATATGTTTTCAATGGTCGGATCCAGTAATCGGTCTTCCAAAAAGAGAGGGAACAGAGAAAATTTTAGTATTTATACGCCACAAAAATGTCACAAGTTTACCATCATATAAGGCAAGAGATCAAAACTACAAAATAAAAAGTCTTGCAAATAGGCGAGCTTTTTCGAATGCTGCCTGTTTAGGAAACATCACCGAAAAAATCTCAATTCATTTTTCGGATAGGAGGCTCCGGTTTCATCGATTTTTCAATCTCGAACACCACTCCAAAAATTACGGGGGGAAAATTACGGTATTTACCAAATTGATTTCTTGATTTTCTCGTTTAGAGTGGAAACAGAGATTTGTCATAGTTAATTTGATAAAATATTCTGGAACCCAGTGGCGTAACTACAAATTTCCGGCCCCCCGCAATATTTTTTTGGGGCCCTAAAAAGGCCTCTTGTATCTATGAACAAGCAAAGCTCTTGATGAAAAACTTATTTCTTCCTATTGTCTAGTCTCGTATTAATTAAAAGTATCTGATTTTGAGGGCAGATGACACGAAACATCTTGCAACTCAATGCCCTGACGATTTCTAAATATCTCGATAAAGCATCACAAATTTCGAATATAACTTGAAAAATATCAAGAATTTCTAAATAATCTCAAAAATGTCTAATTTTCAAAATATCTCGAATATTCTTGAAAGTTCTCAAATATCGAATTATTTGTAAGTTTTGTTAAAAAATTGTATAAGCATAAAATATGTATTTGCAAAAATTGTTAATTAGTTTTAATTTAACTTCTAACGTTGAGCCCTTTTACGATATTATTTTTAAGTTTTTGCTAAAATGTTTTATGTATTTGCAAAAATTAAAAACTTTTAATTTTATAAGCTTTCAATTAACATAACTTTTTTAACCAAACAATTTTACACAGAAATATGATTTTACAAAGGGTGACGAAATTTTGGCTAAAATTTAGAATATTTGTTCTCAAAGTTAATCATCAATCATCAAAAGCTTTTAATTTAAAGAGATTTTCAAACCAAACCATTTAACTGTAAAATTTGATATTATAAAGGAAGATGGTATTTCAGGAAAAATTTAGAATGTTTGTGTTCAATGAGCTTTAAGCTTGATAATTAAATTATACCTTTTGGGTGTGAACTTAACATTTGTGAGCCTTTTCATAATTTCAGGATTTTGTTAAAATGTTTTACGAGGAAAAATTATATTTTGCAAAAATAAGTCAAGAACTATTAGTTTTAAGAGCTTTCAATTAGAAAAGCTTTCTAAACCAATCCATTTTACTTAGAAATTCGATTTTATAAAGGGTAACGGAATTTAAGGACAATTTATTATATTGTTTCTCAATGTAAATTATCAAGAGCTTTTAGTCAAACCAAACCATTTTACTAGGAAACAACTCATACTGTTTGTGGTTGAACTTAACATTTTTGAGCTTTTTAATAATTTTCGGTTTTTAATCAAATGTTTGATGAACTTAAATTATGTATTTGAAAAAATTGTCAAGAGCTTTTGGTTTAAAAGCTTTCACTTGTCGAAGCTTTTTAAACAAACCATTTTACTTCGAAAATTGATATTGCAAGCGATGACGGAATTTTGGTTAGGATTTAGAATATTTATGCTCAATGTAAACTGTTAAGAGCTTTTTGTTTTAAAAGCTTTTCAAACCAAACCATTTGACTTTCAAATTTGATATTATAAAGGAAGGTGGTATTTTAGGATTAATTTAGAGTATTGGTTTTCAATGAGCTTTAAGCTTGATAATTTATTTATACTTTCTTGATGATTTTTGTGCCTTTCCATAAATTCTGTCTTTCGTTGTTAAAATGTTTTGAGGAATGTTTTGCAGGAAATGTCAAGAATTCCATTTTCGAGCGTTACATGTGTAAGAAAACCAATTGGTTTACTCAGATTTAATTTTGTGGACATATTCGGGCGATTGTTCAAAAGATGAAAACACTAATGAAACAGAACTTGATCCATTTGAATGGCCTCAAATAAAACGAAGCACAATAATCTCAAAGCTGTCGAACTTTCAAAATGTCTTGAATATTCTAGAAAGTTCCCAAATATCAAATTATCCGTAGGTATGTAAAACCAAAGGAAATCCTATAAGTGGTAATCACTACCGTGTACAATGTAGTTAACCTGGACTAATTTCGAATAACATACAGGTAATAGGAGCAATATCAAAATTTTGGCGTAATCTCACCAAGATCTTTTAAATATCACCTTCTAGATTTACATGTGTAATTCTGAAAGTTCTTACAACTCAAAGCTAAACGCAATAATCCTAGAAATGTCGAAAAACTTAAAAAGCTAGAATCTGAGAAATCTGGTTTGACTCAAGGGGGGGAAACAAGAATTTATTTACAGTTGCAGTTATGTAGTTTTCTAGTTTCTGTTTGATTTTTATCAACATCACAATGATCCATCGCAAGCTGCTATCACCACTATAAGCTCCCTTTATCAAATCAAATTTAACCTTTTGCAAAAGAAATTTTATCTGTTGGGAAATCAAATTCAACCTTTTCTAATCAAAACTTGATTTGTAAAAGGTTGAATTTGTTTGGCTAAAGGCTCAATTTGATTTGTGAAAGGTTGAATTTTGATAAATGTAAAAGGGGTAAACTTGGAGTTACGCAAATGGTATATGCAAATAAATCAACCCAACAAACACAAAAATCGTAAAAATCGTTCTCGCTTGATGTCGAAATTTTTTATTTTAAACGAGTTTAGCTAATTTTCTTCTAAATCTAAATATCGGTCAGAACCTATAGGTATTTTTATTTCTATCTAGTCAGAACCGAGAAGAAATGTTTAAGCCTGTTTTAAGAAAATATTTAATAACAACATGAACGATTTCTTATTTTTCTAATAATTAGACCACCGCCTTTTCTTAAAAATTTCCAAGAAATGTACCGTCCAGCAAATTTACACTTTAAGCTTAATCTGAGCTACCTAATCTTAAGTTTGAACTAATGAAGAAAATCTCTTGAGCCTCAACAACCGTTGGCTCCCCTGCGGCTGCGGGTGCTGCGGGTACCAAGTTACACCACTGCTGGAACCTCGAAACTGAACGCACCTTTTAGGCAATATGCCTTCATTTAAAGGTGGTTGGTCTTATTATTATCAATTAGCCGACTAACCGATTAATATTTGAAGCAAATATTCGAATATGCGGATAATAATTGGAAAAACGATTAAAATACAATTTTAGAAATATCAGCCAGTTAAACATTGAAAACTGTAAGCGATTTCTAAATTTAGTTGAAAAACACTTGTCGACGGCTGTTGCGAAAAATTTTTCACTATCGATTAAAGTTCATTCAATCGTCTTCAAATACGACATCATAAATCTTTTCCAAATTAGGAGTTAACACTTTGTTTGTCAAAACAAACAATGTTCTTTCTCGGTAAAATTAAATAATAATACATAACAATAAGTGCTTGATTATTATGTTAGGCAAATTTTCGATTCTGCAAATCATTATCAGGGCCACAGTAAAAAAATATTTTTTGCAACACCTATTAATAGAAATAAAATAAAAACATTTATTTAATTCCAACGTCATCCAGCGAAAAAAAAATTCCTTAGGAAAGAAACCCAGAATTCAGTTATAATGTCTATAACTTAAAACTGTCTATTAAATTTGGTTCCGTATTTAATAACAAGACAAACATAGTTTTTAATGGTATTAATGTGATTAGCTTGCAGCCTTTTACTATCAACTTTATAACGTCATTCTTCGGTTCTATTGTTTTTTTCTGTTCCAAACTCTAAGGTCATTGCAATTTTAAAATCAAAATCATGTTTTAGTTCATTAGCATGTTTTACCAATGCTGATAGATGTTGTGTAAGGATTGCGGTTGTTGTTGTATTGGTGAAACTCGATTCGATTATGACGCTTGTTATATTTGGATGGCAACAAACTCAGACAATTTTAAAGTTGATAGTAATTTACTGCAAGCACATTTTAATACCATATAATAAAAAAACTAAGTTTGATTTGTTTTGATTTTTGTGAACTGTTATATATAGGTCAAAGACATTATAACCGAATTGTTTGTTTTTCCTAAGGAAATATTTTTCTTTGAATGGCTGGAATTGTTTTATAAATTCAAAGTAGTTTTTTTCTTCTTTAATATTTGAATTCAACACAATAAGTGTTTTTGTAATTTAATTTAGTTAACTCAATATGAGAGCCAATTTATTAAGTTGCTTATCTTATTACCTTTTAAATATAAAGGTACAAAATCTGCTATTATCAGATGCAGAGACAACAAAGAGGCCTTATGTTCGCTCTCCCTATTCAACGCTAACTCGATCTCAACACAATCCTCAACCCAACCCTAAATTCAGCCATAACTCTACCCCAACTCAACCTCTCACGCAGCTCATCCTTTCACGCATCTCCCTAACTCAACACCGTACTCGACCATAACTCAACCCTCAATGCAACTCTCAACTAAATGCCCACTTCAATCCATAAGTCAACAGGGTTCGAAAAACTACATGCGTACAATCTGCGTTAAATCTCCACTCAATCCCCAAATCAATCCTCGACTGAATGGCTGAATGAACCCCGATTCAACCAAACCCAATCCTAATTAATCCTACTCAATCCGCAAATCAACATGGTCCAAAAAATACATGCGTACATGAACTCAACTTAAGCTATTTACCAAATCAAACCACCACTCTCTCTAAATAAATCGGCAACTGAACTCCTCACTAAATGTCAACTCAACGCCCCTCAAATGTAAAACCAACACGGTCTGAAAACTGTATGTATCTAGGAACATAACTCGATCCTAATTCAACCTCTCGGCCCCAACTGAACCCTCAATTTAAACCCGAACTTAACGTCCAACTCAATCTTTATATCAACGCCACTCGAAAAACTACATTCGTACATAATCTCAAATCAAAACAACTCAAGCAAATTTCCAACTCAACACTCTACACAATCCCAAATCAATTTCCATCATAATCGCTGACTTCCTACTCCCCTCAATCCTAGCTCAACCCCAACTCATCCCTAGTCTAACCCTTACTCAACCTTAACTCGACCTGCAACCCAGCCCCTAAACCAACCCCGAACTCACGCTCAACTAAACAATGTCGTAAAAACTACATGTGTACAAGAACTCAACTCAAGCTAACTCTATAATTCAACCGTCAATTCAACACACAAATAAATTCTTAGTGCAATTTCTACTCAAGCTGCAAAATGAAACCAAACTCAACGCCCAACTCAATCGTTCACTAAACACTAACCCACCCTAACCTCGACTCAAGTCCAACCTAACTAATTCAACCACAAACTCAACGCCCAACTCAATCCTCAAACCAGCGTATATAAACAATTGGTTAACTTGGTAATATCGCCATTGTGGTTTTGTGGCTTCTCGAGGTACCAAAGTGGTTTTGGGCCAACAAAATTTTTGGTCAATTTTGGATCGAAGCAAACCATAGCATCATTCATCGTTTGTTTGTTTGTTTGTTTGTTTCTATCTCTGAAATCGTCTTCTGGGGTTCAAGGCACTCCCAACTCTTTCGCCGTTCGCTTTTTACGTCTTACCCTACCTTATGCAATAGCCAAATCGAGGACGTACATCTATAGACCCGTTTTTGTTTAAACCACCTATGGATTGCATTGCTTCATGCCAGCCTATAGTGCTAACATGAAAGGTGGGTCGTCCCATGGATTCCGCACTCTCAAGCTCTGAGGGTTGACTTTAAGACCTATGAGTATATTATTGGTTTCAGCCTTTGTTTACAATATTTTCTTGAGAGGATTATGTTTAAGATTATCTCTGTATTTCGTTTCGGTTGCTGGTATGTTTATATGATTTCCTTGCTTGAAATTAAACAGATTAACTTGCACCACAGCAAGTCAGCTTCATTTGAATTAAGGAAGTTCCTTGCTGGATCGCATACAGATTTATGTTTTATTCAGGAACCTTATCTTCTCGATGGTTCTGTTTGTGGACTTAACATTCCTAATGATAGAATTTTTTCAAAAAATTCCATCATAAAACTAGAGTTTGCATTTATATTTCTAATAATATCAGTGCAGGTCTTATTCACGAATGCAGTTTGGCTGATCTCTCAGCGGTTTTGATCACTTTCGAATATGGTAGGGCTTGGACTGAACTGATCGTTGCCTCAGTTTATCATCCATTTGATTTTTGTCATCCCCCCTCTTCGGAGGAACTTACTGTACTCTTAAAATGGAGTATGGATAAAAATATTCCCCTCTTAATTGGTTGTGATGCCAATGCGCATCGTACTCTTTGGGGTAGTACTAATATTAATAACAGGGTCTCCGTTTGCACTAATATTAATAACAGGGTATCCGCTTAAATTAACCAACTGGGATCTATTCCCTCTCGAACTTACTTTCTTAATTCAAACTACGGATATTCGATCGGTTAAGGACATTGATTTACAAGCTTCCAAGCTAACAAAAGCTTCCTCGACGTCTTTTGAACATTCTTGTTCACTTGTTACCAAACAAAAGATTTGGAATAGACCCATTTGGTGCTTTGCTCTTAAAAAACAAAGGAAGTATAAAGGAGTATAAAAAAGCTTAAGATCCGCTCACAGAACCACATGGACAAACTTCTGTGAGGAAATGAATAGTCTCTCTGCAGTCGCTAGATTTAATAGATTGTTGGCTAAAAATGATACATTAAGATTACAATGATCCCAAAGCATTTCGGCCCATCAGTCTGTCCTCAACATTTCTTAAAGCTTTAGAGAGGATTGTCGACAGATTTAATAGAGATAATTATTTATCTAATTCCCCACTCAGTAACATACAACATGCTTATAGAGTAGGTAAGTCCTGTGAAACTGCTCTATATGAACTTTTCACTAGCATCGAAAGATCCCTCAATAATAAAGAGTTTCAGGTGGGTACTTTCCGGGACATTGCGGGGGCCTTTGATAGTACATCGTTCTCGTCGATTACTAACGCCTGTTCTAATTTCGGTATTGATCCCACCATTGTAAGATGGATTGATTCTATCCTCAAATCTTGCACTGTTGAGGTTGACTTGGATAATGCTTCAATCTCGGTCAAAGTTTCTAAAGCTTGTCCTCAAGGAGGTGTGCTCTCACCCCTGTTATGGCTTTTGGTGATTGACGATCTACTTGTAAAACTTTAGCAATCAGGCTTTGTTGCTCAAAGCTACGCTGACGATATTGTTATTACTGTCGCTGGAAAGCACCTGAATGTGTTGCATCGAAACATTGGTGGTCTAACTGTGCCCTTTCTTTTCGGGAGACCGATTAACAGATCCGATCACGTTAAGCATTTAGGTGTCTTCTTGGATAGTAAACTTTTCTGGAAATTTCACCTTGAGTATAAACTTCAAAATTCCACTGCCATCTTTTGGCAGTGTAGACGAGCATTTAGAAAAACCTGGGCTTTAACTCCCAAAATGCTATGTTTTATATATATGTATAGTCGTTGGTTCTAAATAAGGATTCAATTATTAAACTTAATGGTCTAAAAATTTTTGCTTGTAGGGCCATTTCAATTTCACTAAATTATATTCGGGGCTGTGACCTTCGAGAGATCAGTGGAGATCAATGGATTTTCTTGAGAGCTTGCATGAGTCAATAGTCTTCTTTTCTGATGGTTCTCGTTCCGATAATAGTGCTGGTTATGGAACGTACTACCCTACGTTTGATCTGAATTTTTCAGGCTGCCTGAGTTGGTACTGCACAGTTTTTCAATCGGAAGCAATTACGCTCACTGTAATTGAGGCATTGAATCTCGCTGTTATAAATAAAAACTTTGTTTTCTGTACAGACAGCTCATCTGTGCTGAGTTTGCTGGATAATCCCTTGACTGTGTCAAAATTTGTTAAGGAATGTAAATACTTTATACATCATCTCTGTTCAAGTAATAGAGTGACGATCATGTGTTGCTTCCTTACCATTTAACTTTGTTAATAAGGCGATCAAAAACTACGCTATAAGTGAATTAAAACAGCAATGGCTTGCTACTGGTAGCTGCCGCATTGCGAAACTTTTTATTAGTGGACCTAACTTGAGGGCCACTAAGTTTCCTTTATTTCTCAGCAAGAACCAGTTGAGAGTCTTGATCGCAACTCTTACTGGTCACGGCCATTTTAATGTATATCTTCAGCGCACTGCGTTCACTTCGTGTGCAGTTGTCTTCCTTGCCTTGGCCTAAACTACTTCAGTTTATTAAGGCTGCAGCACGCGTTCGCGATTTAGGATAGAATCACTGATTTGCACCATGGCCCCTTCGTGGCATTGCGTGCGGTATCTTGGGTGGTTCCAACAAATTATAATAGTAATAATTTATTTCGGAACTTTACCGAGAAATGTTTTGGTGAAAATGGTGAAAATATTTCGCGAGATATTGCTGATGAAACATTCAACTTATAATATCAGGTTCTGTCGGAAATGATTTAAGAAAAATATTAGAGAAGTAGTATAAAAACGTTCCTCAAAACATTAGAACATTTAAAAAGACACCAGATAGCTCAAGTTCACCAGGAATAATTGCAATAGGAGAAGGAACGTATTCGCATAATGGGTTAAAAAAACAGAAGTTTGAAGAAAAAATAGTTGAAACCGGTATTGTAATTGATGACCGTTGGTTAAGAATTCTTCCAGTCAGTTATGGCGCATTCAGGGAAATATAATTCCATTCAAAGGTGTGTTTTTGATTGGAGTCTATTACGGTTACAAAAACCAAGGTTAAGAATTTGAAAGAAAATTGTATCATCCTGATGCATCACAACAGAAAATACCAAGTACAGGTCAGATCGTTTATTTAGCACGATCGTACATCTTACACAGTATAAACAAAATTTAATTTTTTATGCAAATTTTACATTCTTTTGTTGATTTTTTTTTTACATAAAATTACAGAATTCGTTAATTTTTACCTGAAATTTAATTTAAGTTTTCAATTTTACTGTAAGTTTTCATAAAAATTGAATAGTATCGTTTTTGGCTTCTAATATTACCAGAGACGGGTAGTGTCGAAAACTAGTATTTATGATACATATTTTTCGACACTTTTTTACACGAGTTCTTGACAGACTTTCAAAATCTGTGTTTTCGACAATTTTTGACAGGATTTTCCGACAGCGAAAAAAATTAAAAACATCATGCCATCATCTACGTTCAAAACTGTTTCAAAAGTTAGAAAAGCTTCAAAATTTACCGATATATTTCAATAACTTGCTCATAAAAGAATAAAATATTTTGTTTTCTCTTTTTGCATAGTTGCATAGTTTTTAACACTTCCGGCAGTTTTTGATGCTTTTCGACAGTTTCTGACACTTTTTGACAGTTTTTGGCACTTTTTGACAGTTTTTGACCATAATTTAAGGTTGCTGACACAATTGTCTACAAGTCAGATTTTCTACCGTTTTACCCATCTCTGAATATTTACACTCCGATTGGCACAATTTTTACGAAATAAGGTATAAACTGATGATGGCCTTGATTGATCAATGATTGCTCGTGGAGCGATAAAAGGCTCATTTATCTTAATGTTCGTTCAAACCCAATAAACTAATTTGGTCTTCAATATTTGCACTCTAATAATATGTTTTGCTAAATATGGCTGATAAATAGGGGTTAGTTAGCTATAACACTGCTTATAGCAGTGATTTTATCAGTCAAAAGTTACCTTTTAAATATAATTTAACAACAAATAACAATGAAGTCTTATCCAAAACAGTTATTTTAAAAGTCATAACTATAAATTGCTGTATAAACATTTGTGTTACTCATAAATATAAATACGACAGTTATACATATGTATATACATTGAATAAAACGATGTATAATTCGGACATAACCTAGGCATAACCGGGGTGCTTATTACTTTTGTTTGAAATTTTAGTAGAAAATCTCATTAAACCTTTAACTGGAAATAAATTAATAAGACACGTTAAAATTCCCTTAAGACATGTACATATATAACTACTAATTAACCAATGTTCTTAATTGTTTATTTTTAATTAATTCATTTTGTTTTTTGCTTAATTCTCAGAAATTATAGTTAAACAAACTTTCAATTTTCAATAACAATGTAATTCGCAAATTGCATCGAAGTGAAAGTTATAAAAATCACCACAAATTATTTAAGCCGACAACATACATCTTTCGCGACCAAGTTCAAGGTTACTTTTATGTAATTGAATTTTAATATTTAAAAAACGATTAAAGAGTACAAATCAATTAATTTCTTCAATTTGGTTTTAATGCTGCTCATGTGTGCAAATAACCTCTAATATAAGTTGTCACGTTTCTAATATCAATTCAAATAAAAAGTATTTTTTTTAAACACGCGGTTTTGCAATATAAATATTTTAATTAAAAATTCGATTTGATTCTTTGAACTATTCTTAAGATTCGAACGTAATCGGATTTTTTTTTTCGCAACTATGAGCTTCTATATTCGCATGCATGCATTCAAACAAAATGAGCTTGTTACGATTTATGGTCTAGTAAATAGATTTTATTATTTGTTATCTTGCGATAACAATCGGAAATAAATTTAATTTAAATTTTGGTGAAAACTGTGATTCGAATACGTAATGGCATTATATTCACTTGGGGACATTTTTTATTGAATGTGATTATTTATAATACGTAAAGACTTTTTGGTATTTCTAGACATATAAATTAGAATATTAAGACAACCACCGCTTAAATTTTGGGCCTATATAAGGCAAGCGATGACAATTGATTTAGTGTAATTATAGACGTTGGTATATAGACGATTTCTTAAAATTGTATAGTTTAATTGCTGTATGCACAATGTACATCTGATATATATATATATATATATATATATATATATATATATATATATATATATATATATATATATATATATATATATATATACATATATAAGTTTTAAGTGCCTTTAACCATACGTAAAGTACAGGGAGTCTCAAATAACTTGTTTCTCCGAAATTTACCAATTATTTGGATTTTAGTAATAATATATGCACTTGAAAATTTTTGTACAAATGTGCCCCGAGGATCCACGGAAGTCGACTTTGTTTGATGGTAAAAATAAACTTAATCAACTTGTTCATTATATACATAATATACGAATATCTACTTATTTATTACTAAAATTTTGGGACGCACCTTTGATATAAAGATAAAGATACACAATTTCTGCATATAAGCCAAGCTATACCTCGCAGACCCCGGAATGCGGGGGCCCCGAGATATAGAGAGGTAAGACAATTAAATAAAATAAAATTACAGATATGTATACATAGTTCTGTAGTTAGTGAATTATGAAGTTTCGAGTCCAGCAGAAAGAAGTCTCTAAAAACTGATACAAGAACTTAATACTGATGACGTAATTGACAAATTCTACAGAATTATAATTCAAAACATTTTGAATAAATTAAACAAAAACCTCGAAACTTCGACTTACTTGAGAAAATAATTTTGATTTTTACAATTATTTTTAAGATAAATCAAATTGCATTTTTAATTTATTTTCATTTTCATTCATAAATATTTTCATTAAAAATTGCTCCTCCTATACCTTAAAGCATTCAATTGTTTCTATCTAGCCAGGGCCGTTGCTAGAAATTTATTATTATTGTTAATTTTTATTACAATTGTTAAATTATTAAAAGGAAATTTAGGGGAAACACAATAATATGCTTGACACGTATTAATTTTTAGGCATAGATTTTGGTAAAATAACCGGCACTCGCGAGAAGTGCCGTAGCATCCCTAAAAATGGTGTTAAAGTGTGAGAAATTGGTCTTTTACTCGTTTTATTATTTTATCTCAAAAACTAAACGGACAAAGAAGTATGAATCAAACAATAACATTTAGGCTAAATTTGACCAGATATATCACCTTCTAGAGGGTGTACGAGCCGTAAAAATGCACAATTTAAGTAACCACTTTAAATTTCTAATCATAGTGGTGGCCTCTAATAGTCCAACTAATCTACATTTAATTAATTAATTTTCTCAAATAACTTTGAGAATATACTGGATGTCGGTATATAATTGTTTAATTGAAGGTCACACAATTTCTTAATAACTGGAAACTTGGTCTCATAATATCGGACGATCTGATGTTTGTTTGAAGAACATTATCAAACCATCTAAGTTTAGCACTATCAGCTGAAATTTTTTTTTGTAATACCGATTCTTGACTTTCTTGACACTCGTATTCACATCTTTCGATAGTTTTTCAACAAATGTCTGTAGCCCTTCTGTAGTAGATAAGAGTTCGTCCAACACATTGGCTTGATTGTTCAACCTGTGATGCCAAAATATTTAAAAATCATATTTTGAGACTTGACAAATACATTATCATTACAAGATGAAAGTCTAGTGGAGTTAGTCATAAGACTAAGAAATCCAAATGAAGCCATAAGGATTGCTAGATAATTATAACAATTGCTTATATTAGGTTTATATTTATATTACCGTTCACAGTAACTCTTCCAAAGCGATAAAATGTATTTACAATGAAAAACGAAAATAACATTACATATCCTAATCGGGTTATATACAAGTATGGTTGCAATAATAAAAATATATTTGAATGAACTAAGGCTTGAAGATACCATTACATAAAACTAAAAAATTTACCAGAATGAAACCCTCTAGCTTTGAAATTTTATTGAAAATTATAGAACTAAAAGGTTAGGTATTCCTGTTAAAAATGTCACACAGACATTTTATGAAAATGCGGTCACTTGCAATTTCAATGCAATTCTTATGCATAATGATTTTCTGACTTTTACCCTACAGTATTGTACAAAAATGTTGCATGCAAATCGCATAATGTAAAGGCACCGTAAACGTAAAACGCTTACTTTTTTTTTGATTGCATTTACCAGTTTACTCAACGGATTTACACTGAGGATTCTCCTAGAATATTATGTGTTATGTGTAAGCTTTTGTCCACGCAGGAATAAAACATTACTCACGGTCTCGATTGGATTCATTTCTCTAATTCGATTTACTAATCACGGATTGGATTAATTACCCAAAGATTGATTCCACGACAACACAAACATATTATTTGAAAATCGGGCGCGATTCAATGAAATCTTCTACATTTATTTTCTTTTATTCTCTTTTTATTTGAAAAACTACCCTATACGAATTTCCAAAATTTCCCCACAAGCTTATAAAATGTTTGAAACTCGTACGTCGAGTTTTTATAGAAATAATAGCAAAGCAACCTTGATTATACATAGCCATAGTCTAAAAAACGAGGTTTTTTAAGGGAATTAGAAACGAGGAAAAAAGCAAACTTTTCATAGTAAAACACACAAAACATATGAAATATCGCTTTTTTCCTAAGACAAATTGTTAAATGAAAACGTTACAAATTCTTAATTATTATTTCTGAAATTCGTTCATAAATTTTTGAATTTCAACATATATGAATGTCGTTTAAGTAAATCGTTTTCATTTTCTTGTAATAATTGATTTATTTACATCAAAATATAAAAAAAATTTCATAACAACAGCATTCTGGTCAAATTGAAATAAAAGCTTACTACAATTCGTGTGGTCATTAAGTCAATATACATTACATAGATGGCAGTGATGGCCGTAAAAATTTGGTAAAATCGTACCAAAAATTACCACCCGGGGGAAATTTCAAGTTCAAAAATTGTAGGAAAAGGAAAGCAAATTCACAAAATCGTCTAGGAACGTGTGATAATTTTGTGATTAACATCAAAAGACTTCAGGTTTTTCAACACACAGTCTACACTAAAAAGATAAATATGTTCCATCTCTCTTGTGTCAATATTCTAAAAAGTTACTAAATGTTTTTGCTGTTGTATTATTTTTTGTAACTTTTTTAGAATATAACACAAGAGAGATGGAACATATTGACTGAAGAGTGCGAACATTCAAAGAGGATAGACGTGTTTTTTCTATCCTCTTCAAAAATTTAATTTAATTTTCTTTTCTTTTTATTTTTTGTTTCTTATGTACTGATATGTATATACTTTATATACATATGGATATACATTTTAATTTTAAATTTTAAATTTAATTCTAATTAAATTCAAGTTTAGTGTAATGTGTAGTGAAAATAATTAAACTAAAGTGTAATTTTGGAAAATGCAATCCACCGGGATGCATTTGTCAGGCAATGTTTTTTATTTTTGTAGATAGAAAAATTAAAAGTGCATGATTTGATATTTTGTGGATTGTAAATACAATCAAATTTCAATTTTTAATTACTAAAGTTTAATATTTAGATAGTATTGAAATAAATTTTAAATTATGGTATATAAAATAAGTCGCAATAAATTTGGTATTAGATTTTATTTTTACGACACTAATACATACTTATAATTTAGTATATAAAAGGGCCATAAATATGTTTGTGTACTATGTAGCTGTGTCGTTTTCTCTTTGCACGATTTTTGTGAAGGAAGTGTGCGTGGTTTTGTTGGTTTTTGTATTATAAAGTACAAACAACAACGAGAAAGAGAATCTTTACGTTGGTTTTGATACAGCAGTCACTCACAAGTAATTTACTGTTGTATGAAATGGGCACTAATACATCCATACAACTTGATTCATATATGGTAGGATCAACAATATGGTTGTACAGCTGCTTGTTCGCTCTTTACACGGATTCTGTTAAGGAAATGTTATATATTTTGTTGGTTTATGTATTATAACGCACAAACAACAACAAAAAGAGAATTTTTTGCGTTACATAGTTTAAGTGTGTTTATATATACTAAAAGGCCTACTAATCCGCACATGAAAGATGGTAGAAAATATTTACCGTCAATGTGTGTTGGTGGTTTTAGTATGTTTTTGGTTTTAGTATATAGGATTTTGTTACTTGAATGCAAGTGTTATTAATCTCTTTGTGTTTTTGTATATTCACGAAACAACTATGATATTAGCTGTGTTTTGCTGAGAGGTTTACAACAACAATTGCAAGTGACAGGAATTAAATAATTCGAACAAAAAATTTGAATTATTTAATTCGGGCTCGAACAAATAAAATACGTAACTGCTTGAATGAAAAACCGAAGAAATACCAACATAGAATATAAAAATTAAATCGAAAAAATATTTCGCGGCTTGTTCTGTTGAGAAGGAAATAACTCCAAAATAATTCGAATTAATTTTTTCTCAACAAAATACAGCTATTATTGAAATCATGTGTTGTGTAAGCGCAGTGGAATTTGTAATTCGACTCAAATAGGATTTTTATACTTTGTATATTCGAATTGGTTTGAGTCGAGTTGGAATTGGGAGCTGTCTTATACAATTCATTTGAACGATTTATTTAGATAGGATTAATAAATTTTTTACAGGGTATTACATACTGAATCAAATTGTTTTCTAATTAATTTAATTAATATTATAAATTATAAATTGTCTAAATAAATGAATGAATAGATAAATGAAATGCGAATTTAGAAATGTTGGTTTAAATTAAGTTAAGATTTGATTTTTGAGTTTAATGGTTGTCTTAATGGATTTATTGAAATTTAGATGGTGGGATGTACACATAATCGTCATAATTACGTACATGACACATCGATACATTTTTAAGAAAGTAAGGGTTAATTTTCATTGCATTTATTTATTGTTTTATTTACTTTGCATGCTTGATTTGGCAGGGAATGAGGTCCGTGAACTGAGTTAAAATTTTGGATATACATATTTGTATTTATTTATTAATTAAGATTAAGAGATCAAATTTCTGAATTATTGATTAGGTGCAGGATTTTAGTGGCGGAGATCTCTTCAATAGGTGAATGATGCTAATTGGATTTTTATTTAGGTAGTCTAATATTTTATAAGTTTTAATTTGAGTTGTGAAAATGACTAAGTTGAGGCAAATCAATTGAATATGTACACTATCAGACATAAATATTTGGATGACATCCGGGATTAATCATTGGAGCTGATTTTGGGGTAGCTGATTTTGCTACTCGTGCAAATTACCGCTCAGTCGACTAAGTTAAAGTCGTGGGCGTTTACAACGTTGCTTATTTGTGTTGATTTGGTTTCAATAAATTTCTTTTTATGAAACTGATGCTACCGTTTGATATTACATATTGTAGGGATTTATTTTGATAAGTTTCTTGTCGTTGCAAATATCAAAAATTATCTTCTGCTAAAATCAATCACTTTATTGGTATTTAATTGTAATTTATATTAATGTTGCTATTTCGTTAAATATTTATGTATATAGATTGAAATATTATACTAATTAAATGAATAGCATCGTACGTTATCTAGGATAAGGGAAATTCCCTTTTATATGATATTGTAAACTGCATTGCATTGCAAAATTATTTTAGGTATTGATGAAAATATTTCAATATTTTTTGTCAGTTTAATTTAATTTAATTATATCAAAGTGTCATAGTTTGTTCGGGTATTTTTGTCTGATGGTCCAGTTGATATTAAGTATATATAATTATATATAATTGTTAGATCGTCTCCAAGCTACAGAAATATTGGTGAATTCTCGCCCAACATCCAGAAACTTCAAGCAGCAGTTATGTAGCGTAGAAAATGTATTGTTCTTGTGTTATCTATTTTATTTATATTTATCACTAACTAATTTAAATAGGTTAATCTCTATTAATTATGTAGTAAAGCAATTTAATTTTCAGGGATACCTGGGAAACTCTAATTGTGTTTTACTAGTAAATATCATATATAGGTACATGTAGTACTTAACTAAATTATTGCTATTCTAGACTTTTTTGCGTAGTATTATGATCATTGTTTAAATTATATTATATACTTTTATAAATAAATAATTTATTTCTACATTATTAATTTCCTTTTTCTAGATTTGTAGGAAATTGCCGATTAATTTAAATTTAATAGTATGGTTAAATATAAATTTTCAACTTTTATTTTTAAATCTAGTTGCAGTAGGTAAACAATTAATTAACTATTTACAGGAGAATGGTAACTAATGGAACAAGTGCTATGAATTTAAATTATAACTTAACAATTTAAAATTTTTAAACATTCTTTTGGAATTTTAGCTTAGAAGTGGGAGAGTTTACATAGGCAATTTCATAAAATGTTAATTTTTGTAATTCTTCTATGTAATATATTGTGTTTTGCTCATTAATATATAATAATTAATTTAGATTAAAAATATTTAAAGGTTTCTCTTCCTTAATTTGCTAATAAATAATTCAATTTTCAGAATATAACATAGTTCCAGAATCAATCTTTCATATGGAGATTAAATTAATCCTGAAATTCAGAATTAGCTTTAATATTATGGTGATTTATTAATTAAAATTAGTTTTCAGGATTGCCTGGGAAATTATATATTGATTTTATTTGTTCATTTTTGATATAATACTTATAGTACTAACTGAATTATTGATGATTTTAGGCTGTTGTGGTGCTGTAACATTATCATTTTTAAATTATTTATTATAAATTTTATAAAATAATTGAATTTTTAATTATTTATTCTTTTTTTCTTGATCGGTAGGAAATTTCTGATTAGTTTTAAGTAAAATTTTATGTTTAAACGGTTTAATTAGTTTTAAGTAATAATTTTTAATTGGATATAAAAGGACCATTAATAAGGAAATAAGCGCTGTTATTTTAAAGTTTTAATACATATTTTATCAGGTAAATTAATGAAAGACGGACAAGGATGAAATTACAACATTAATAATTAATACTTTTTTAAGCCCTGTTTTAGATTTAGGATTTAGGGAGTCCTGAGTATCCGGCCCTGGATTCCAGAGAAATAATCATCTAATAATGTAGTTAGATTGTGCTGTCTTGTGCTAACCTATTTATTATATATTGTACTAATAATTTACTAACTATCTATCGCATTGGTGTCTGTAACCGGGTCGAGTCTGTCCCAACTAATAATCCTATCCAATCCTTCGGTTTTGTTATATGTGTACGGGTGTACGGCATGGGCCCGGGAGTCCGGGAGATCCTGCTATGATGCTTGGTCGTACACTCATAACAAATCATGAAAGTTTAATTTCAACTTTATTTTATTTAAATGTATCTTTATTTTGTTATAATGATGTTTTTTATAATACAGTAGAATCTGTTTATACCAAACCATGTATATAACGAACAAAAGCTTATAATGATCATATAGTTTTGTCATATAGTTGTGTGCCTTGAATTTGCACGAACACTTATTTTTTCTTATACACTACAAACAAAGAACTACGTTTATAAACGTAAACGAATATTTGATTAAAATGAACAGCCGACTATAGTGAACAAAATTGTGTCCCTTGAGTGTTCGCTATAAGCGAGTTCTACTGTAATTGTAATTATAATTATAATTTTAGCTTAGTAATTTTAGATTTTCTTAATTATTTTATCAGGTAAATTAATGAAAGGCGAACAGGGGGAAATTACAACATTAATAATTTTTAATTTAGGTTTAGGGAGTCCTGAGTATCCGGCCCTGGATTCCAGAGAAACGATCATCTAAAAATGTAGTTAGATTGTGTTGTCTTTTGTGCCGTCTATTTACTAACTATCGATCGCATTGGTGTCTGTAACCGGGTCGAGTCTGTCTCAACTAATAATCCTATCCTATCCTTCGGTTTTGTTATGTGTAAACGGGTGTACGGTGTGTGCCCGGGAGTCCGGGAGACTTGCTATAATGCTTGGCCGTACACTCACAATCAATCAATCAATCAATCAATCAATAACACAAGAGAGATGGAACATATTGATCTTTATAGTGTAAACTGCGTGTCGAAAAACCTGAAGTCTTTTGGCATGCGCCTACCTTCAAAGTCACTTTTGTTTTCAGTATGTTGGTAACAAAATTACTATAGACTATTATTGATGATTTAGTAGGCGGTCCGAACTAAAAATTAATGTTGTAGAAAAATAATTAATGAATTATTTTTCGGGAAACAACTTCACAATTCATCAAAAGCGTTTCTAAAGTTAAATTTAATGTAAAATTTAATTTATTTGGTTAAAACACTGAAAACAAGATTCCAATATTATGCAAGAGACCTACAGATATTTTTGATGATTTACTATGTTTGACTATTAGGGAAAAAGGTCTATAGGCTACCTCGCCCTTAGAAAAAAGTTAAAATAATATTAATTTAGCTTGCTTTCTTAACATCGAAAAAATTCGAAGATGCATTTTAAAAGATACAATTAGTAAAATTGTTATTTTCAGGCTGCGTACATGGTACAATTCTGACGGAAAAATGTACACCACGAAGTTAGCTATATGAGTAGATTACATAACCAAATGGTTGCCATCTTTGTAACCCTGCGGGTTAAATTTGTGCCCTGTGAACCAAAATTGTTGCCATGTGAACCATTCAGGTTACGTTATATTGGTAACCCTGGTCAATTTTTTTTTGTTCTAGTTGGAATAATTTAACTCATACAGCTATCTTCGTGGTGTTTATTTCTTCACCAGAATTTTAGTATATATGCAGTTTCAATTAAATATGAATAGTTTTAATTCTATTATACCCATTTACCTGGTGTCTACACTATGCAATTCCACTGATATTTTCTATCATGATGTACATTTTATCAATGTATGTGTGTGTATATTATACGCATTTTGACACTATTACCAAATTATCAGGAGGCTGTTTCACGAAATTATATTGGTAAAATATTAGGAAATATCATAAAAAAGTTGTTTTGTTTTGCCATTTGAAATTGCTCTCAAGCCTTTTAATACGGAAAGTACAATGCGATTAATCGATTTGTACCGAAAAAATGAAATATTATGGAAGATAACCAATACAAATTACAGACGGGTTGACATAAAAAATTCTATTTTACAAAATATAGCAGCCGAAATGGCCGTACATGTTGAAGACGTTAGAAGAAAAATAAGGAATCTTCGAAATCAATATGTACAAAATAAAAAATTAAAGCAGAGTAAACAAAAATCTGGAAGCGCTGTTGTTGACGATAGAAAATCTTGGTATTTGTACAAGGAAATGATGTTTTTGCACGAGGTGATAGTTCTCCATATTTACAATCTTCTGAAAAAATTACTTTGATAAATTATTTTTAACCTAAGCACCAATGGCAAGTGTTAACAGATAACTAATTGTTTCATAGCATTGAAACAATTTTGTTTGACATTTGAAGATATTATTATGATAGTGAAATGCCCAGCTATGATATTTTTTGGATAGATATTTGTCAATACATTAAAAAAAAAACATATACAAACATAAAACTGCTGATAGAAAATATCAGTGGATTTGCGTAGTGTAGACATAGAGGTTAGATATTTCAAAAATTGGAAACGTTCAGTTAATAGGTACATGTTTAAATAAAATTTCCATCAGCTACTAGATACTTTCGAAAATATATTTTTATTTTCACTGCGAGTTTACGTAAATATTCTGATGTAAAATTTTCAGCAGGCTCGTAGAGTCTATTTCGTAAACAAATTTCCCCTTCCGAATAAAATTCGTTTGTTTTGCATATAAAATGCTGACATTTTTTCCAAAGAACATTTACGTAAACTCGCAGTTAACCTATAAAAATAATACAGAAAATAATGACATTTATTGCGAAATGCGATAACTAAATTTAAGCAATGCAATTCCTTTTAGGAATTATTTAATACATCGATAGAATTATTAGTGCAATTGTTGTTGTAATTTCTCATTGAAATACGGCCATAGTCAATTTCCGAAAACGGCTGATAGAGGAATAGAAAGAAAAAAATTTGGAAGATTCACATTGAACCGGGCCCATTATCTTAGTAGGCATTGGTTTTATCAGCTTTTCCTTTTGAGATATGACCAATTGATAAATATTCGTGAACGCATTTTTTCATTATCTGTTCATTAAATGCTCGTTGAATACGAGATAGAATATTGAATTTAAAACTTAATATCATTTTGGTGCTCCTTGAATTTGGCGCTACAAACTAATGCCTGTTAAGCCTATGTGTAGAGGCGGGGCTGAGTCCAGCACGCTTTCACTGCGGCAATCTTAAAATATTCTTAAATCATAAAAATAAATATTTTGAGAAAAGGGCAGTTTCATAAAGGCAGTAGACTGAGACGTTTGAACAATACCCCAATTGAAAGGTACATTGAAAGTGCGCTCTGTTTTATAATTTTGCTCTATTTTTCGGCCGGTTTCATAAGTCTATTAAGATGAAGATGGGTAGGGCACAAAGGATCGAATTTTGAGGGCCGTGTAATAAAGCAATAATTATTTTTTATGGCCTTATTGAACTTTGAAAGTGCAATGTGGCCACAATTAATTGTATGGCCTCATTGCGCTTTACTATGATGTGAAATAAGGCTAACGTTTGCTTCGGCGTAAGTAAAGTTTATGGTTGTAGCGATCATGTATTGTTTAAGGACATTTTCTAATAGGTTTGTGTAATGTGTAATTTTTAGAAGTTGCATGCCAAAAATTTCAGAACAATTGCCACATTTTCCACGAAAATTTTGACATTTTGATTTTTTTTTTCTGTAAATTTGGTTCAGAATAGATAATTTGAAATAAACATTCCGAATTTCAATTAATTTTTAATTCATACAATTCTAACGAAAGCCTTATAAGACTGATTATTAAGTAATTTATGACTTAACTCATTTTAGCTTAAGGTATTTCAATATAAATTCACTTAATTTTTAATTTTGATCCTTTGTATTTTTTAAACAAAGATTCTTTCTTTAAAATTGAATACTGTTTTAATATTTAGTTTTGTAATTTTATTCTAAAGTCTTTTATAACTAACTTAAATTTATAAATAATATAGGTCATTAACCCTAGCTTGTCATAAAACTTGCCGACATAACGTTACGTATCTTTTCTAACTATCTGAAATTTTTTCTTTCTTTTTTTAATTATTATCCTTAGAGTTCGTAAATATCTTAATTAAAAAAAAAAAAATTATATTTCCTATTATAAAATTTATTCAATAACTTAAACTTGTTAAAAATTGTTTGTTTTTAAAAATTGTGATTGTAAAGAAAGTAAAAACACTATAATCAACCAATACTTTCATTCTAAAAATTTTTAATTACTGTTAGTAGTACGAGTCTTAAAGAACTCATTAAAAAACAATCAGTAAACTGGTGTACTAAATATAATGACCAAAAATCCACTAGACAATATAGCCACTTTCACTAAATAATTTAGCTCCATGCTGGATATAATACTAACACATTTGTTTGACCTTTCATTGGAACTAAAAGCCAAACAATCGACAAATTTAACTGAGCAGCAGTTTTTAAATGATACACTTAAAGCAAGTTTAAATGTTGAATCTCTGGTTAAGTAAGAAAATAGTACCTTGGGGTGTATTATGTACCTAATAACAATAATAATTCTAATGCCGCTGCGTTCTAAGACATATTGGTCATTGTACATTTAAGAATAAAAAAATTAAAACATATTTGCTGTCCGTCACACAAAAAGGGCCAACCGCTAGTTAAACAATATTTGCTCTCTTTCTTCTTTTATGAAATTGGGGGTTGTTTCATAATATAAACTCAATGCAAGTTAATTATTACATTTGCTTTTTTCACACATATTGTAACAATAACCAAATAATTAACTGAAGGGCAAATATTTCCATTGAATTTGAACTATGAAAGAAAAAGAAATTTCATAAAATAAGAAAGAGATGTAATATTATTTAACTAGCTGTTGGCAGTTTTTTGTGCAACCGGCGAGTTGCAAAAGATTTGAATTTATTGTATACAATTTAATATGCAAGCGTAATATGAAAGTTTGAGTAAAGTTGTATTATAAGTTGAAAAATGTGATATTCTAAATTTGGAGATCAGGAGCCTTACTGTTGCTATTAGTTTTTGTAATACATATAGGCATAAATATGAAAGAAATACTAAATATCGTCGGTGCACAAAAGGAGTTACACAACTCAAAAATGTTGATTTTTCAGGAGAGCATTTTACAATTTTTTTTATTTCGTGCAACAACAATGAAAATCAATCACAACCAACCAAATGGTGAAAAAAATAGGACACATTTCTATAAATGAACAATTATGGCTTATTATCGGAGCGCTTACTATAATGTTATGACAAAGTTAAATGGTGTGCATGGAATCGGTTATTATAAAAGTAATAAAATTTCACATAACATATAGTAACAATTTTTACAACTAATAGAAAATTCGTTGTTGACTAGTTTAAAATAACTGGATTTACCTTAACAAACAGGAAAAATTACTATTGGCTGTACGAATCATTCTAATATTATATAATTAATTTTGTTATAATATGTATAGCAGTGATTTCTATATTGCAGGTAGATAGTAAAGTCCGCTATGCTCAAAGTAACTTTTACAGAAATGTGTAGCACAGCATGTATAATTTGATTACTTTATTATGTATGTAAGAATAAAGACTGAGTTCGAAACCTGTGATAAACACTTTTTAGTACCAATTTTTGACATTTATATGAAAAAACCGCACACACCCAAATTACCACAAAAGAAATTGATATTCCTCTTTCGCTAATATGAGATGTATTTTCTGAGGTACGAAATGATTTTAATTGTCTTGCTGTAACTGTTTTGTTGATTTAAATGGTATAATTATATGCTTTGTTTAATTGAGTGTAAGAATGTCGTGAACATCCATTACCCATAAATCGGGAATCGTTCAATGTTGTGAACCTTATTGATCGCGAAGGCGACAAGGGCAACTTCCTATTTCTGTGGATGTGCATATCTATAAATGTTCTATTTCCCTTACAAACACTGATTTAACACCACCGCCCAATATCTAAAAATATTACCTTGGTTTGCCGAGTATTGCTCCGATTTTTTACAATTTTTTATTTATTATAATATTTTGCATGCTAAATTTGAATGGAATTGCTGTGCAGTCCTACGTAATATGGCTTTTAGAGAAGTTTTCATTACTAAAAGGATTGTGTAGACTAAACGAACCCTCTATCCATTTTTATGATTGTTTACTAAAACTTTAGCTGCTATGTATAAATGGCAATGGGCATTTTCAGGTCTCGCAACATGTTGGCTTTGAAAATTTACTGTTGAAAAACATGACATTCGATCTAACATAGTTATTGCCATGATTTTTCGAAAAATCGGTTGCATTGGTGCAGTTAGCGAATCTGAAAACGCTCAATGCCTATTTTTGCTGTGAGTACTAACTAACTAAAGGTTTATTTCACATATTTTTAAGAAGAAACTAGACAAAATTCGTAAATATCAAAATTTAGATTCTAAAGGCTGAGGTCCAATTCGCGACTTATTTCAAATATGTAAGTCTCTAAGTTATCTCTACACATTTTTCACTTCATTTTTACCTTCCCAACGATAAATGTGACGCGTAATTTTGACGTTTCATCATTTGAGTTTATTGTTTTTCAACCGCATATTGCATTCAATTTTAATATGGTTTTTAAATTCCAAATTGAAGTTATCTAACATAAAATTTTACTAGAATCGACAAATAAATTTTTCACATCAGATTTACCTTCCTATTTTTCGGAGACCAGTGAAAATTTCATTTCACTTGAACAGCGTACTGGTTCGTAGGTGCTAAATTCAGCGGTTAAATATACAGAATAATTTCATTGAGTAGATGCACTTAGCTTCTTAATTCAAAGATTTCAATTTTCATAGATTCAATTCACATATTTTGACATTAAGCCTATGTAGGTAGTATGCACTTGACATGAAATGAAATTTTCATTGGTCTCTAAAAATATTACATAAATCGGACGTGACAAAATTAGTTTGTCGATTTTTCTCAAATTAATCAAATGTTAAAATTTAGCTTCACATTTACCATATATGAAGATAAAAACGCAATGAAAAATATGTAGAGACAAAATAGAGACATCTATGTTCTAATACGAAAAATTCATTTTCGCTAGCTAAACTGGGTTTTACAAAAGGCGTATTTTGTTGACCAACATTTAATTCGAAATATTTTGGGTTTTTTTTCCCAAGAAAATAGCCAATTTGATTTAATTGACAAAAGCCAAGCTTTCAAAATAAAATATAAATTTAATATGTATTATGACATCTGGTGGCAGGTATCATATTCAACCCATTTTTTTTTTGATTTAAATGTTGTTGTAAATTTGTCAAGGAAATACGCTTAAAGTGAAATTCAGTGGTGAAATTTTCATTTTCGATTTCCCTTGTGTCATTTTTATATGAAAAGTTTCATTTCACGTCAAGTGCTTACTAGGCTTTATACAAAGTACAAATTTTTAAAAATATTTCTGAGTCCAACAATGTACTTTGTAACGTGGTTACGTCACATGTTTTGTTTGATCAAATTATGACATCAGTCCTTTTAATTATGGATTGATTTATCTTTCATATCTCTATCATGATAATATCCCTATAGTCTAGCGTATCGGTATTTGTGCCAATCCAGTTTTATTCGTAGTACAACTGTTCGTAAATTTCCGGTCATCAAATGGTGGGGTTAACTCTATATATAGATGGGTTTTACACAGAATCGAGACGGTGAAAATCTGAATGTGATATAGATGAGATGAATTTTGAAGTGGTAGTGAGTGAGTCGATCGATTTTTTTTTTAATTGTTGTGAAATGGCTATAGCGTCATAATAAAATAACTCAAACGCATAAAAGTTGTTGTATTGACAAAAAGCAAAAGGGCTTACAATTTTTGCGTAGTTTTTTTTTCTCGTGTAAATGGATCCCTATGTCGAAATATCGTAAACCATAGCGGATATCCAATAGTTTAACGTTGGAAGTTATATTTTTGAACTCAGCAAAATTTAAATGAGATTGTGAATTAATGAGTGCGACAAGATCAATTAAAGTTGTGTATGATTAAGGCTTATGTATTGATAGTTAAGTAATTATAACAAAATCCTATATGTGGCCAGTGTGCAGTGTAATACTACTTACAATTTATATGTTACGATACGAGCTAAATAGTGCAATTATTTATCTTAACTCGCCGAGAATAAGTACATTATAAAGCCATCTATATATATATATATATATATATATATATATATATATATATATATATATATATATATATATATATATATATATATATATATATATATATATATATATATATGTATATATATATATATATATATATATATGTATATATATATATATATATATCTGTATATCAAGATATATTTAAAGTTGAAAGAACTAAAACCATTGTGAACGTGGCATGTGGTGAGGTACCGTTAGTGTTGTCAGTTATATATTAAGACAAGGGGCATAAAAGTTTGGGTGTGGTTTGAGTTACCGTGTGTGTAACCGTAGTGATGTGAAACGCTATAGTAAAAATAAAAATAATGTATTGGGAGTTACCGTGAGTATATAAAACGAGTAGATAACGAGACTACAAACATTTAATAAGTCAAAATTCAATTATTAATAGACTCAGTGAGATATAATAAAACAATATAATAAATATTAAAAGAAAAGAAAAATCAAACTATAAATTATAAAACGACAACGGTCAACTCCGGTTATTAAATATTGGTGTAAGGCACAAATCAGATATACTGTAACACAAACCGTTCAGTTGGTAAATAATCAACGATATTATGGATAATCCAGTGATGGTGTAAAGATGGCGAATAATTAAAGCTAAGAAATTTTGTTTATATTTTTCAATTGTTTATTTATTTTTTTTTTCTATAATTATTATTAGTTATTATGTTTTTTTTTGCTACATTTCGTAATATTAACTACAATTTTAATGTGCAGGTATTTTACCTTTAATTTAATTAAATTCGATAAATTCGCGTAGTTAAAATTAGGAATTGTAGTGTTTCATAAATATCAAATTTATTTAGATTTAAACATATACTAACCCGTAGTTAAGTTATAAAATTTTGTTAATAGTATCAACTGTATTTTTCACATTGTAGCTGTTATGATTAGCGTTAGTGTTATATTGCTCATGAAATTAAAATTTCAAATTTTGTTAATGCAACTGTTGTGGTTTTATGAATAGTGATCTATCGACTTTCAGGATGAGATAATTATTTTTGTGTGCATATAGAGGAGATTGACATGGCAGTGTAGTGTAATTGGATGATCGAGGTGGGTATTTATCGCCTGTCCGCTGTTTCAGTTAAATTTAATTTTCTTTAAATATCTTATTTCCATGACAAAGAAGAAAATGTTTTGTTACAGTCGCGGCAAATCTAGATCGACTTAAGCTTTGGTATCAACACCCACCCTAACCGCTGAGCTCTAGCCTGCCAGTGATAGCCGCGAACCAAAGCCTCTAAGTTGATAAATTTCTGTTAACCAACAGCTGAGACGTCAGAGCGTGTTGCGTTACAGTGGCGCCCAAACTTTTCTAAGGGACAAAACAAATATCTTAGGTAGTTACCATTTATTCAATCATATTTTTAAATTTCAAATGTTAGGATTACTGATCCATTTGCGCATCTGCATCCACTGATTAAATGTCGAGTCAGATGTTTGTTTTAAATGGATTCAGTTATTGAATGTTTCTTTTCTTCAAAAAATTTTTTTTTTATCTCAAGTATTATTGATGCTTATATCTCTTGCATCAAATTCCGTTTATGCGTTGATGTTGAATGCAACCAGAGTTGTGTCATTTATGCTTGATTCGGCTATTTCAAAGTTCCGCATTGTGTTCTACCTACCGGGTATCGATTCCAGTGTAAGGTGGATTTGAAAGTGCCATCATTTTCATTTAAATCGGGTATTTGTCTGAGCCGCAGATAGATCTTGTTGTGTGCAATCGAGTTATTTGTGAGCTTGCTCAGACATACCTCAACAATTCCGTTTATTCCATTTCATACTTAGTGAAACAGGCGAGAGTCAGCCATCGAAAATATCACGCTACAGTTAGTCGTACCCACTGCACTGTTATGTCATCCTCCTCCATGCATTATCCTGATCATTTATATATATCTTATATAAGCAAACATTTTTTTTTGTTTCCAGTAATTTTATTTCAAAATTACTCAGTTTGGTGTAAGTTCAAATATTTAGTCGCAAGTGCCGGAATTTGTTTGTTTTTGGAGTAATATATTACTAATCTAATTTTATGTTGATAGTACCAGGAAAATAATCTATATATTCGCAGATTGTAAAACTTCTAATTGATTTTGTCAGTATTATTTTTTTTTGCCTGGTTGCTTTTAGCAGATCAGAAATATTTCTTCCAACGACGTATTCACGTATAAATTTCATTAGATTATTTTTTTTTGTGGGTGTCGGTAATTTTTTTTGTTTTTTTTTGTTTGTTAATTTTAGACTCCAATATTTTGGTGGGTTTAATTTTTTTTTCATTGTCAGTGGAAATCCGTCCAAATAATATAGTAGTAGTTAATCATCATTCATAATTTCATTTTGTTCATCTGACGTGAAACCCTTTAATTTTTGGTTAGCTTATTAGAAATATTATTCACAAGATGGCTCAAAATACTATTAAATCGGACAATCTTCAAAATGATGAGTTTAAGGTTGAATGCGAAATAAGGCAGATTCAGGGATCGCTTCGCACCCAATTCAAATTACTAGATGAACAGTTAAGCGCGGAGCAAACAAATCCAGATATAAAACCCCAAAACCCTCATAAGTTCGCGATACAGGATCCAAACGTGGAAATATCCATTTGCGCGATAAAGTTACAAACCTTACAATTAGAGCTGTTACGCTGCACCCAGAAAACGGCTATTGATAGGGAAGAAATTGAAACGATCTCGTCTAGGCTCTTGCATTTGCTTGGTAGATTCAAGCGAATCTCAGTAGTAGAAATCGTCAAACAGTCGGCGGACAAATTAAGAACGGCATGTGAAGCTTTGATCGTTGTATGCGGAAGAGCTCTTGAGAATACGGACACACTAAATCAATCTATGGCGGATATAAGTGCAGTACAAATTGATACTAATGAGGCTTTAAGTATGATGGATCATAGAGTAGATCAACCAATAAATCAACCAGAACATGGCACTTCCTCTACTCCAAAGAGTACCTTGGGATCGATAGCTCAGGGTGTTCCTGAAACTACAGTTACAAGTAAGAACTTGAACGATACCGTTCCACAGTATACGATGCAAACCATGGCTACGTGTAGCAAAACGATTACCGATCATCATCTAGGACGAACCACTAATATACCATTAATTTCGAGTAACCCAAATATACCAATTTCACAAGCTCCTAATGCTATTCCACCAATTCATTCCAGTCCAAATTACGATAGCTATGGAATCTTGCCAAATTTATTCCCCGGAAACCGCTCTATGTATTCTAACGTAACCCCCGTTCATAAATGGAATATTACATTCGATGGTTCAGCTTCCGGAATGGCGGTGGAAAAATTTCTATTTAGAGTTGAATATTTGGCTAAGACAAACCAAATCCCCACCGCTAACCTAGTAAATGATATTTGTTTTCTATTAAAATCAAGCGCTAAAGAACACTATTGGTTGGTATTGGAACGAAAACCTAATTGTAGTTGGCCTGAAATGAAAGAATCATTTTTATATCGGTTCCAAGATAGACGTACTGACGGGGATTTGCGGCAGTTGATTGAAGCACGAAAGCAAAAAGTCAGAGAAACATTTATAGATTTCTACTATGATATACTAAATCTAGCGTTACCATTAAAAATACCACTAGCAGATTCAGAAATAATGGAACTGCTGAGGAAGAACATGCGTCCTGGATTAAAAGCCCATTTGGCGGGTAGAGTCTTTGAATCTGTGCCCAGCCTAGTAAGTACCTGTATTGCTACAGAAGATGCATGGCGGCATATGAATTATATACCAGAGATGGCCATGAATGTTAGACCTTCACAAATACATGAGCTTGGGTTAGCCCTGGGAGAAACTCCGTATGTAAACGATGAATATGATTGTTCTATAATAGCTGATTTAAATGCGTTTAAAGAAACGCGGGCGACTGATTATCACCCAAGACCTATCCGGGCACAAAAACTAGAGCACCTTACATGCTGGAATTGTGGTAAGACCGGTCATGGTTATAGACAATGTGACGTACCACATACAAAAATATTCTGCTTTGGATGTGGTTGTCCAGATGTGCTATTTCCCCATTGTTCGATATGCCAGAATAAGCAGGAAAACCGCATCCCGGAAATGACACAAACTGGGTCACACCATTTCCGGAATCCCCATCAAATGCGACCCAACCAAATTCCAGTAAAGAAAACCGGGAATCCCGAGCAATCCGGGTCCCATCTAATATAAAATCTCGATTTCCCACACAAAGGTCTCCTACCCAACCGAATATACTCAATTCACGTCAAATTCCAAAACGAAGGTACCGCTCCATCAAATATTTTAGAGACATCAAGAAGTACTTTGCCCAAATCGCAGAAACAATCTTAGCTTCTGAAGTAAATGATGATTTTGACCACCGACCTTATGCAACCATAGTCATAAACGGAAAGACTATCCGAGGCCTTCTTGATAGCGGAGCCGGAATAACGGCTTTGGGCCGAGATGCTGAAAAGTTTGCGAGAAATAATAATTTAATTATACATCCTATGCCGGCATATATCCAAACGGCTGATGGGGCAAAACAAAAAGTTTTGGGATTTGTTAATGTCGAAGTTGTTTTTAAACAAAAATGCGCCACCATGAAAGTCCTTGTTGTTCCCTCTTTGCAGCAGGAACTTTATTTGGGGTGTGACTTTTGGGAGTTGTTCGGTATCAAACCATTTATCATCAGCGAAATGAAGGCCAATTCGACACCTCCTAACAATACGGACCCTAAACAACATCAGTTAGACCCCGATCAGAGAAGGCGACTCCAAACTATTAGCGAAACGCTACCCAGTTACGAAACAAAGGGACTTGGCCGAACATCGCTTATTACCCACAAGATTGATATCGGGGATGCTCCGGGTATCAAGCAGAGATTTTACGCGGTTTCGCCTGCGGTGCAGCGACAAATTTATGATGAAGTTGACCGTATGTTGGCGCTCGATCTGATCGAGGAAAGTGATAGCAGCTGGAGTTCTCCAATGGCTGTCGTCAAAAAACCCAATGGTAAAATTCGACTGTGCTTGGATGCGCGCCGGTTGAATAACGTGACGAGAAAAGATGCTTACCCAATCCCGTTGATAGATGGGCTCCTAAGCAGACTGGATAGGATGACATTTATCTCGACTTTGGATCTAAAGGATGCCTTTTGGCAAATTCCTTTGGATCCCGAGTCGAGAGAAAAAACAGCGTTTGCTGTCCCGGGGCGGCCCTTATATCAATTTAAGGTGATGCCTTTTGGGCTCTGCAATGCTCCTCAGACCTTATGCAGATTAATGAACAAAGTAATTCCCCACCACCTACATGATCGTGTTTTCGTCTATTTGGACGATTTGCTCATAACCACTTCAAGCTTTGAAGAACATCTGTCGCTACTTGCTGATGTGGGTGAACGACTCGCGAAAGCCGGGCTAACTATAAATATAGAGAAGAGCAAATTCGTCCAAAGGGAGATTGAATATCTTGGTTATGTGGTAGGAGAGGGCGGATTGAAACCTAGTCTGGATAAGGTCAGGGCGATTGCAGAGTTCCCAATACCAAAAACGATCCGGCAGTTACGTCGTTTTTTGGGCGTCTCGGGATGGTACCGGCGGTTTGTGAGTGGATATTCAGCATTGACGGTTCCTCTCACCAATCTTCTTAAGAAAAGTAAAAAATTCGAATGGTCCGATCAAGCTCAACAGTCATTCGATGACCTTAAAACAGCACTTACCTCAGCACCTGTGCTGGCATCTCCAGATTTTTCCAGGCGGTTTTACATACAATGTGATGCCAGTTCTACAGGTATTGGGGCAGTACTCTTCCAAAAAGATGATCACGGAGAGGACCGTCCAGTGGCCTTTATGTCTCAGAAGTTAAATGCGGCACAAAGGAATTACAGTGTAACTGAACTTGAGTGCTTAGCTGCTGTCCTTGCAATAAAGAAATTCCGTGCCTATGTCGAGGGATTACCATTTACAGTGATTATGGACCATGCTAGTTTGACTTGGCTGATGTCACTAAAAGACCTTTCCGGTCGGTTGGCTAGGTGGTCCCTAAAACTGCAGGCATTTGACTTCGACATAGAGTACCAAAAAGGTTCTCAAAACGCCGTTCCAGACGCCTTATCGCGAGTACACATGGACGCGCTAAACCTACAGTCCTCTTCTGCAATTCTTGATTTGGACTCAGCTGCATTTAATTCAACTGAATATAAAGACTTAATCCATAAAGTAAATCAGAATCCGCAAATTGGCAATATGAAAGTTGCAAATGGGAAAGTCTATATAAACATAAAACCCAACGACTTGCAGTTAACTGATATTCCAACCTGGAAATTAATTGTACCCGAAAATATAAGAATGTCGGTAATTGAGTCAGCCCATTGCCCACCAACATCGGCTCATTTAGGCATCAGCAAAACTACTGAAGTAATTAGACGATATTATCATTGGTCTTCTGTCTTATCAGACGTTAGTACGTATATTAATAATTGTGTCGAGTGCAAATCGAACAAAGCAATGACGATTCAGAGTAACCCTCCACTTAGCAGTCTGCCCATCACATTCAGGCCCTGGCAAAGAATATATTTAGATTTTCTTGGACCCTATCCCCGCACCCGAAAGGGAAATACAAGTATTTTAATCGTTGTAGATCACTTTTCGAAGTTCGTCTTAACGCAAGCTTTACGGAAAGCTACGGCCGCCGAAGTATGCCAGTTCTTGGAGGAACATATATTCCTAATATTCGGGGTGCCGGAAGAAATGGTGACAGATAATGGATGCCAGTTCGAAGCTAAGATGTTGAAGGATCTATGCCAAAAGTACGGTATTCGACACATCTTTACAGCTAAATATAGTCCGCAGGCGAACGCATCCGAACGCGTAAATCGCACCCTATTAGCTTCACTACGAGCTTATATTAAAGAAGATCATCGCGTATGGGATGAACATCTCACGAGAATTACGCATGCGTTACGTAATTGTGTCCACGATGCGACTGGCTATTCTCCCCAGTTTCTGGTGTTCGGGCAACATGCTCTTTTGCATGGATCAGCATACCAATTTCTAAAAACTGTGTACGATTTCACGGGGTCGGAAGTTAATCTCGAAGATAAACCTAGCTTTTTGCAACATATTTATTCGAAAGTTAAGTTAAACTTAATCGAAGCTGCTCGCAAAAATCATTCCAGATACAATCTTCGTAGACGAGTTCCCAATCTACACATCGGACAGTCAGTGTATGTGAGAAATTTTACCCAGAGCAAGGCGTCTGATCAATATTCGGCCAAATTAGCAAAAAAATTTATTCCCGGAACCATAATTCGATTGGTTGGTAAAGTAGCCTGCGAAATTGCTGATCCTCAAGGTAAATCCATGGGGGTGTATCACGTCAAAGACATAAAATCTTCCTGATCACGTTTTGATTGTTATTAGTTGCTCTTTAGCCTGGCTTGAGACTCATCTCAGGGGCAGGTCGTCCCCACGATTTGTAACGTGGTTACGTCACATGTTTTGTTTGATCAAATTATGACATCAGTCCTTTTAATTATGGATTGATTTATCTTTCATATCTCTATCATGATAATATCCCTATAGTCTAGCGTATCGGTATTTGTGCCAATCCAGTTTTATTCGTAGTACAACTGTTCGTAAATTTCCGGTCATCAAATGGTGGGGTTAACTCTATATATAGATGGGTTTTACACAGAATCGAGACGGTGAAAATCTGAATGTGATATAGATGAGATGAATTTTGAAGTGGTAGTGAGTGAGTCGATCGATTTTTTTTTTAATTGTTGTGAAATGGCTATAGCGTCATAATAAAATAACTCAAACGCATAAAAGTTGTTGTATTGACAAAAAGCAAAAGGGCTTACAATTTTTGCGTAGTTTTTTTTTCTCGTGTAAATGGATCCCTATGTCGAAATATCGTAAACCATAGCGGATATCCAATAGTTTAACGTTGGAAGTTATATTTTTGAACTCAGCAAAATTTAAATGAGATTGTGAATTAATGAGTGCGACAAGATCAATTAAAGTTGTGTATGATTAAGGCTTATGTATTGATAGTTAAGTAATTATAACAAAATCCTATATGTGGCCAGTGTGCAGTGTAATACTACTTACAATTTATATGTTACGATACGAGCTAAATAGTGCAATTATTTATCTTAACTCGCCGAGAATAAGTACATTATAAAGCCATCTATATATATATATATATATATATATATATATATATATATATATATATATATATATATATATATATATATATATATATATATATATATATATATATATATATATATATATATATATATGTATATATATATATATATATATCTGTATATCAAGATATATTTAAAGTTGAAAGAACTAAAACCATTGTGAACGTGGCATGTGGTGAGGTACCGTTAGTGTTGTCAGTTATATATTAAGACAAGGGGCATAAAAGTTTGGGTGTGGTTTGAGTTACCGTGTGTGTAACCGTAGTGATGTGAAACGCTATAGTAAAAATAAAAATAATGTATTGGGAGTTACCGTGAGTATATAAAACGAGTAGATAACGAGACTACAAACATTTAATAAGTCAAAATTCAATTATTAATAGACTCAGTGAGATATAATAAAACAATATAATAAATATTAAAAGAAAAGAAAAATCAAACTATAAATTATAAAACGACAACGGTCAACTCCGGTTATTAAATATTGGTGTAAGGCACAAATCAGATATACTGTAACACAAACCGTTCAGTTGGTAAATAATCAACGATATTATGGATAATCCAGTGATGGTGTAAAGATGGCGAATAATTAAAGCTAAGAAATTTTGTTTATATTTTTCAATTGTTTATTTATTTTTTTTTTCTATAATTATTATTAGTTATTATGTTTTTTTTTGCTACATTTCGTAATATTAACTACAATTTTAATGTGCAGGTATTTTACCTTTAATTTAATTAAATTCGATAAATTCGCGTAGTTAAAATTAGGAATTGTAGTGTTTCATAAATATCAAATTTATTTAGATTTAAACATATACTAACCCGTAGTTAAGTTATAAAATTTTGTTAATAGTATCAACTGTATTTTTCACATTGTAGCTGTTATGATTAGCGTTAGTGTTATATTGCTCATGAAATTAAAATTTCAAATTTTGTTAATGCAACTGTTGTGGTTTTATGAATAGTGATCTATCGACTTTCAGGATGAGATAATTATTTTTGTGTGCATATAGAGGAGATTGACATGGCAGTGTAGTGTAATTGGATGATCGAGGTGGGTATTTATCGCCTGTCCGCTGTTTCAGTTAAATTTAATTTTCTTTAAATATCTTATTTCCATGACAAAGAAGAAAATGTTTTGTTACAGTCGCGGCAAATCTAGATCGACTTAAGCTTTGGTATCAACACCCACCCTAACCGCTGAGCTCTAGCCTGCCAGTGATAGCCGCGAACCAAAGCCTCTAAGTTGATAAATTTCTGTTAACCAACAGCTGAGACGTCAGAGCGTGTTGCGTTACAACTTATTAAAAATATTCCAGCACGTTTTACAAATTTCTGATCAATTCTTTCGGCAGGTACACACAATTTTTAGTGACTAACAAGTGTATACAATCCTACAGTCGTCGTCTATTCTATATGTCAAAAATGCGTAACTATTTTACTATCATATAAGTTCCGGACACACTCGGCTGTGTTTCAAACGAATAAAACCCGCATAAAAAGTTAAACGTTAAATTCTTGCTAGTTCTGGCACCAATTAAGAAATTTTTAAAAAATGAGGTAAATTTTTTTAATTTTTACCATAGTTTATAAAATTATAACTTTTTAACCGTTTATATATTATACACGGGATACTGCTTACGGGCAAGTAAAAGTGGGATGAAAAATGAATTGACCATATATGTATAAGTTAGAAATAAACAATTCCGATTCTTGTTCTGTGAGAAGGATAAAAATGACGTCAGGGTAGAGCTCCGATTTATGTTTCAGAGGTTTAATTGAAAATGGAAACTACTAAGCCAACCAATTTAATGTGGGTTCCTAATAAAACAGTTAAGCATAAGATTCCAGAAGATGGTATATTTACATTTTTAGGCCATAACGAAGGACATACAAAATACGAGGTATTGAACCATGACTTATTTAGCCAAAAATAATTTTAAATTTAAATAGTTTATTAATTTTTTTTAAATTTTTTCATAAAGTACAAATAATTTTGTTAACAACAGAGTAGATTCACTAGTCTATATTTATATCTCACTTTATTCTTATTGATCAATAATTTTTCGCAAAGGAATAGTGGCTAAAAAATGATTTTTAACAAAACTGAGGTTGGCGATAAAAACGAGAAAAACTGGAAACTAACGCATGTAATATTTTCGGTGAAAAATTCAATGTCAATGAGTGCTTTCAGGTCTCCCAACATGTTGGCTTTGAAAATTTATTGATGGAAAAAATGAGATTCGATCTATCATATTGCCATGCAATTTTGCATAAATCGGTTACATTCAGAAAACAATATGTTTATTTGTTGCCAACAGTTGGCGGATCTGAAAGCGCCTAATGATATTAAAATGGCTCCGAAGTGATAAGTCGCATTTGGATGATAAATAAATAAAAAATAAAATGATAAATTTTGGCAATCAAATTAGTATCAATATTTATACTTTATGCTGCAACACTAACCAATATATATTTTAATACAATAATGCAAAAATATTGAAAAATCCAAAACAGACAAAAAAAAAAAAAATCGTTACTCTTTTCAAAAGTAAAATATTTTAACAGTAAAGTGTTATTTTTTTGCAAAATTGAAAATGGTGTAATAAAATGATCAAAAGCAAAATAGCTAACTGTGTTTTGTAGTTGAAATTGAATATTTACGACAATATTGATTTTTAATTGCTCAACAATAATTAAATTGGTATAACATACATCTGTTAGTAAATACGAGTACAATGAGGACGAAAGAAACAAGTTCGAAATTCAAATTAAAAAAAGTTGAATTTTTGAAGTGCTTGCGCAGGAGTTACAATGTAACTTCTACCAAAACACTCCTTTCACAAGGCGAGTTCGTGAGCTAGTTTATTGGACCAGATCTTATTGGGCACCAAGCTGCATTGTATCAGCTGCTGTCTAACAAAACTATGTAACCTTCAGAAGTATTGCGTATTTCTAACCTTGAAAGCAACATCGCTTGAGAGAAATCGCTCTCACTTAATACAGTTTAATAGTTTGGAATTTAAAATATTGCTAATTTATATTTACAACATCTACGCTCGAAACCAACTCCCAGCTTGAGAAAAAAAGATATGTTAACAGCAGGTTTTCTGCAAAAGCAGATGTCAGAGGAATAAGTACGAATATTATTACCGGTCGATACTGCCTCAAATTAAATACAACCTCAAATTAATTTTGTATTGGTTTTGAATATACATATTGTACAATCATTATTTGGAACAGGTCCAGTTTCCTTTAAAACTTTGATTTTTTGATTTTTTATAAAAATTGGCATTTATATATAAATGTTTTCCAGGAAGGGATTGGTACCCGAGACCTTTAGATTTTAAAACCTCACATTTCTTTAAATAAAATTGTTATTGGGTTTTAAAATTTTGATTATTTTATTAACACTAGCGTCTAGTCACACCTAGTGACAGATAGCCTGATTAGAAGAATATTTGTTTTATCAAGTTTGTTGAAGTGGCAATTGACGAATGGAACGGTGTGCTCCAGCGGACAATAGTGGAATATGTGATAGGCTGTAACAAAAATTTGCTACATGAAGTTATATGGAAATATTGTCTATTTATTTAAATTACATTTTTATTTATGAAAATAGTAATGATTGCACAATTGAATTAATCCAATATGTAGTTTGAAGTTTGATTTTTGTAAATCTGATGCATTTTTAACATTCTTATCATTTTAAATATCAGAAAATTGTGCTTAAAAATTATATGTGAGTCACTAAACAATTTTTGAAGCTTTATTAAACCACAGTTACTACGTTTTGATTTATTAATACAATCTAAAATTTAATATTTTTAAAACATTTATGTTTTTAGTAACACTAGCTTATTTTGAAATTTCTGAAATATTTAAGTACACGTTTCTAATATTTAAAATGAAAAGAATGTCCCAAATCAATCAGATATAGAAAAATCACACTTCAAACTGCATATTGGATTACTTCAATTTTCCAATCATTACAATTTTCACAAATGAAAATGTAATTGAAATAGACACTATTTCCATATAACTTCATATAGCAAATTTTTGTTACAGCCTATCACATATTTATTAATGGTTATTAATATGTGTTATAATAATTAGCAACATACTAAAATTGAAGAAGTCCCCAAAGCCGCTTAGAAATGACCCCATTGCACAAAGATGACAAGAAAATGCCAAAATTTTCCAAAAGATTTCCCTGTTGCTACAAACTGGTTTATACTGAAATTTAACTATTCATTTGTTTTTTCTACTGTACAAAACAGATGTTACGTAAATAAAATGTTACAAAAATCAAAGACTCACAAAAATGAAATATAAGCTTCTTCCGGTACATAACCAGATAATTATTTTTTACAAACACATTGTTTGACTGGAAAAAATTAAATTTTTCGTAATTCTCATTCAGATTGAAACTGAATTTGCAAAAGTCTTGACAATTTCTGTCTTCGTACTCACAAAAACTTTAGTACAGACACACGGTTACATTTTATAAATTGATGTTATTAAAATCTAAATAATCGTGAACAAATCTAGTTTTATTGTGCCAATTTTCATAAAAATCCGAAATTGTGTAGGAAAGTGGGCTTAAGTCCTTTATTTAGCGGTTAGATACGGTGCTTACCACGTTCATCGGTGAACAAAAATTTAATTACTTAATCATAACATGTAAAATCATTCGTTGGGTTGACCATCGGATATGGAAATGATCGATTTCGACCTATAAGCCATAATCAAACAATACATAAACTTGTTTTACGAGTAATTGACGTTTAAGTTTAACTGTTAAAATCAATTTGTTTTAGTCCTGCTACAAAACAATAGATCTGACTAACCTAGGTAAAATGATTCAATAGCAAAGACTCATTAAAAAGATAATTGCTGACGAATCAGGGATGGAACTACATTTTTAGGTGATAGGTGTTAACAATTCCCGCACAAAATCGAGATTTTATAAGGTGACCAAATTAAAAATCATATTTCTGAAACGTCAATTTAATATTGAGATCAACAGTTTTAAGTCATTTCTACATAATTATTATGTTTTATTAATTATTATGTTATTTAACATGGTTGACTTATACAAAAAAATTAAAAAATATTTTTATATTTTAAACTTGTTACTATGCAATTATTTGTCTCACTCGATTTTTCAGGTCTATCATAGTTATCATCACCTTCAATATAATGTTAGCGGAGATTTGCAGTTATGCTGAGGCACTGATAAGTACATTTACTAAGGTTGGTGCATGTTTCCTATTTGTACAATCATCAATTGGCATAAGCAAACCCGAGACCTAAACGTTTTGTGAGAGCAAAAATAAAAAGTTACCCGGCTAACTGACTAACAGGATGAATTTGACTATGTATTCTCCCTTGGGTGACCAGACGGCCTTGGTTCTCTGGACCTGTTCTGGTTTTTGAAACTTCGGGCGTCTGGGACAATGCATTTCAGGTCGCTAAATTTATTAGCGGCAAAGCCAAATTCCAGAGGAATCAGAAAAATAATAATTTCAACAATATTCAAATATTTTATTTAAGAAATCGAACTCCAGTCCAATTGATTCGGTCTAAAAAATTCGTTAGGGTGCGATTTAATCTATTTCAGATTAGGAACTGTTTATTGAATCGGCTTAACATCTCAGATATAGATTGTCACTAAAATTACGAGTAGAGTTTCATAAGATTTCTTGCCTTTATCCCTTGTTTTATTTTAAAAATTCTGTTCCCAGTTCAATCTTATCGCAGAGGAATTGTTCAGGCCATGAAATAAAGATTTTTATAACGAACAATTTACAGGATTTCCAAAATATTTCAGATATAAAATTTCACCAAAATCCGCTCTTGTTCCATTTGATGCTAGAATGGTGTATAGCAAGTGGTCGACAACATAATTAACAAAATATTAAAAAACAAAAGTGATTCTTATCAGTTTGGATTCTTTTCAGTCTGGCTTGGTTTTTTTAACTTCAAATGTTGTGATTTATTCGTTTTGACCTGGTCAAGCGAATTTTGCACGTTTATTTAATAGAATCGCTTGAGCATGCCATATAAAATAATTCCTTATATCGTGAGCTTATACAAAATTATAATATTTTGATTTGTGAACAAACTGTGACTAATAAAAAGTTTTCTTTTAATTAAATTTATTTGCTATTATCTATAATAAAGCACACCAAGGCTACACATTCTAAAAAATGGAAGTTTTTATAGTGAGCTATGATTTGATGAGCAAATTAAAATTGGGGACAAGTCCAACCATGAAACTAAATAAACTAGAAATTGGCAAAGAACTAAAGTAAACCGGAGTAATTATAAATGCCATCCACGTAACGACAAATAATTACTTATTAGCGAAATAAAGTATGTGACGATAATACTTAGGAATGAATGATGAATTGTAATCATGTTTTGTGTAGTTATATCGTTTTTTAAATTTTACATTTAAAAAAATCAGTGTAACACTTTAGATAACCGAAACGTTTTTTATAATTTTTAATATTAAAAATATTTTTATAATTTGCAAACAGGCTTAGAGTAGAGACTACAAACCTATTCAGTTGCTGAGAGCTACCTAATTCATATTGTGCTACAGTATAAATAAAAATTCCAACGATTTTAGGGAATTTTAATTTAAAGTTGATTCATTAAATTTATTTGAGTAGTCTGATTATAAAACCACACTGTTTCTAAATATTTGCTACCACTACAAAATGTTATTTAGAGGTACAAACTGAGAAACTTATTTAGAGTTATCCATTGCACAAATCGACACAAACACCAAAATACAACAACAAACAAAACTGCTTTATTAAGAATAATTTTCAATATGTAAATCGCACTTCCACCTTCCGCCGTTAAACACTTTCAAATTTACATAATACTTCTCGATTACTCGACTCTTAAAATACAAATATTTAGTGAGCTGGGTTATTTCTAAAATACCTAACTATTGTCATCCATCTGGGAAAGATTTTTAATTTATTTTCCTTTTTCCAACAAAGTTTATCATAAATGATTAATATAGATCAGGGGTAGGTAAGCCAAATAAGTGTTTAGGGCAATCTTTCAAAATACATAGAGCAATAAAACTTCTAAAAAAAATCAGCCGGACAACGCGGTAATTGTTTATGTGTCGAAAGCCAAAAATGTTAGAACACTGGAATGAGTGTGAGGGCCACCGCAACAGTTATTCCATCTTGAGGCAAGCGGCCCCCGGGCTTACCCACCACTGATGTAGATCATTGATCCTTGATTGTTTAATCAATCAAAAGTTTTCAAGTTTGAATTGCACACTTCTGGATAGTTAGCTACTTAGGCTAAAAGTACACCAAAAAAAAAAAAAAAAAAAAATCAACAAAAAATTTCGTTAGTTAAAACAAATTATAATACAATAAATTAAATTAGCATCATTTCGCTTAATTAAATTCTGTGATTTTTAATCGCGATGTCTAAATCCTGGCTAAGGGTTAGCGCGCACACTAATTAAAACAGTTGTTTATAAAAATTGACCTCACTATTTTACACAATTATTTTCTTAGCGAACCAAATTCGAATATTCACCAAAATTTTATTTCAAAAATCACTTTACAATTAATTAACTTCTCACCTTAATTATTTATATTTTGCACTTAAAAAAAAAACAAATCACAAATCGCTAAAACTAATTTTCCCTCTTGCGGGCAATTAAAAATATTTTTAATTTAACAGGTGCACAAAATTAATTACTTTCGTTTAGTATTGTTAACTTTAGCGCTGGGCTGTAAGACAGGTACTAAATATATTTCTGAAAATTTAAATCATAAAAACATTTTTTCTTCGCGCTTATATAAAAAAAAAAAATTGTAGTGAAGAAGAAGAGGTAATGTTTGTTGAACAAAAAAAAAAAAAAAGCAAAGAAAATACCAAAAAACAAAAAAATATTTGTCGTCATAATCATTATGCTTCAATGCGTTGGATATGGTTAACATACCAATAAAGGAACCAACGATTACATTATGCAATTTTTTTAAATTTGCATAATAGTCATTCATTGTGAGAATTACGAGTATGTTATTCACGGATGCTTTGCAAATCTTAATTCGATCGAAATCATCAGTCAGCTAAATTTTTGCTGTGACACTTAAGTAATTGCAGTAATTGAATGTAACCGCAGAATTCTTTTATTTGAATTTAGTTTTGTTTTACGTACGTGGCTTATTCCACAATTAAATAATAACTTAGTTTTTAATTTTATTTACTTCCTTATAGTGAAATTATTTTTATTTTATGTTTAATTTTTAATGATCGATTTCGATTAACGATTAATCATCTTCATATAGTTATCGAACTATAATATGTGTACTGAGAAAATTATTTCATTTACCCGATAACATCCATATTAGCATTAATAACCGTACCTGAATATTGAAATTGTGTTAAAATTTTAGCCAGCGGAATACCATAAGTCTCTTTTGTCAAGCTACATATAAGCGCTCCACATGCTGGATAATTGGCGATGATTATTGTAGAAAATGTTGCGGGTGTATAACATATCCCTAATTCGTATAAATTGTAATGATCAGAATGCAGAATACAGAAATATTTTATTGTACATAATATATAAGTTGAAAACTTATTCGTTATATGCTTAAGTATAGTTATAAATAGACCAACAAAATTAAAAATTAAATTAAAAAATTAAAATTATAAACATTAAATTACAACAGTAGTAAACCACCCGGGCAAAAAAATGAGTTTTTTAGTACTTTACTTCGATTTTTCCTTGATTCTCTAAAAAACAAGATAATGAGTAAATGTAAAAACTTCTAAAAAGGAAAGGTTTCTTTTCAATTTAATTTAAAGTAGTAGTCAAATCGAAAAATTGCGAACTCATTAAAGTAAGCTGCGCTTTTTGGAAAAGTTTACATGTTTACAATGAAATACTTTTTACTTTTGCCTTACAGGAGATGATTCTCTAAAAAAGAAGATAATGTGTAAACAGGAAAAAGTGTAAATGTTTATAAATCTAAAGTTTACACATAAATTGATCTTATTTGACAGCCGTAAACTTTGTCACTGAGCAATTCAGCACAAGTGTCAAATTTGTTTTTATGACATCTATTTTACAAATTTGTGTAATCGGTTTCATCGATTTATTTATGATTTGTTAAATAAATGTGGAAATTTGGAGATGAAACTTGTCGACAGTACATTATTTGCTAATTTCTCTATAGAAAAACGAGACGGAGATGAGATAATCTTTTTACAAGCATTTCTAAAGGCATATCCCGTTAGTTTTTCCGTTGAAAAATTACCAAACATTTTACTGTCAACAGGTTTTATGTGTAAACACCCTCAAAGAGCCAACTTAGTTTTAAAGGCTAACTGTTTTCTAGTAAAAAATAAGGTATACATCAACACTTGTTTATTTTATTGTGAATGAATTACATTCAAAACATACAAAAATGTCACACCAAATTGTGAAAATTAAAGTAAAGTCGAGTGATTTAGCGCAAAGGGAGATATGGCACAGTGTTCGTTTTTGATATATACGAATGTTCTTATTGAGAGACACAATGTTGAGTCTCTGGATATTAATAAAAACATACGACCTGTGTAAGGTCCTGCTGCTATACATACTATTGTTTGATTTTCAAATAAAAGTCCCTTGCTTAACGACTGCGAAAACTATAATTATGATTACTGCGCCTAATAACAAAATTAAATTAACCCAATTCAACTTTTAGTACTCCCACTAATTGTTATTTAAATTTCTCATTCGAAATGATAAAACATTTTCCTTGAACTTCTCGGCTGATAATGTTTTAGTAAGAGCGTCTGCTACTTATTCATTTGAAGAAACGTAAACTGGTTTGATAATATCGTTCTTGACATGCTCTATGATGAAATGGAATCTGACATCGATATATTGAACTGATGAAACTCGTCATTTCGTAGCCACTATCTTTTAAGAGTTGCCTAAGCCAAATGGCTTCTTTGCCCCTATCTGAAGCAGACATATATTCTGCCTCTGCAGTCGAAAGTGCTACTGTCTTTTGTAAATATCTTTTCCATGTGTCGATTCCATTGTTAACCAAAAACGCTTAACCAGATGTGGATCGTCTCGTATCAATATCACGGACGTGATCTGAATATGTATAACCTTTTAATTCAACTGATGGACCACCATATTCACAACCAAAATCACTCGCTCCTGACATATATCGAATGATACGTTTCACGGTGTTGACATGAGCTGCGTTGAGATTCTCTAAATATCTACTCATTGCTCCCACTGCCAATGAAATATCAGGTCTCAAGACCTCATACAATCACTGGCAAACATTAATAAACCAATTGCTTGTATGTATGGAAAAGATTCATTTTAATACCAAATTATTGTCAGCTGGAGTCGAGGCCGTCTTACAATTTCTCATTTTAAACTTGTTGATCAGTTTTTCAATATAATCCTTTTGATTGATGAAAATATATTATTTGCACGGTCACGAACAAATTCAATTCCAACATAATAGTTCTCGTAATCTTTTGTAATCATAAAATTACTTGTTAAATGTGTAACGAAATGGAGATAGCATGATTGGGTCGGAAGAGAATCTCGGTTCCAGATAAATGCTTTTCGTTACGGAAAATAAAATTCAGCCTGTCAGAGCTTCGGTGTGGTCTTAGTTTTGCCGGCTAAGGCTCAGAGGATTGGAGTGGGGTTTCCGAAGGTGACCGGAAGCTAAAACCGGAAGCTAAGACTAAAGTTAAAATTTTTTAAATTAGAACCTATACTATTGAGTGTTTTTTTTATTAAGCAATTAAAATTAAATTAATTTTTTTTTATTAAGCCAATAATAGAAGAGAGAAATTTGATTCCACCACACCAATTTGGATTTAGAGAAAATCACTCTACGATAGAACAAGTTCACAGAATAACGGATATAATCGAAGACTCACTTGAGAATAAGAAGATATGCTCCAGCATCTTCTTAGATGTAGCACAAGCTTTCGACAAAGTTTGGCACCAAGGACTTGAATTTAAATTGCATCGAGATCTACCTAAGCAATTCTATCAAATTCTTAAATCTTATATCGCAGACCGACATTTCCGTGTAAAATATAACCGAGAGTACTCTGAACTAAAGAGAATATCAGCAGGCATACCACAGGGTACGTACTGGGTCCTATATTGTACATCCTGTACATCAGAGATATGCCAAATACAGAAGGTGCCACCATAGCAACATTTGCAGGAGATACAGCTATTCTGGCGACTGGAAAGTGTATATCAGAAGCAACGCCCAAACTTCAAAAAGCAACCGACACAGTGAGTAGTTGGACAAAGAAATGGCGCATTAGCCTAAACGAAGCAAAGTCGGTTCACGTAAACTTCACAAACCAGAAAGTTAGATTCCAGTAAAACTTAATTCAAGGCCGGTTCCAAATGCAAATACAGCCAAATACCTCGGCATGACTCTCGATTGCAAGCTTAGATGGAAAGATCATGTTAAAAAGAAAAAAGAAGAATTGAACATTAAATATAGGAAAATGTATTGGCTAATAGGTAGAAACTCTGAGCTTACAATATATAACAAATTGCTATTTTATCAGCAAATACCTAAACCAGTATGGACCTACGGTATTCAACTTTGGGGTTGTACCAAGAAGACAAATGTACAAATGATTCAATGTTTTCAAAACAAAGTGCTGCGTGACATTGTAAACGCACCATGGTACATTAGAAATGATAACCTCCTTAAGGACTTAAACATGAAATATGTAAGTGAAGAAATACAAAATCATGCGAAGAAACACATTCAGCGGATATCTCGGCACCAAAATGCAGACATACGAAGTTGGTTGGATACCACCAATGCAGTAAGAAGACTTCAAAGGCAGAAACCTTTGGAATTGGGCAGTTGTATTTAATTAGGATAGAGAAAAATAATTACTATGTAAATTCAAACGGGAGTAACCATTGGGCTACTGCCCGTCAAATGTGAATCTTCATTTAAGAAAGATAAATTATTAAATGATTTGTAAATCAGTTGTAATATTAAATAAAAAAAAAAAAAAAAAAAAAAAAGCAATTAAAAGTAAATACTTTTTGCTTACACAAAATTTTTGTAAAGTGAATGATTTCAGAGATATGAGCAAAAATTGATATTCATTAAAGCAACGAGTTTTCGCTAAATTCGACAGTGTTACGTTGTAACAACAAAAAAAATTAATAAAAAAATAAAAATAAAAATAGATAATATCAATAGTTCTTTGATTTATTATGCTAAATTGTACTACCCACTAAATTGCATATACTTAACAGTGTAGAACTTAGTAATAAAATAAACAATTGAATGCATCAAAGAACTATTGATATTATCTATTTTTTTTGTTGGTACAATGTAAATTTTTATTTGTTGTTACAATGTAATAATAGTTATTTGTGTATCAAGAGCGCAAAGTGCCAGTTTGTCACGCGAGAAAGGAAATTGCTGGCCGACGGGACGGAGGCCAGCAACCTTTCGAGCGTGACAAACAACTTTGCGGACGTGTTTCACACTTTATTTTTCCTACAATCATTTTAAAACATATAATAAAAAGATAATTTTGTAGTAAAATTTACTATACTGACAATACTAGGACAATACTAGGACCGACATTTTGTTCAATCGAGTAGTCAAAGATTTTTTTTATTTTTCATAAAGAAAAACAAAAATTTGGTTTTTACTCTTACTCTTCTTTTCATATGTTCAAATTTAGCGTGCGGTTTCAAGTTTTGTCACACGTTTCTAAGAGAAACGTGTGACAAAGTAATTTGTTTATTAACTGTCAAAAAAACAGACACTTTGGGCTTTGAAAACAGAGAAAAAAAGCCTGCTTTTCACGGCGATTGTAGGAAAAAAAATTTGGTATATGTAAACTCAAAGAAAAAAAAAAAAAAATTTAATCATGTACAAACAGATCCAACAAAAAAAAAATGATCATTCGATTTAAAGGTTCGAGATAACAAAATACATATATCCATCAAAAACTCAAAACCCACTGACCCTCTCAATCAGAAAATTTTATTTTTTATTGTCCTCCTTGGTCCGTTTATCAAATTCTCATTAGCGAAATATTTAGTTCATCCTCATTGATAATTTTACAGAAAAACAAAATAAAATGAGCAACTTTGCAATTGTGCTGCAATTGAATTATTCAGAGCCGAACAACCATAGATTTTTAAATGTCATTGTAGCCAAGATACGACTGTGCAGATTGTCACGGAGATTCGTTACAAATGGTTCATCATCTTTGTCAAAGCTTTCTTATTTGATAATAATACCAGGCCATCGTCCACATATAAAAGTAATATGACATTTTCGCAATTTATCTTACCTCATGCTTACCTGTGCCATGCTGAAGTCTTTAAGAAAATTCGCAAATTTCTCGTTCCTTACTCTTGATGCATGCTTTAATCCATAAACACTTTTCTTGAGGCGATATTCAGCTTTTACGTCGTTCATTTTGACACCTTTTGGTATTTCCATGCAAATGGTTGTGCCCAAATCACCATTTAAGAACGCAGTTTTGACGTCAAATTGCATTAATTCCCAATCTTCCATTGTTGCGGTCAAGTCAAACCGGAAATTTGAATGAAACAACATAATTTATTGTATACTTCATTCTTCGACTTTAAGAAGTATACATGTCTGAAGCAGGTTGCTTCATCCTTGATCAACATAAAATATCGTTTGCCTTCTATTCCTTCTATTTCCATTGGACCACATAAATCTGCATGCATAAATTCACCTCTCTTAGCCGGTCGGTCTGATTCCGTTTTATGTGATGCTCTTTTAATTTTTCCAAATTGACAATCTTGACAGAAAAATGTATCGCCGCGATAGATTGATACCATCAATTAAGTTGAAAAGAACCAGCTGCTGTGTTTGCATGTTCAATTGTATGCTAATGAAAATCTATTCTGATTTGTTTCTGGCCATCATCCAGTCCAATCGTTATAACAACATTTTGTGCATCTATCATTACTCTGGATGAATACAAATTTTCTGCCAATTTAGGAACGTACAACGCGCTATTTTGTAAGCGGTCTTTCTCCTACTGTCCGTCAACTCTGGAATCAATTAAAATTGTACCAACTTCTTCAATTGGTAATTTTGAACCATTCCCAACTTTAACTAATCCACCTTCTTTACATTTGCGATAATCGGTGAACTATTCACGACGAAATGTCATATGACTCGAAGCACCTGAGTCATCAAATAATCCCTTTTATGCCTATTTTCCAAACATTCATTTGCGCAGAACGTGGCTTCATTGTTCCGATTTTCTGTTCTATTCGGCTTCCACAATTCTTTATTTAAGGTATATTCACGTGCCCGATGTCAAACTTGATTATAAAAACGGCACTTTGTTCTCCTTTTTAATTCATCGATGTTTGTGCGTCCTTTTGATTTAAGGTCCATGCTTGCTTTCGCTGCGAAAGCTACTGGCGATTCATCGGTCATATTTTTCTTCAGATTGTCTTCTTCCAATTCTAACGAAGACATCAAAGTATCAATTGAACGAATTTCTTTTATATTATACCAAACCGTTTTATAATTATTTTATCTTGACGGTAAACTACTAATAATACGAAACATTTTCAATTTATCCGATAACTTTTCACCTTTACTTTCAATCTCTGCTGCTAATGTACTGACTTTCGACACATTTTTTTTTTTTTTTTTTTTTTTTTTTCGTCCCTGCCCAAAAGCGGCTAGCACTACGACCTAAAAGATCTTTTGTGCTGTTGGGTACTGTTACTCCAGGAGCTTCTCCACCTCTCTAATAAAGGCGAGAATGCTATTTATAGAGGCCAATTTACATTTCTCCGGGGTCAGATACCTCTCTTCAAAATGAATCCACCTCCGTGTGCACAGAGCAACACACTCACATAGTATGTGTTCTGCGGTTTCTGTCTCTTCCAAACAGAGTCGGCACTCCGCTGTGGACAGGTTCATTTTGTTCAAATGATATCTCAGGTTACAGTGACCTGAGAGAAAACTCACAAGTTTCCTAATATTTCCTTTGCTGAAATTGATCGCCAAATTTTTGTGGTGAAATGGTCTGATCAAAGATTTGGCTTGTCTAAGGCCGGGAATACAGTTCCAATAAGTCAAGCACTGTATTTTTTCCCATTTACTGATTGTGTAGGTTGCAGAAGCCCACGGGATACCACAAAAAGGCTCAGGGCCAATGAGTGTAGTCGACGAGCCTGCCCGTGCAAGTTCGTCGGCTATCTCATTTCCAGTGATGCCCATGTGACCAGGCACCCACCACAACCTTACTTTGTTTTGACAAGAGAGAGATTGTAGCAGTTTATAACAACTTTGAACCGACTTGGAAACCAAGCAGTTAGAAGCCAATGCTTTCAGTGCTGCTTGGCTGTCAGACAAAATGTGGATGGATGCGCCTTTAAGACCTTTGGTCATAACAATAGAGGCGCAGATTTCGATGGCGTGAATTTCGGCTAGAAAAACACTGGGGTAAGTACCCAGTGATTTCGATATTTTGTGATTGGGTCCAAAGACACCAATGCCGACTCCACTATCCATTTTTGATCCATCAGTGTACCAGACTAGGCTGTTAGGTTCTTTCGACACATAATCATCTTTCGACACATAATCATCTTTCATTTTTAGAATACTCTTCGTATAAATTCGTTGCGCGGATCTCAAAAGTGCATGTTAAAACAAGATTTGCACGCTCTGTATCCAATGGTTGAATTATAACATTCATCGCTTTACCCTCATTACGTTCATATTGATCTTTCTTATCTTGAGTAGCAGATAGTTCGGCTTTAAACTTTACTTTCAATATTGCTGACTAAACCACGTACTTTCACCAATGCATTTATTTGGAATTTCCATAAACGAAAATTTGTGCCATTCAATTTATGACCAACGAAATTATTATTATCTTCTTGTTTATCGTTGAACACATCCATGTTTAAATTCCTTTCAAAGTTACGATAGTAAAATTAATTCGATTTCTGCAATTTTTTAAGGTACACGCTAATGAGATGACTAACAGATAAAACCCAACGTGATTTCTTCTCGACGGTTTGGCGACAATCACATATTCTCTTCTTCTCTACGGTTCGGCTACTATAGAATATTATTGTGTTTTTATTAATACACATATTTAACTATTTTATTGAAGCTGCTGGTCCCATAACCTATTGAAAGCCACAATGTAGAAACTAAAGCTATTATAACGACTGGCTATTAACGACTGCGAAAACTATATTTATGACCACTGCGTCTAATAATAAAATTAAATCAACCCAATTCAACTTTCAACAATTCTCTTTACATTGGTATGTTAAGAAAAGTTTAGTTTTAGTTACTCACCAGGGGCCCTATTCTCGAATTCCACATCCATTTTCCACATGCGGACATCTGTCAAAATTCATCAAAACGTTCGGAAATTGTAATTCGTATATAAAACATATGGGGCATGGACATTTTCCTTTATGGGCAATTTTTTCCACCTGCTTATATCCATTCGGAAATATTCCGTTAGTACCGAAAAAATTCAATTTTTATGAATTTTGATAGATGGCCACATGTGGAAAATGGATGTGGAATTCGAGAATAGGGCCCCAGGGGTGCTATTCTTGAACCATTACGAAAATTTTCGTGTTGCGAGTTAGTGTAAAAGAATTAAAAAAATCTTAGTTTTCGTAATACTTTTACACTAATTCGCAATACGAAAATTTTCAGACCTCTATCAGTATACGAGTACATCTCGTGAGATGCTGGGTAAAATATTTTACTTTATTTAACCGAAAAAAAAACGGTAAATTACTTAGGGTTTTTTTTGTATGTGAGTGCTTTGGTAACTAAATGGCGCATATATTCTGCTCATTTGTCAAAATGAGAAGAACTGTGTTTATATTATGGAATGTTATTTTGCTAAAACCAATTGTGTGATTATGTGTTTTTTGTGTTTAGAAATATCAGGTGGTGGTATAAAGGAGATATGGCATACATACATGGAAGATGATATGGGTATATACCATTTCCCCTATAATCAAATTAGTTTCTTGTCTATGGTTTTTCGTGATCTTTTAATTTAGACATTTAACTTTATTTTAAACATTTTAACTATAGAAATGACTATGATTTATAAAAAAACAGAATTCAAGACGAGCAGCTTGGCGAATCCGATCTCAAAGCGGCAGTTAAGGATATCAATAATAAAGTTTTATCGATTAATGCAGCGTCTAAACAAAATGAAGAAGCGTCTAAACATTCGGACTGGCACAGAATTATAATATAACACATAAATTTAATTCCGAGGAGAGAAAAGCTGGCAAGGCATGGCTTACACTTTTTATGAAGGGTCATCTGAATTTGTCTGTAAGAAAATCCGAAGGAGTTTCCTAAAACCGTGCTCAAGCAATGAATACGTAGTCAAATATCCGATTATTTTAATTTATTAGAAAAAATTTTACTCGAACACGAATTAATAGAAAAACCAGGGCACATTTTCAATATGGACGAAACCGGATGTCAATTAAATAATCGGCCTGGATTTGTAACAGCCGAAACAGGGTCGAAAAATATTCCAGCAGTAACATATGCTGAAAAGGGAGAAACAATTTCAGTTATTTCTTGCTGTAATTCCGCGAGAATTTTTTGCCTTCAGCCTGTGTTTTAAAGGTAAAAACAAGAAAACTAAATTTGGAGATGGCATGTCCCCAGGTTCGGTAAATCTGCGAGTATCAACACAGACATTTTTTACATTAGGCTTAAACAACATTTCTTTCCAAGAAACCCTCAAGGAAAAGTTTTAATGGAAACACAACATTTGGGGATATCTTCCAGAAAAATCAACAGCCTCATTTGAAAGTGATTGATAATAAGGATATCAGTGACATAACCCCGGGAAAAATGTTAGATATAATATCACCAATACCGTCAATTTCCAAGGGTAAAATAAATAATTCCGGAAAGCAAAAAACTCATGTGTTGACGGCGGTAGATAATATCAAACAACTCAAATTAAAATCAATAAAGCTCAAAATAACAAACAGTAATAAAGCGGCAAAAGTTCAAGAGAAGAGGTATATTGCTATACCATTAGATGATGAATCAGATCGCTTGGAGGACGTTGAAGAGAATATTTGCGCTGGATGCGGAGAGGATTATAATTCAACTTCTAAGAATAACGACTGGATTCAGTCCATATTATGTAATTTGTGGTCACATGATACTTGCACCTTTTTTGTCAATACATGTAACAAATGCGGCAAGCAAAATGTAAAGAAAGGTTAATGCGCCTTATCACCTTAAGCAGTGCACTATATCACCCATACCTGAGGGTGAAACGGTATTTCAGAATGAATTTTTATTGTTATTTTTAAAGACTGAATTTTTACTTATTGTTTCTTTTTGTTTTATTTTTTAAATAAAAGCTGCATTATATTTTACGCGGTATTCCAAAAACAAAAAAGGTATACCATATCTCCCCACTTTACCCTATTTTCAATTGACCTAGCTTAGGCGACCGCGCACACTATAAATAAAAACAGTGCGACAATAAAGGCGCGCGAGCCGTTCACTAATCACAACCACCTTATTCCCATTTAAAATCGTGCTTTAAATGAATTCTGGTAATTGTTAGTTATGTATATCGAGTTCGTATTTTATTATTTGTTACCAGTATTTTATCTTGCTTTGTTAAGTCGTCACCTAACCTTGCTTGTAATTAATTTCGTATCTCGCGGTTTAGTGCCACACATCGGTTCCACAACATCGATAACTTTTGGGTTTTTCGTATTTTGTACCAACGCACTTAAAAACGTACACACAAAATCCTTTTCCCAAGATAAAAAATTGGAGTTAACTGTTGAATTTTACTTAAATATTTACTACTTATCACTTTCAAATTTTAGAGAATCGGAAATAGTATGGTATTGTGTAAACGGTCGCTTTACCCATTTATACATTATCTAATTTTAGGCTTCTTATAAAATAAAATTTTGTAGATAGATTCTATCATTGTCTGTAATCTACAGAACATACTCAAATTGCAGCCTAATACTGAATTCTTCGATTTCGAAATATGGTCAATTTTCCCCCCCCCAAAAATGATGAATAACGTGAAATACAGATGATTGAAAATATTAAACATTTATGTTTTATTGAAGCATCAGTCAAACTGGAAAGACTGCAAAGTTCTCTGAAACAATAAGAAAGTTCCTCTTTACTTCACTTATGGGGTTTGCCAAATTTTAGCTGTTGATCAATATGATTACCTAACTAAACTCTAAGTTTTAACATTTATTGAAAACTCGAAGCTTCATCATTCACACAAATTTTGGAAGTCGAAGTACGTTAGTTCATGTGGGCTGCATGGGCTGATGATAGATTCAATGTCACTATCTAAATTATCTTTCAGATTGAAAGTAGGTCAACGTTGAAAATAAAATTTCTCATAAAACCGTGAAAGTAAAGCAGTTCATAGTACTATTGGCCGTATGTTTACATTTTGTTGATCTTGTTTTTCGTACCGGCTGTGGTAGGAAAAGCGTTAAAAAAATTTAGTAGCGTTAAAAAACGTAGCTACCCAAAAAAGCGTCTAATTATTTCAAGATTTACTATCACACAAATCTGAGAGATGATTTTTTATTTTTATTTTTTTTTTTTTGATTTTTAGATGATTGAAGTTGTTACGATTTTAACGCTTCCTTAATGAAAGAGGGGAAGGAAATTATGTGAAGCTTGGGCTTTCATAATATACATACACCAACATCTAAAGCACAATACCCAATCATGACATTTTTTCTTGTCAGTACAAGGCAAGCATTCTACCCACTGTACCATTACCACTCGCTTCGTTCTTTGCGCAAATATTCCAGTCGTTACACAAAATGATGCATTTCTTAACTTGTTGCATAAACAGCTATTAAATGTGTATACGAAAAATACAAAACCGTGTAAATCGGGTAGTACTAAAAAAACAAATAACTTAGTTTAACGAAAAGTCACATCAATAACCATGGCAATGAAAAAAATATTACGAAATATCACGGAACAATTGAAAGCCTCACGCGAACAACGTAACAAACGACAAAATGTAAAAATTGATAAAACCAAATTTTTCTTTAATGTTGTTCCACTGCTTACGTTCAGCGCTCAGTGCGAGTTTACGACCATTTTCTGAAGAAAAATTTTCAGCAGATTCAATATATTTTAAATGGAAAACAAAAGAATTATGTACGGAAGGGGAAATTTGTTTACAAAATAGACTACGTTGATTGGTTGCCTGTTGAAAATTTTTCTTCAGAAAATGGTCGTAAACTCGCACTCACGGTTGTTCACATTGGTTTACCAGAGAGAAACATATTTTTGCTGCTTCAAACAAAATTTTTACATTTTTGTTGTTTGCAACGTTGTTCGCGCGAGGCATTCAATTTTTGAAATCGTAACGCAATTTAAAAATCGTGCTGCAATGAAAGCATCACTTTCGTCAAAGCAACCTAGATTATATTGTACAAAACCATAGTCTAAAAACGAAACTTTTGTAAGGGAATCAGAAACGAGCAAAAAAACCAAATTTTTCTTAGTAAAACACACAAAACATATGGAATACATTTTTAAATGGAAACGTTACAAATTCTTAATTATGAATACTGAAATATAATATAAGTAAATCATTTTCATTTTCGTGTAATAATTGATATATTTAAACCAAAATTAAAAAAAAAATTCATAACAAACGCATTCATCAAAGTTGGCTCTGACGAATTAAAATAATACTTGCTACATTTAAATTTAGTTTTACTAGTGTACGTCAGATGTCTAAGATGTTTACAGAAATATTCGAAAAAAAATATATAATCACAAAACTGTCACTTGTTCTTAATGTTTTGTGAATTAGTTTTGCTTTTCCTACAATTTTTGAACTTGGAATTTGGTACGATATTACCAAATGTTTACTGCCATCACTGTCATCTATGTAAAGTATATCGACTTAATGACCAAACGATTTGGAGTAAGCAATCAAATGACAATTTGACCAGAATGCGTTTGTTATGAATTATTTTTTTAATTTTGGTTTAAATATATCAATTATTACACGAAAATGAAAATGATTTACTTATATTATATTTCAGTAATCATAAGTGTAGGAAACTTTTATATAAATGTTTAATAATATTTTTCCTTTTTTCATTGAAAAACTTGAAGCTAAAAAACGTCAATTTTACTATGGATTCCTATGGAAATCAGTGAAAAGTTATACCACTAGAAAACCTCCTAAAAAATACGTCATGATGATTATGGCTCTATACTCTAGAAGGGTCTGCTTTCGTTCGTAGAAAAAAATATTTTTGTTTTAACACCTCTAGTGACGAAAATAGGCTTATACATATTATATTATTTAGTTAAACTATTTTATGTTTTTGTAAATAATTTATTTCCTTATTGTGAAATACTATATATAATTTTTTATAAAAATTATATCGATTTCGATACAAATTGTATCATCGTCAGTATCTTAAATACTAAAATAAATATCCACTTTCTTCTGCTTTTATAGCCTGAAAAACATATTCACAATTTGGCTACGTTGATATTCTAATAAATTCAAAACTGTGTGGCTTACTGTAAATTTTGTAATATAAGGTCGTCAATTTTATTTGCCGAAGTGTTATTTTTGCTTTTTAATAAATTTGGGTTGTTCCTGTTTTTATAAATTTCGAATTCCTCCTTTCGGTCTAAATTATCACTTTTCTTCATTTTATTTAAGACTACCAAATTTTGATTAAAATTGCAAAATTATGTAAAGTGCCATTTATATGCATAGCAAAATTTGAGTTACAATTAATTTTCCCAATTTCCCGAACATGTTCTCTAAAACGAATTTCGAATGATCTGCCGGTTTGTCCTATATAAAATGAAGGACAATCCGAACAAATTAATTTGTAAACACCAGTTTCTAAAATGTTGGAATTTGGAGGTTTTAAAAATTGTCCTAATTTGTGATTTGTTTTGTACGATATTTTATATCCATAATTCCGAAAAATTTGATTAATATGTTTGCTAGAATTTTGGTTGTATTCCACACTTATAAATTTTTTTTGGTTGCTGGTATCATCATCATTAAAAATGAGTGTGGTTTCATGTCTGTACCGCATTTTCCTTATAAATGCTTCATTCATTGATTCAATCTTTGTTATTTTGTATCCGTTTTTTTGGGGAATATACTTAATTGTGTTGAACTATTCTTCATAATCTTAATCTACAAATTAAATGATGATATGTTGCCATTTTGTGTTGCCACGGATGGTTAGATCGAATATCAATGGTTTGGTCCGTTTGGGTTGGTTTACGATAAATTTTGAAAGCATGTTTTTGATTTTGATTTTTTATGTTTAAATCTAAAAAATTAATATTTGCATTTTGTTCCATTTCTAAAGTAAACTGAATTTTTGGATGAATACTGTTGATATGATTTTTAAGAAGGTGTATTTGCCTATCAGTTCCGTTAAACAAAAAATACAAAATTATATATTTCCCAATAAGGAAATAAATTATTTACAAAAACATAAAATATTTTAACTAAATAATAAAATACGTGAAATAAGCACACAATATTATAATATATTATACATATTGTCACCCCGTTTAATATTTTTGCTATTTACAATTATTAATAATAAAATATGTATAACAATGGTTTTCAAAATTAAAATGTATTTTGTCAGTTTGTTCATTTAAAACTCGAAAATTGTCATCAGTAACTTGCTTGAGAATTTCGCAAAGGAAGAACGCGACGGATTTAAATTTTCATTTTTTCATAAGCGAGCTTCGCCAAGTGAAGCTCTTTCAGACGCTGCTAGATTAAAGAAATTAGAAGCTGCAGACGTAAGTCAAATTTTGGCTTTGATCAGGGTGTCCTTAAAAGCATTTAAGGAAGAAAGTTCGACGACGACAGCAGCAGTATCCCGACCAAGGTGCTACAGGTGCAATAAATGAGGACACTTTGCCTATCAAAATCTTCGTCCATCATACCAGTCGAACAAAGAAGCACCAATAAGGATTATCAACTTTGAAGGAGACCCTTCAAGTAGCAACGACACGGAGCTGTTAAACTAAATCCCGCCAGCTTTGAGGGGCAAAAGTTGGACAGAGAAACTAAAAGCCCTAGGACCACCGTCATAGTTGCACAGCAAACGCGAAACAACCGCAGCCTCGTCGTTGAAGGAATAATAAACAGCAGGCCGAGTACGATTACTCATGATACCGCCGCATCAAAATCCGTGATAAGACCAGACATAGTAACGAGTGAAGCCATTAATCACAAGTTCATTGTGGCTAACATTATAGACGAATGCATCCTGGGATTGGATTTCATGACAGAACACGGAATATCGCTTGACAAGAAGGACTGCCTTACTGATGCAGGAAACAAAATCAGCAACAGAGCCCATTAGAGCCAACAATAGGGATATACCGAAGAGGATTACTGTATGAAAAAATACTAACATCTCTCGGAGCAAACATTCCTGTCCGAATAATGACCATAACCGAACAAGCTAAACATTTAAAGTCTGGTGTCGTCCTCGGGAAAATCTAGCCTGCTGTTAGTATTGCCAAATGCAGCGTCGAGGCCGGTGCTGATGAGTGTAAAAGTAATAGCGATGTGAAGAAATCAATTCAAAGATTGTGCCAGCATTTGAAAAGCGAGCAGTTCGCGATGGTAGTACGAATATTGTCAGAGTACGCCGATTTCCAAGCAGCAAGGATGAAAACGGTCGAACGGAGGTGGTACAGCACAGAATCAAAACGTAAAATACACCACCAATTCGACAGGCACCCAGAAGACTGCCATTGGCTAAAGAAGAGAAGGCGGTTCGAATGATACAATAGATGTGCCGGGATAAAATCATTGAGCCATCCAACAGTCCATGGAGTTCACCGGTAATTCTAGTGCAAAGGAAAGACGGGTCAAGGACTCATACACTAGACACATTGTCAGAATCAACGTTATTCAGTACCCTTGACTTGAAGAGGGGAATTGGCAAGGTACGATTCAAGAAGAAGACGACCGAGAGAAAACAGCATTTTCTACGGGGACCGGTCTATGGCAATTCACCGTTATACCATTTGGCCTGCGCAATGCATCAGCTACGTTCGAGCGACTAATGGAGCAAATATTGAGAGACAAACACAAATCTATGCGAGGTGCTACGATGTATCAAGGCTGCGGGAATGAAAGTGTGCTCGGACAAGTGTGCACTCTTCAAGAACGAAATGAAGTACTTGGGGCATATCGTGTCGAAGAAAGGAATTCTCACTAATCTAGAGAAAATGGAAGCAGTACGAAGTTGGCTGGTGCCGAGGAATGTGCATGCTTACTACCGGAGATTTGTCGGAAACTTCTAGTATATAGCTGCCGGCATGCACAAACTAACCGAGAAACGCCTGTCTTTCCAGTGGACTGAAGCCAAACACCGATATTGGCATATCCTCGGCTAGGTCAAAGATTCATTTTGGACACGAATGCCAGCAACATGGGAATTGGAGGTGTTTTGTCTCAACAACATGGAGCGGAAGAACGAGTGATTTGATACTTCAGCAGAATCCTATCCAGATCAGAAATAAATTATTGTGTAACTCGATGAGAATTACTGGCCATTGTGGAATGAGTTAAACATTTCCACAAATACCTGTATGGACAACAATTTCTAATTCGAATGGACAACGCTATGCTTTAAAATGGCTAATGCAGTTTATAGAGCCAGAAGGACAGGTGGCACGATGGATAGAACGACTGCAGAACTAAAGTTTCAACATCGAACACAGGGAAGTAGAGTGCACGGTATAATGCAGATAGCCTACCAAATGAATTTAGGCATATCTACAAATTTTGAAAGAGAAGTGCCACTCTGATTTAAAAAATATCTCACAAATACTTAACTTGATTGTTTCCCACATTAACTGCCGCTGGTTAGGCTCGCAAACATTTTGTCCATTCTATTTCTAAATCATCGGCTAGTAATCCACGGTTAATATACGCTTCTATGTGCAAATAATGTTATCAAATTTTCTATGTTTACTGAAACTGGTGGCACCTTTTACGTGGTAAAGTAAAATTATATTGATTGTGAATTGTATCACTTCGAAAATACCTGTAGCTGGTGCATTTCAAAAGCTAATACTCGCCAGGCGCATTCTTTCTGGCATCTATTATGTCTGTTGAATTTCGGCAATATATTATACCTCAGCTAAGGTACGATCACTGCCTTTATAGACATACATATTTGTACAAACACTTGATTATACTGATCAACAAATTTCGGCATTACGGCAAGATCCTGGTCCATAATTTGGTTATTGGCCAGGTAATTCATTCGTTATTTCATCCCAGTTTGGAGTTTCTGTAAATGTTATGAAGAAAGATGTTTTGCCAAATATTCTAACAATAGACAACAATAGACAGATGGATTCATTTCATGTTGCAACTCCGACAATAATTGACGTTTTAGAAATGTCATATTATTATGGCGATTTTCTAATTCCTTATTCGCATCGTATCCGTATTTTTGTAAACTTTTTGATCGGCCGTTGGAGTTAGGTATTAATTACCCAATTTTGTGGTGAACCGATGCCCAATAGCTAAATTTTTGTACAAATTTATTCCATAGATGTAAACGCTAGTGATAAATTTAACTTCGGAAATAACGGCAATTCTACCATTGCTCCGAATTTAGATACCCCACAATCATTTTTTTTATAGTTAAATCTTTTAGAACCTGAATAGTATTTGAAGGGTAAGTTGGTTAAATTTTCATCGGTAAGATTTGTAGCAAATTTATTTACGTTCCTTAAACATTGCATTCTTCGAATTTCGTTTCTAGAGCGTTTCATTCAAATAAAAAATTCACCAATAAAAAAAATCACAATAAACCTGCAAATGAAAAGATGAGATTAAATAAAGAAAACTGTCTTACATAAAAAAATTTATTTCGCCGCAAAAAACACACAAAACAAGGTAGGCGAAAATAAAAATGTATCTTTTGTTTTATTATTTGTTTTAGAAAAAAAATAAAACAAAACCACAAAGCAATAATTTCTGTGGTGTTAAGCTTTTGTAGTCTTACTTTGAGAATTTTACAACAACAATGTCATGTATTTTCATTACGGAATGAATAGCTTCAAACCAAGTTTTTGTTGGTATAGAATTGTTCTAGTAATAATTTTGAATTTTTTTTGGTTTTTTTTATTTAATTTTTAATGTCAATTGTTAAAAGTGGGGGGTAAGGGGCGCCGGTTTAGATGGTCTTAATATACTAGCCCAAATGCCAACCTCACTTGCACATGGTACTTCCTGCTAATTAACTAACGAGGCTCTGGCGACCGAGATACGGCGGAATAACCGACTACCGAGAACAGAGCAAGTGATGTTCTCTTCAATGACCCACTACCAACTTGTACTGGTTAGGTTGGTAGTTGATACATTACCAGTTTTAAAGCAATGAATACATCGCAAAAAGCAAACAATACCCCAGGTGATAAACCATCTACCCAGTTGGCTGATCCACCCTCTTACGAGGCTGGCTCAATAGATTCTGGGGTGAGCCAATCATTGCTAAACCCATTCGAAAGAAGTTCAATGTTGTTAAGATCACCAAACAATCATACTAACTCTGCAAATTAGTAGAAAGACGAAAACGCTGAACTCTGTCGAAAACTCAGTGAAGCAGATATACTTTTAACCCAACTAAGAAGCGAAATTGAAAAACTAAAAAAAGAAAATGAAGAATTAAAGAAACCCAAACCAACGAAGATTTCTGAAAACCCGCTAACTTGTTATAATGAAACAAGTACTCACACCAGTTATAACAATGAGTTCCATACTGATAAAGAGGATCTCATGAGAGAAACAGATTGGGTACTGAAAAGGAAGAAAAGACCTACCAAAAAACTAAAAGCAGAATCTACGCCTGAAGTTGGAGATCATTCGCAAGCTAATGTATTAGTAACTGGTGATACTAATACCAAACGAGCTCACCAGCAACAGCAACAAAATCGGCAACAAAAGGTTGTACCGAAAGAAAAGGCTCCTCCGCCAGAGGCCTTCATCTAACGTGTAAGAAGGAGGATATAATTGAGGACCTAAAGGCAAGAGATCTGCAAATAGAAGATGCAGTAAACATCCTAAAACGAAGAGAGGTGAGAACAATCAAGTCAAAAAAAGGGGCTTCCACTGTTCATGCTTACGTTTAACAAAAAGGAGAAAGTTGAAAACATCTTCAACATCAAAGCAATTCTCAATATGAGGGTTAAAATAGAACTGCTAAAGAAAAACATGAGGCTAATACCTCAATGCAAAAAATACCAAGGTTTCAATCACACGCAAAAATATTGCAGACGGGAGCCAAGATGCGTAAAATGTGCTGGAAAACACAACGCGAAAGAGTGTACTGAAAGTAGGAACACCCCTGCAAAATGTATAAACTGTAAAGGGCATCATCCTGCAAATTATAGAGGCTGTGAAGTAGCCAATGAACTTCAAAGACTAAGAAACAAAATTCATCAGTTTCCTCAAAACTCTAGGGTTACTAGAGAAGAGAAACCAACTAAAACCCAAGCGGAGCCAAAACCACCAGGTATAGGTACAGAGCGGAAAAGTTATTCACAAATGGTACAGCAATCATCTAATGATATGAATGATAACCCCCTTGAAAGGATTTGTCGAAGCATAGAAGCCATAAATATACGGCTAGCAAAGCAAGAACGTGGTCTAGAAGCTTTATATAAGCGTCTAGATATGAATCAAAGCTTGAACGAGGCAACATCCCTCATATACTAAAATGAGCAGAACATTAAGAATTGTCACCTGGAACGCGAACGGACTAGCGCAACATGTTCCAGAGCTAGACATTTTTCTAAATTTAGAAAAAATAGCTATATGCCTTATATCGGAGAGCCATTTGACAAAAACATCATTTATTAAAATACGTGATTATGAATGTTACCATTCTGTTTACCCAGGAGGAAAACCCAGAGGAGGATCAACAGTAATAGTGAAAAAGAATCTCAAACACTATGAAGAACCTAGTATAGAAGAAGAAAGTATGCAAGTTAAAACCATAAAAGTTGAAACTAACAATAATAATGAATACAGTATTTCCTCTATCTACTGCCCCCCACCCTGTAATCTAAACAAAGAAGATTATAATAGACTCTTTAGATCACTAGGATCCAATTTTATTATTGGTAGTGACTTTAATGCAAAAAACACCTATTGGGGATCAAGACTTACAACCCATAAAGGAAAAGAGCTATTCGAAGCCGGACGAATAAATAACTGCGAGTTCCACTCTGGAGGTAAACCAACATACTGGCCTGCTGATATAAATAAAATACCAGATCTCATTGATTTTTATGTAACGAAAGGGATCTTCGAGGATTACATGTACATTGAAAACAGCGAAGGGATATATTCCGATCATACACCTGTTATCATGACACTCAGCACAATGATAATTAATAAGGATAACCTGCCTAAATTAACAAATAATAGAACTAACAGGGACCTATTCCAAGAATTAATTGAAATGCACACAAATCTACGAGTGCCGATTAAAACACCGGTACAGTTGGAAGACGAACTAGAGGTATTTAACAGTACTATTCAACAAGCAGCATGGGAAAGTTCTCCTGCTAGTTACACCGAATCCCGTAGGAATCAAAATTATCCAATCGAGGTCAGGGAGTAAGTTAGAGAGAAACGGAAGGCAAGAAAGACATGGCAAAGGACACGCGCTCCGGAAAACAAAAAAATCCTCAATTTGCTATGCAATAAACTAAAACAACTTATAAAAGAAATTAAGAATGAAACTATTAACAAGTACTTAAATGGTCTCACCGAACATAAAGATACTGATTACTCTCTTTGGAAAGCAACAAAGGGATTAAAAAGAACCAAAATGCATGTGCCGCCTATTAAAAATGGGGAAGGAACCAGGGCCAAAAGCGACAAGCAAAAAGCTATTTTATTTGCTGCTGACTTGGAAGACACTTTTCAACCGTTACCTAGGCAAAAGCAGATGAAAACATAATCACAGTTAGCAAAATTGATGAATATAATATTCGATGTGTAACATTACAGGAATAAAAAGATGAGATCAAGTGTAATTTGAACGCAAAAAAAGCTCCAGGATATGATTTAATTACTGGACAAGTCGTAAAAGCCATTCCCGAGAAGGGACTACGAAAATTGGTTCAAATTATCAATGCTGTCTTCAGACTAAAATATGTCCCACGGCAATGGAAGGTTGCTGAAGTAAATATGATCCCCAAACCAGGCAAACCAGCGAACGATAAAAAGTCGTACAGACCGATTTCACTACTTCCTGTAATTTCAAAATTATTTGAAAAATTACTGCTCAAGAGACTCAAGCCAATAATAGAAGAGAGAAATTTGATTCCACCACACCAATTTGGATTTAGAGAAAATCACTCTACGATAGAACAAGTTCACAGAATAACGGATATAATCGAAGACTCACTTGAGAATAAGAAGATATGCTCCAGCATCTTCTTAGATGTAGCACAAGCTTTCGACAAAGTTTGGTACCAAGGACCTGAATTTAAATTGCATCAAGATCTACCTAAGCAATTCTATCAAATTCTTAAATCTTATATCGCAGACCGACATTTCCGTGTAAAATATAACCGAGAGTACTCTGAACTAAAGAGAATATCAGCAGGCATACCACAGGGTAGCGTACTGGGTCCTATATTGTACGTCCTGTACACCAGAGATATGCCAAATACAGAAGGTGCCACCGGAGCAACATTTGCAGACGATACAGCTATTCTGGCGACTGCAAAGTGTATATCAGAAGCAAAGACCAAACTTCAAAAAGCAACCGACACAGTGAGTAGTTGGACAAAGAAATGGCGCATTAGCCTAAACGAAGCAAAGTCGGTTCACGTAAACTTCATAAACCAGAAAGTTAACTGGATTCCAGTAAAACTTAATTCAAGACCGGTTCCAAATGCAAATACAGCCAAATACCTCGGCATAACTCTCGATTGCAAGCTTAGATGGAAAGAGCATATTAAAAAGAAAAAAAAAAGAATTGAACATTAAATGTAGAAAAATGTATTGGCTAATAGGTAAAAACTCTGTGCTTACAATACATAACAAATTGCTATAATATTAACAAATACTTAAACCAGTATGGACCTACGGTATTCAACTATGGGGTTGTACCAAGAAGATAAATGTACAAATGATTCAATGTTTTCAAAACAAAGTGCTGCGTGGCATTGTAAACGCACCATGGTACATTAGAAATGACAACCTCCATAGGGACTTAAACATGGAATATGTAAGTGAAGAGATACAAAATCATGCGAAGAAACACATTCAGTGAATATCTCGGCACCAAAATGCAGACATACGAAGTTTGTTGGATACCATCAATGCAGTAAGAAGACTTCAAAGGCAGAAACCTTTGGAATTGGGCAGTTGTATTTAATTAGGATAGAGAAAAATAATTACTATGTAAATTCAAACGGGAGTAACCATTGGGCTACTGCCCGTCAAATGTGAATCTTCATTTAAGAAAGATAAATTACTAAATGATTTGTAAATCAGTTGTAATATTAAATAAAGGAAAAAAAAAAAAAAAAAAAATTGTTAAAAGTAAAAAGAAAATTATTTTCAGTTTTTATTTTGAGTATAATTTGCATTTTTATTTTTATACCAATAACTATTCCAGTGATCAAAGTAAGACGGCATTTACATTGTAACAAAAAAAAAATCCCTAATCTTGATTGTGGATTCGCAAGGTTGTTTTTTTAACCTAGGGTATTTTTTGAGCTTCGTAGCCAACCAAATCACTCATAGGAGCTCGGCAAAACTACCCTAGTAAATACCTCGGTATAGAAATAAAAATCGTTTATGTTCTGTACGGAAATATTGCCCACATTTAATTATTTAAGATTTTTTTTAAATATTTTGAATTATGTATTATGCATAGGTTAATGAGAACCTGGAAAAAGGCTTTATTTGAATAAATTCAAGACATTGGTTTATTTTCGCATAAACATAATGTGTTTAGATAAATAGCTATCTGGTTTATTACCACAATCGCTATAGAAGCAAAACTGGTTAACTGCAGATATCGCTTTTTTCAATAATTCATTTAATTGTTTTTATACATACTCGTACATATGTATAGATCTGTACAACCGGATAAACTGATTTTACAAAAGATTTTTTGTGTTTTTACTGCAGATAACCTGTTTTTAGCAAAATTCTCTTGGAAAGTAAGGGTAACTGGATTATTGAATTGATTGACACCACAGACAGCTGTACAGGCAATCTTTTTTTTTTTTTTTGTGTGCTGCTTGAGTGACGGACACTGATGAATTATATGTATGTATGTAGATAAAGTCGTTTTTTTCATAACTATTTTTAAATCAGTTTGATTGATTTTGGACATTTTGCAAAAATTTTGAAAAACGATTTAACAAGAAACTAACCTGTTATGCAGCTAATAAGAATTTTGTTAAAGATATCATGTTGCTTATTGATTCGGTTTTTCATCGTGTAAGTCCATACACCCGCGAATACAAGAATTTAAGTGTACTTGTTACTAAAGAAGAAGAGCACATGGTATGTACCGGGCTGCCTATTCGTAATGTTCGCTTGCTATTTACACGGTGTAACTGCGTGCACCCCTTCTACGGCAGATGAAGTCGCATGCTTTTTTGTTGCCGATACAGATGGCAGAATAATCGCGAAAACGGAAATGTGTTTTTTAAATGTTCAATTCAAAAAGTGAACAAGCTTGCCGAAGAACAAATAAATTATCATGGTTGTTCTTCTGTTTCCCTTAGGCGAACGAGGTTGGGCTTGGTATGCTGCACGATCAAAATTTTGCAAACGAATACGCGAAATACTGTAACCCAAAATCAATATTACGCTCACAATCTGAAAGGATATCTTTTTTACGTAATAACCAAAAACAACTACGTGTTGAAACTTATAAAGGTTTGTTAGACCCTACGAACAATTTAGTTCTGAATTCGAATCCCACCATTGGAAATCTGTAAATTCTTCCATCGACATTTGTAGATGGGCCCCGTTTTATGAATAAATGGTGCCAAAATTCAATGGCAATAGTGAGACAATTTGGGCGCTCAGATCTCTTTGTAACTTTTACGTGTGATTCGAAATGCAAAGAGATTACGCGTGAACTGAATCCTTGGAAAAATGCCTCCGATAGGCCTGATTTAGTGCCAAAAGTGTTTCAACTAAAGGTTGAAGCATTTTTGCGTGATATTATTGATAGAGAAATCTACGAAAAAGTAATTGCATACGTAAATACTATAGAAGTAATCCTGAACTACACAATAGTCTTAATCCCAGTGGTATTTGTATGGTTAATGGGAGTTGCTCTAAACACTTTCGCAAACCTTTCAGAAAAGAAACTGATTCATTTCAGAGCAGAAATTGACCTTTCAGAGAAGAAACTGACCTTTAACCTTTCAGAGAAGAAACTGAATCATCAATAACACTTTTGTTGTTTCATATAACGCACATCTTAGTTCTAAATTCTATGCCCTTATTAATGTGGAAATATGTACGTCAGTTGTTGCAGTTAAATATACCATATACATAAGCATTTAACAAAAGGTCATGACTGTGCGCGTATCGAAATACATAGTTCAAAATGAAACAACAACTATAGACACAAATGGCACTTTTGTCCATCGACACCAAATTTTTTTAAATTGTCGATATGTTACCTCATCACAAGCTGCTTGGAGATTGTTTGAAAATCCTGTTCATGGTCACACACCATCTATGTATTATCTGTACATTTGTCAGATGGCCAAATGATATTCTTCAATGAAGGACAAGAAGATAAGAAGCTGAAAAAAGAGCGGCCACGCAAGATACTTCATTGACACGTTGGTTTGAATTAAATCGTACAGACGTCGAAGCTCGTGATGTTCTTTATCAAAAACATTCCAAATTTTTACACCATCCGCTGCAAGAGAACTGGCCCTTATTGAAGACGATTTGGAGTGGAAGCGTTGTATGACTGAAGGTTCATTGTATATGATGCCCAATGCATTGCGTATGCTATTTTTTACGATAGTCATTAATTGTTTTCCGAGTTTTTCATTAGATTTGGGGAATGGATACAAAACACAAATATCTGAAGACTAAGTACATCAAGGTTTTAATGAGCATAAGGCCGGTATTCACGTACAATTAAATTGCGCAATATAATTGAGTGACGTCAATATTGCACAATAAAGTTCGAAAATCTTGAATAAAATTCGAATATATTGTGCAATGTTCTAATGTCACACAAGTATATTGCGCAATTTAATTGTACGTGAATACCGCCCAAGTAGCTTCGTATAACTATTAGTTGTGCACAACTAATTTCAGGTTGTGAGAATGTTTTCACAACCAGTAATTGCTTGTTGAATGGTTGTCAAACTTATTAAAATTTTCGACAGAAAATTGTAGTTGTAAAATACTTGTTTCTAATAAAATACACCACTGATTCATACATCCAGCTAATTTGCTCGCAAAATTGGTTGGGACATGCTTTACACAACTAATATTATTACAATTTGAGATCCAGTACTAATTGGTTTGCAAAGATGGTTAGCACATGCACGTGACAACTTCTTTAATCACTAATAAAGAACCGAAAAAACAGTTCACAAAATTTGTTGTCAAGTAGTTGTCACAGCTGAATACCATCACCATTTCAGATTCGCTTTCCCTTTTCACATCAGAAGTTGTGATCTGAATTCTTGTTCCGTTTTGCTAATCCTTTAGTTGTTGTTTAGCTGTATATATTTCACATTTATGTATTGAGCACTAAAGCCATTTTGTTCACTTCTCATTTGAATTTTATTTTCAAGTTGTGTATTTATTTATATGTGCGTATTTAAATAAAAATGTATAGAAGACCTAAATTGGACATTTCCGAATGGAAAAAATATAAAAAAGTGGTTCATATAGACGGTTGGTGATAAGGAATCGATTAAAGTTCAGATTTATAGAAAATGGTTCAGGTGAAAACTCGACGTCTGCGAATAATCAATTTACAACCCAAGATTATCCATCAGGGAGTAACCAGACGAATGCAGCAATTCCTTCTAACAGCCAGAACGACTTCGACGATAGAGATCTTCATTAATGAAGATTTGGACAATTTCTCGGACAGTGAAAATGAAGATCAAAATACGAGAATGACACTGATTTTACAGAGGATTTAATGATTTTGGCTACAACAGACAATATTAGACATACAGCAATCAATGAATTGCTAAAAATAATAAAGAAGCGGACGGCGGTATACGTGCCATCCACCGCACGAACGTTGCTCGAGACACCAAAATCTATAAAATTGAGAACTATTGGTCATGGTATTTATTGGCACCAAGGTCTTGAAGTTTGCCTTAAATACATTTTGCACGATATTGATAAAGCATTAGATACTCGTATATCTCTAAATTTTAATATCGACGGCCTACCAATTTACAAAAGCTCCAGAGAAGAATTAGCCCAATGGTAGTTGGGATCTGGAGTGGAGTAGGGAAACCTCAATCTGTAGAAGATTTCTTAAGATAATGTGATATAATTATTTAACCGAATATTTTGAATTTGATCTTTACAAATTAACTTATTGATTTGCTGTCTTTATATAGGCCTTTCTTGGATGAGTTAAAATTGCTATTGAATACTGGTGAAAATTAACTTCAGATGTTTTGTCTCGTGAAAATTAACATCAGGATGTTTTGTTTGTGATTCTCCAGCGAGGGCGTTTTTAAAAGGTGTTGTAAATTTGAATGGTAAACATGAATGCCTAAAATGTGTTGTAGTGGGCGAATGGAATCACGATACTAAAACTATGTCATTTATTGTCAATAAAACTATCTGTTTCAAAACCCTAACACAAATAAATATTATCAGATCGGTTCTGAGCACAACTACAGGATGCAGAAAGTTTGCTTCATAACAACTTCACAATTTTTTTTCGTTATACTAGTTGTGAACAAATCCATTTAACAAAATTGGTTGTACTGGTTGTACAACGGTTGTCGTAGTGCCTTACTTGCATTACGCCATATTTATAAAGCCAATATGCGACTCCATTTTGAAATTAATCGTATTAAAATAAAAAATGTAGTTCAATGACCTAATCGGTCATATCAATTATTTTTTTAAATATTTTTAACTATAATTTAATTTTCCTCAGGAATCAAAAAATTTGGAGCGATGCTTCATTTTTCGACCTAGAAATCCTCATTTTACAGTAAAAATGTATTTCCCATTATTTCTCCCGCGTATATGTGCGATATTTATCGAAAATTAGAATTGCCTAAATATCAATCAGAATAATGTAATATTTTCCTCCATCATATATTTTATGTTTATAGTGTCATATTGTATTTAGTTACACATATTGTATTTTTGTAATATGAGTACAACTGATTATTATTATAATGGTTGTCATAACTTTTGTTATTACAATTTTACTTGAGCAGAAGTTGTAGATTATGTTGTGGAGTTCTTTTTTTGACCACAATTATTAGTTTTCAAATAGTTGAAAGAGAGCTGTGACAGCGTGTTCTACAGGTTGTGACGATATTCAAATACCTATTTCGAAAATATTTTACAACCGTTTTACGCTTAATTAAAAGTTGTGAAAAACAACCACAACTTCTTATACCGCTTTTACAAAGCTATGAAAAACAATTATTTTCACCAAAATAGCTATGTGATACGTTGTAATGCTGTTGTGGTATACGGTTCGCTACAACAAAAAGGCGGGGAAATTAGTTGTCACAGTAATGTGAGAACCAATGGACAAATAAAAATGCTACTTGGGGCGGCCCTTATACAGATGTTAATACCATGCTGGAAAATGAAAACTCATCGCGTACCGAACATGGCTAACCTAAACCACCATTAATCCATCATAATATTGTAAGCCCAAGTACTGTAAATTTTGCTGATGAGAATTTAGAATATGAACAAAAGGTATGAGTGCTGAATGAGGAACAGTTAAATGCAGCCAAAGCTGTATTAAATGCAGCTTTACCCGGTCGCCTACCAATAAATTGTTGTTTCTTTAATGACAGCCCAGTGGTACAGGAAAAACGTTTTTATCTAAGGCTATTTTAATATATATCCTACCTCATGGAAGACAACAGAATGTGTTAAGTGTTTTATGTACAGGTATTGCGGCTACTCTGCTACACATCTGTGTAATCTGTCACTAAGCATTCTAGCCAATTTCTCACCTGCTATTCTTATTGGAGGAATGTGCATTATTAATTTTCTTAGATAGTTGCTGATTGATTCATCTTTCAATTCCTTGATCTCTCTTCTTAATTGTTGAGTGAGATGGTTCAAATTAGTTTTATCTTGGAAGGCCCATGTTTGTTGCCATATCCTAGGATCTCCCTAATTCGCTTAGAGTGGTTGTTTCCCTTGATTACTGTATATGAATTACAAATTTATGAACTTATTTTTCTAGTTGTTCCTCGTTCTTTAATGCAACCGTTACGTTAATTTTTCTTCAAAGAATAGTCTAAAGCTTTCCCAATTAGTGTGACTGTTCAGAGTTTAAGTCCTGGCTTTCATCTCGTTATACATAATTTACAGATAGGTTCTTTATTATGGAGAAATCAATCAGATCTGGTACTTTGTTTGGATCATTTGGCCAGTAGGTTGGTTTTCCAGTTGATAGGACTTTACAACTGCATTTCTTGATAGTTCTTAAGAGTTCTTTACCTTTTGTCGTTGTTATCATAGAACCTTAGTGGACATTTTTTGCAATAAAGTTTTCTCCAAGTACAAATCGTTTTTCTAGTTTACCGAGGAAATCGAGATAATCTTTTTCTTTCAATGAGTGCTTTGGTGGGTAGTAGTTAGTCCACAGTAAACGCATTTAGCTGAACATTTTAGCGTTTACACAACCTCTGGTTGTTTACCTAAACATTTAATACACCTGGGTTCCTTGTTTCAATATTTTTGTGTATGTCCATCGACTTGACATTGTCGTATAAGCTCAGATCTTCTTAAAGGCAGAATAACCACCCCAAGATGTACTTAATTTGGTAGATTTGTTCGATTCTTCATCAGTATCGAAAGTCAACATAAACTTCGGTTGGCTTAAACCGTTTTGCTTTTAGGTCATCAATTATTTTTTTCTATCCAAAAAAAACAAATTTGTCGAACTTGGTTCAACAAAAATACCCCCACTCCAAATTAGTTTGTGGGTAAAGAGGTAAGAAAAGAAGGGAATACCGTGAAGAAACGACTCGTATAAAAAGGCGAAATGTTTGACGAATTTTTTGTCTGTTGCAATCTAACTTCACTTCGTTGTTTTTTAATTTGTTCTTTTGAAGCTGCCAAAATTATTGACGAGTTGAAGATTGTTGAAGATTTTTAAGATCTATTTCTCATTTATGTCACTTTTGTTGTTTTGTTAAGGCGTCATACAGTCGGTTTTCTATTATATCATGTGGCGAGTTTCACCGACAAACCGACCAAATTGTTCAGTTTCATATTTGTGTGTGATAATGCTTTCATTAACTTTAATTCACCATTTTTTTATCTATACCTGAATACTGTTAATATTCTCTGCGAAACTTCTATAGCTTTGTTGGGATCTACATATGATAAAAGTACTGCCGTGTCACGCTGCAAATGTTGTGGCACTTACTTATTGTTGTAGGTATATCTAAAACAAAACAAAACATTAAAAAAATAATTGCCTGAGCACATCGACAAACAGCGCACCTCTTAGGCATAATTAGGGAATTAACCGCCATCTGAAAATTTAAGTCAGATCACTTTCACTGAAAACTCAGTCCATCTCTTTTGAGTTTAACATGTACATATCTTTAGTATACATATATCGAAAACTGATGATATATTGTTAATTTATTTATTTATGAGCTGGCGAAACCACCATAGTAAATTTGTCGCGGAAAAAACAATAATTTATTTTGTGGAATTAAATCTATTTCAAAACGAATTAATTTCCCGACGAAAATGTCACGAAAATAATTCAATTTTTCAAAAGGAATTAATTCAGGAAGGCATTAAATATTTGGCAAGTCACAGTTTACTTTTACAAGAAATTTAGAGATAATTTTTGACATAATAATATTTTAACTAACTTATACAACTTTTAGTAATCGATAGTATTCAAAAAAACAATTGTATGAACTTACCTTAGAAAACTAATCGCTCTTGGTTTTTTTTTCTTCTGTAAACTGAAATGAAATTTCTCCAACCTCGGACATAACATTAAGTACAACCAAATAAATTATAATACAATAAGGGACACCGCTATGATTTCCATAGTAAACTAGCGGATAAAGATATAGGCAGATTTATCGAATGCAATAATATTTAATACGTGAAAACTTAGTAGGGGACTAAGTTTAGAGGTGTCAGCTTTAAGATTTTGTTTCAATAATTGATGGTTGTCAGTTTTATTCGTGTTGGTTGCTTTTGTTAACATATTTATTTCGTTTCAAAGGAAAAAAAAAAATTTAAAAACTGGTACTGCCATCTCTAGAAATAATCCGTCTATCGCCGTTTTTTGACAGCGATATTCCTTGTTCGCTTTTTAATGAAAAATGGCTGACATCTGGTGGACGATATTGAAATCAGAGTTAAATTTGATCAACAATGGAAAAAACAAATAATTTGACCTTTTTCTTATTGATTTGGGAACAAAAGGGTCTTTTATTGCACATGAAATATACATTTATTTGTTCAAGGACAAAATAATTCATAAAGAACACACATAAAGATAAACGCTAAATTGCTGATCACCTTTAACTAGTGGCGATCGCAGCGTCTCTTGCAGCGCTTAAAGGCGAATAGTATTCTAATTTATTTCGGTACAACCGATCAGCACAATGCCACAGAGGAATAATACCAGAAAGCTAATATTTAATTTCGAACAGTGCTGTATGACTGTTATTTTTATGTTCCTTTTTTAAAATATTGCCGATCATATCGCATAAATGAAATCATATCAACTTTAACAAAATTTTCAAATAATATTACAGTTTTTGTAGAGCCGCACTATTTTTTAATAATTTTGATAATGCCTTTGAAATAATTGAGTCAACAATTGGATATGACATCACTTGCATGTAGTAATACTTTAAGGGAGATAAAAACGTTCTTACATTAGAAGTATCGGAAAAATATGTTAGATGGTACCATTAAATTTTAATCAGCGAAACATTGAAGGAACAAATATAAACCAAATTGAAAAAAACAAGAAATAAAACGAAAATGGCATCTTGGTTGAAATAAGAGGATAATATAATAAATCTTAAATAAAATTTGTTATTCCAGTATACCACCCTGCGGAGTATCCCTACTTACAAATCTTCTGGCGGAGGACTCTTATAGTTCTCGAAGCACGTTACTAAATCCCCCTCTATATCTAAAAAGTTTACCATTTCATTGTCTTTATACTCGAAAGATTTTTCAATGAAATATATAAGAGAATGAACAGCAGTCTCCACAGATCTCCATTTGTAACAAAAATGTTGAGAGTTTGACAGTTTTTCCGCAACAATCACGCCTCTAATATTATCTTCTATTTGTTTGTCCAGTGTTTTAAAGAGGTATGGAGATAAGTAATGGGTTTAAGGTCTTTGGAGCATTTTCCCACCATAGCTATGAATACAACCTCCACTTCCGCCCATTTGCTAGCAATGTGACCTAGTTCTATGCTGCCTTTAAAAATTACATCTAACCAAGAAATGATTAGGTCCATAGTCTGTTAGATATCAGTAGATCTAATATCATCAAGTCTGGCGAGTTATATGGTTTAAAACTATTTATCGCCCAAGGGATATTCCTTCTGTTAATTTGACCTACGAGGTTACTTGCTTTACTACACAGATTCAGAAAGAACTACCCGGAACGTGAATTCCCAGGAGAAGTTCCAAAGACTCCGCACGTTTAGTTAGTTTTCCTCCTATTCCTGTAAATTGAACTTTTAGGAGATGTCATGTGGTCTTCCGACATTTTAAAATATGATAGACTGTTCATCAAAAAGTTTCAGACTAGTGTAGTATCTAATACCTCCTGTCTATTCTTAGTTATAAAAGTCGGCTTATTACCTATGTTACATATATGAAGGTTAGTACATATAATATAATCAATGAGTAACTCACCTCTTTCATTTGTATCCGTACTTCACCAGATTGTGTCAGGAGAATTTTCACCCCCCTCCCCCCCGCCGGATGACTCCAACCATGCACTTCCGAGCCCCCATAATTAGCTTATCTAGATTGACTGGTAGAAGGTTCCCCTAATCGTAAGCTGATATTAGCCAGAGGTTTCATTTATCGACCGCAATGCTAATCACGATCTTAGAAGTTTCTTCCTTCTATCTGATTCTTTTTAGCTGTGAGCCAGCTGAAGAGCCTTCCGACTTTGGTTCCCTTCATCCTATCTTCTGGTAACAAGTTGTTTATTTTATCTAGGGCTCTCCAGGCCTTCCTCTCTAGTATTAAAGGTCGAAGTTGAGGAACCAGCTTCGTTTGTGCTTTGGTTGCGCTTTGTTTTGGTTTGCTCAGGTTTGGTGACCCGAATGAGGGGGGGGGGCCTTGCATGACCTTATGTGCCGTAGTTTGTTTGTAGATTAGGAGGCAGGCCTAAAAACCCGAGTCTCCGTGTCTATAGTTTTCGGATATTTGGAGAGCCGTATTCTTTTTGTTGTTTAGATTCATATTATGCCAATAAATCCACAGGGCGCCAGGTATCTGGTCAATTATCGGCACGGTATGAATAACACCTTAACCCAGCCCAGTGATTTGTTTAATGTTGACTCCTTTGAAATCAGCAATCTTGTTACTAGCGGTTACCACGTGGAGGTACACGAGCACTTGCAGAAGCTGCAGGTTACGAAGCTGATAACTTAGTGCTAACTCGAATTGCACAAACAACTTCACACCGGTCGGTGGTACGAGTGCAAGTCGGAAGTAATTTTTATTTTTTGTTTATTTTAGTTGTTTTTACATTTTATTAGGTCCATTTTGTTTTCAATCGTATATAATTCATTATTATTAATATTTTTTACCTATTCTTATTTTTCCGCTATACAAACATATAAAAATATGAATTATGTTAATTTAACAGTAATACTTCCAGTAAAAATATTACAACGGATGAACACATAGACAAACCTTACAAAAGTAAATTTCCCTGCCTATTAATGAAGAACCTTTGAGAAAATATTGTATCCGATCAATGAAGGGAATATAAGGGCAGTTGTATAAATACATTTTTTAAAGTTCTGTGTAGAATGAGCTTTGCTTAAAGTTCCCAGAAAAACCAAAAACATTTTTCAATTGACCATTGCGCAACACTGCTAGCTATATGTGCATACAAAAAATTATAACATTTAGATAAATAGGATGATTACTACTCTTACCAACAACTATTATGTCGGTAAACTTATTAATTATCTCTTTACGTTTTATTTAAACTTCAAAACAAATAGACCATATCTCGTGTTTTATACATATTGTGTGCATTTTACAGAGTATAACTCATCCAAATCAATAAAAGAATATTGATCTTGAGATGACGACGTGTTATATTGTTTGTTATTATAAGGAAATGAAATTTACACACCTTAACATTGTTCTTAAAACTTAATTTTGTTTATTGCGTATATGTTTTTTAGTATATCATATTTAGGTAATAAACAATGAGTGTTATTTATCTGTTGAGCAAATTGAGCAAATTATAAAATTAAAGAAATGTTAAATCTAGCCAAATGCGAAATATAAAATACAGAGATTTTCATCGAATATATTTACATAATTTATTGGGTGGGATGAATAAAAACAAGTACGTGCTTTAACTTATGTTTTTTAAAGTAAGTGCATTTAAGCAGGAGGTAACTACTTTCTCTATCAGCAAATACTTCAAAATTTACCAGTACCTACTTAAAAAAGCTGTGAATAAAAAAAAGGAAATTATTTTACTTGTACCGTACTTACTTGATGATTTCCAAGATTAGGTACCAGAAGACTTGAGTTTGGTTTGGAAATATATTTTGATCAGAATGGCCCGAATTATTAATAGTTGGAAAATGGAAAATTATCGTGAACACCGGCATATGTCTAGATTGAACCAAAAGTAAATTTTTTTTCAAACTTAAGGGGTATTTTTTGCTTGAAAAAATCGATCATACTGGTGGAGCTCTGGGTTCATAACAAAAATTTTATTTTTTTACATTATTTAGGTGATCCTTGGTGCCAAAGTTTTTCACCCTAAAGATTTAGTAAGTTTGCTTTGTCAGCTTTGCTTTGCGACTTGGGGTCTCAGGTTCTATTTTTTTTGTTTGTTTTGTTTTTAATTGTACTCGAAGAGTAACAAAAGTCATCTTGCTAAGGAAATGAGAATATATAGAACTACCGTTTGTGGCACAATTTCATTTAGTGGTTGTTTAGCATTGAATCATTCGCACGTGAAAATATTGATAACTACATTAATAGAAAAGAGTGTTCAAATCTAAAAAATACAAGCAATATTAGCCCAGGTTAAGGGTCCTGCTTCTCTTTTTGGGGACAAAGGATACCCGTTAATTCCATAAAGAATCCTAACAGACATTACCGTGTGGTTATTTGTTATGCTGTTCTACATAACAGGGGAAGCGTCTTCACTATCTTTATGTAATCGAGCAGGATGTAGATAATTGAAGCAATCATGTTTAGGTTTTTGATGAAGAAGACGAGAATAGGGATGAACAGCCAAGAATTCGAAGCCAACAGAAAAGAGCTGAGGATGAAATACAAAAAAATATTTACTGATTTGGCACAAAGTTAGCACGAAATTGTTTAAGACTTTAAGATAACTTAAATCTTTTCCGGCATATACTTGTAAGGACAAGGTAGTTATTATTCACTTCGAAATAAGAGAAAACTTCTACTTACAAGTAGTACCTTTTACGGAAAAGGTAACTCTTTTCAGTACTTACTTTTTCTTATTCACTCCACCCATTGTTCGATCAGTTTTTCAGACTACATACAGATTTTGTAAACAATGGAATATAAACAATATAAAGAATTGAATTTGAAATTTGAGTTCTTTTTATTGGAATTGAAAACCCATTTATTTGTGGGTTTATTTCCGAAACTTCGATTGTTTAATTGAAGCTTCTTCCATTTTTTTTTTTTAATTTGACCCTTACCTCATTTTGCATAAGAACGCAAAATTAATCGAAATACTAATTTAATAACGTCAATGGAAACTTTTGACCTCCAAATTTCGTTTACAATTTTACCAAAATAGATTAAAGTTTAATGAGTTGGTTATTTATTTTCCCTTGTTTCTTTTGAACACTGTTTGTAAGAAATGAACTCACGCGTGCCATATTATTATTGCTATAACTTTACTACCTGGTGATTTTGTGGTAAAATGTTCTTTTGCGTATAAATCCCATCAGATTAGCAAATTCAGTTATACAACTCGAACTCGAATTGACGCCTTTCGTCAGGCACAAAGAAGGATTGTATTCCAAAATCTAAAAATTCAACCACTGTAAAGTACAGAAGGTATAGTGTTCGCTTTCATATCAAGAAGAGATCCACCCAATGCATAAATCTACCGACGATAAAGTGACAATAATACTGGGTTATCAATTTCACTTGCACTACGGACATCTTACAGGGCTTCTCAGATTACTCCTGCTGAGACGGTTTATAGTAAAACGTTAATAGTTCGAGCTAATATTATTATTATTGCCGGCCATGCGGGCGTTAAAGCCACCTATCACTACGACCTATAAAGTTACTTTCTGCTTTGGACCTCACATAGCTAATAGTGACTTCGTCTGGGCTCAATGTTACCCCACCTATGTGCTGTACTCGTTGTCAGAAGATGGTTGTACATTATCACAGAATATGTTCCACTAAATCCATTTCCATGCCACAGAAGCGCCATTCATCTGTCGCACTTAAACCCATGTTACTAAGGTGTTATCTTAAGGGAACATTAGGTTTCCTAAGTACGAGGAGCTCTTCGACTATAGTTGCCGAAGATGACATAAATCTCTTCCCCTGTCGTGAATCTGGAATTCTGCGCCAGTAGGATATCTTTTGCTTGTCCTCTTAACGCTTTACCACTTCCTTAAGGTGACACCTAGTGACCCTGCAGAACGGTTATGGCCACGATTCCAGAGTGCCTGGTACACACATTGGTGTTACCTTATTTTTGGCTGCCAATTGTTGAACTGTAGTTAAACGTTGACTTAACGGTACAGGATTTGAGAGCCTTTAAGGCCGCTTGGCTGTCTTAAGCAATGTGCATTTCTACTTGGAAGACAATACTATAGGAACCCAATATTCCTATCCCTGCCCCGTCTTCAGTTTTAGACCCCTCTGTAAACCACAGCTTGGACCCTTCTTTTAAGGACGTCTCACCTGAGCCCCACATGTCCTTATCATGCATAACGACACAGAAGAGTTTGTGGTAGTCCAGTTTAATTGACTGTATGCCAGAAGACATCTTTATGTTGTGGTTTGACTGAAATTTCATAAGGGTTCACAGATGACCCACCATATTACCTGGCTTAATATTGTTTCCTACCTGCAACTTCAAGGCCGTATATATAGCGCTAGAAGTACCCCCATCGCAGCAGTCGGGCATGTTTTCATTGAGCCTGTAATACCCAGGCAGGCTATGCGCTGAACCTTATTCAGTAAAGTTTGCGCTCCTTTCTCCTCAGGCCGCCATACTATCGATGCATACGATGATGGTGATAAGTGATGGTGTAGTTGTTAGAAGTAGTTACGCATATAATTAACGATAGATTTTAGTTTAAAAAATTCTAATAGATGGCTCTGTACCAATTTGGTTGTGTGAAATGTCATTTTTTAACCCTAATCTAACCAAGGTGTGCTTTTTTAGTTCGTTTGATAAATGCATCGATTTTCAAAATAATGTTAACTTAGTTATAAACTATTATGTATTTTATTTTGAAACATTTCTATACAACGTACTTGACATCTACTCATTCTAGGCAAAAATTTAGTAAATTATTTGATTAGAATTTGAATTTACTGACATAATAAAAATATGTTAGTTCGATTAGGGTTAAAAACAAATAATTTTTGTTTATATTTGTGATACGATGCGCAATTGTTAAATCGAAAAAATATTTTATTTAAATTGAGGTTATGTTTCACTACTATCACAGAAATTCGCGTTCCATTGAACATCTACTCACAAGTACTTGGCAGTAGCAAATTGTTTCCAATGGAAAACAGTGAATATAAAACTTTGCAAGAGAATAAAAATCAAAAAAAAATATTCGAAAAATATAATTTGAATTTGAACATATCCATGACTCAAACATTTTTTCTTTATACAATTAATAACCACGCTAATTTAAGGATGCTTCCCACCCATGGCCATGGGTCATACCAAGTGGCAACTCGAAGTTGCCATGTCGTAGCCTTTCCACAGTCAAGTGTATCTAGATGTATCCACGAAATAAAATATATCATGAAGTTCCCAAAAGATGTACTTCGTGTAGATACAAAAGAGGGATTAGCAAGAAAATATCAGACTCAAGAGTACTTGGCGCGATCGATGGATGCCCCGTTGCCACAATTGCACCATTCGAGGGAAGTTTTGCAACAGGAAAGGATACCACAATGTTATGCTTAGTATTTCTAAACAAGATATTGTTCATAGATTAAAATAATAATTGTTGATTATTATTCTTTATTAATATTTAGAATCAAATGTGTCTGTTCGTGTACAGGAAAAACTCTAACCTAACATACTACTGTCAAAACTAAAAAGAATACGTTTAATACTTTAAAGCTGGCTTCACATGACATTCCTCCCCACCACAGTTGAGTACTGCGTTCACAAATCCAAACGAACTGATGCCCTATGTGGACGTTGGCTTCATCGAATAACTGGAGTTGGATCTACTGTTGCCGTTGTTGGTTCGGACCCGGTTACCGAAACCTGTTGATTTTGAGGACTGCGATTCTGTTGAACGGTGGCAGATGAATTTGCGGATCCATGTAGTCGGTGTGGGCTGCTATCTAATGCCGCATTCGGCGGGCTCTGTCGTTCTCGGATTGCATCTGCATGTCTGCGTTTGGTGGTTTGATCGGGAAATGCAACGCTGTATGACCATCTGTTATTTTGCTGTGTTTGTTGTCTGTTCGCACCCATTCGTTATCACCTGCATTGAAATGGCGTTCTTTGATGTTGTCTCTATCGTGGTACAACTGGCTTTTTAAATTATGTCTGTTTATGCTACGTTGAATAAATGACTTTATGTTATCGAAGATTGTTGGAAGCCGTCGCCCCAAAAATATCTCAGATGGAGCTTTGCCCGTTGTACTATGTGGTGTATTGCGATAACTAAATGAAAATGCATTGAGCTGAGCATCGAGATCTTCGTTATCCTTCTCGCTTAACATTCGTCGTTTGAATGTTTGAATGAATCTTTCTGCTAATCCATTTGTCTTTGGGTAGTATGGCGAGGACGTAATATGTTTCATTCCCTCCTTCTCACAAAATGTTTTGAATTCGATTCAAAATGTTTTGAATGAGCGAAACTGTTTGATTTTAAAAGGTACCGCGAAATCGATGTGAATCCGTTCCCAGACGCGTGCTGGAACGTTCCATGAATATAATGACACTTCTTGTTGACCGTTTCGGTTCTCTTGACAACTTTGGCATCGTTTAACGAAGATGTCAATGTCCTCATCGAGTTTTGGCTACCATATGTAATACCGAGCCATTGCACGCATAGCTACAATACCCGGATGGCCGCTGTGTAGTCGTTGGAGTGCGGCTATACGTAATGATGCAGGTAGCACCATTCTTCCTTGCCACATGAGGATATTGTTTTCTACAGACAGTTCGTCTTTGCGCTGTAGAAACGATTGAAATTGTGATTGTTGGCACATCTGTTGTGCCCACCCTTGTTTCACTGCACTAATAATGCGAGAAACCTCCTTGTCTTTATTGGACTCGACTGAGATGCTTTTCTCGCAGAACTGGAGGCCATCCATCTTTGCTTTGCCAATGTAGTTGACATCGTCTTCAATCTTTTGCCTGTCGGAGTGTGGTTCTTCTGTTGTAGTTGGCATACGTGATAAAATATCCAAAAAATGTTTAATTTTCCCGGAATGTACGCGACATCATAGCTATATAAATTTAATAGCAATGCCCATCGAATTAAATGATTATTAACGCCTTTAGGCAAATTGCAATTCCTGCCAAATATGTGCGTCAACGGTTCGTGGTCCGTGACCAATGTAAAATGTGTACCCGCTAGGAATCTGTCGAACTTTTGTACCCCAAAAATGATTGCAAGTGCTTCTTTGTCAATTGTGCCGTAATGTAACTGACCACCTGATGATTTTCTTGTTGCGAACGCAATCGGTAAGTCAATCCAAGGACATCACCAATTCCTTTGTCTGATGCGTCGCACGTAACATACAGATCCTTTTCATCATAATACGGGTGTAAGACCTGTGCGCGTGAAAGCTGAACTTAATTTCGTTGAAAATTGCTTGTTCATGACTCGTCCATTTGAAACGTTGATTTTGCCCTGATAGTGTGTGTAAATCAGATGCTATGCCGTGCAAATTCGGTATAAATCGCTCATAGAAATTTACAAACCCCATAAATAAGCATAACTCTCGGGTGTTCGTTGGTGGACTGGCGTTGATTATGGCGTCCAGTTTGTCTTGTGTTGGGAAAATTCCCTCTTTGTTGAAGCGATGTCCTAAGTACACCACTTCGTTCTGGAAGAAAATGCACTTCTCTCGTTTGATCCGGAAACCCGCTTGTCGAGAACTTCTTTTAAATTGTGCATGTGCTCGGCGTCGGTTTTTCCTGTGATAACAATATCATCGAAGTATATCGGCACTGAGTCAATATTTGATAATAAGTTTTCCATGTATCGTTGGAAAATAGCTGGAGCGTTTGCTATTCCAAACGGTAATCGATTGTACCTGTAGTATCCCATGTGCGTTGAGATTGTGAGTAAATGTTGTAACTCTGGATGTACTTCGAACTGTAGATAAGCATCCTTTAAACCGATTTTGGAGAATCGTTCTCCACCAGCAAGTGTGCGCCATAAATTATCAAATAATGGTACTGGATGTTTCACCAATAGCAAGCAGGGGTTTATCGTAACGCTAAAATCCCCACAGATTCGTATGTCTCCGTTGCGTTTTGGTACGTTTACAGTTGGTGTAGCCCATTCTAACGGTGTTTCATTTGGAACGACTGGTGTCAAAACGCCTTCGCTGACTAATCTGTTGATTTCCTTTTCAACATTGTTCTGTATCCCGAATTTGACATATCGGGGGTCGAAACGTTTCGGTTTTGCATCATGTTTCAAGTGTATTTTGACTTTGTAGTCTTTGATGTGCCCCATTGTATCACTGAATAATGCGTCGTAATTTACAAACCTATTTGCTAACCCTGTGTGTGTTTGGGGTGCCTGTATCATTGTATGTGATTCGGCGTTGGTAATCGAATAAACGTGTGCGGGAAATGGCATGTTGAAAGCTTAGCACCATGGTAAACCAAACAAAAACGGTTTTGCCTGTTTCATGACAATTACTGGTAATTTGAGTGTTTCGTTGTTGTAGGTTACGTGTATATCTGCCTGACCCAGAGTTTGTTATTGATGACTGCCGTAAGCCATCAGCTTAGGTGCCTGTATTAGCGTTGGTTGACCTATTTGTTACCAGAGATTTTCATCGGTGATGGAATGTGATGCACCAGAGTCGTAATCAAATGTAGCTTTGATTCTATTGACATGAATGTCAATGCGCTTACTTGTTTTAGTAACATGATTTATAGTGTAAATGAAAACACTGCCATCATCACTATTATTGCTGTTACTGTCAGCTGTGGACGTTGCCGCCATTTTTTGAATGTTTCCCGACTTATGTGGATCACCTTTGGTGGGTGTTGCAGTTGTGGTATATCCACTGTTTTTTTGTTGTTGACAATATTGTTACGTTTTTGCCTTGTCAATTAAGGTTCGTATCACTGGATTGTGGTTAATACAAAATCAATTTAATTTATCACCAACGAATTTATTTATTTCACACAAAAATTATTACAACACAGTTTATCAATAAAAATTCACAAAATCACTTTAAATAATTTTTACAAAATTTTACTATTCCCTTATAATTTTTATTTCGGACTACAACACTTTTTAAATCACTTTTTAATTACTTTTTAATCTTCACACTGTCGCTTACCAAATATTTCTAATCCAAATAGACTTCGTTCGCCTTTTTATATACACAAACCGAACTTCTAGAAAGCTCATGACTTTTCCAGTTAGAATAGCGTAGAAACATTACGTAACAATTTTTATCAGGGAAAATTCCATTTTAGTACAGTTAAACATTGAGCTATTCATTTAACTTCTTCTATTACACACTAGGTGACACCGTCACAATCTTTTTGTCTTGTCAAATAAGGTTCGTATCACTGGATTGTGAATAATACAAAATCAATTTAATTTATCTCCAACGAATTTATTTATTTCACAAAATTTATTACGACACAGTTTATCAATAAAAATTCACAAAATCACTTTACGAGTATATAAATTATTCTTAAATTTTACTGATCATTTATAATTTTTATTTCCACAAAAACACTTTTTAATTCACTTTTTAATTCATTTTTAAACTTTACTCTATCGCTTACCAAATATTACTAATCCAATTCGACTTCGTTCGCCTTTTTATCTACACAAACCACACTTCTAGAAAGCTCATGATTTTTCTAGTTAGAATAGTGTAGAACAATTTTATCATGGAAAATTCCATTTAGAACAGTTTAACATTGAGCTATTAATTTTAACTTATTCTATTACACACTAGGTGTTACCGTCACAATATATTTGTGCTCTGCCCGTATTAATGCAACATGACGCATAGTGACCACTTCGCCTGCACGAATGGCATTTGTTGCTGGCCACGTTCTGTCGTTTGTGTGTCTCTCTTTACCGCAACGTTTGCAATGATTTGCGTATAACTTTTGTGGAAGTTGTGTAGTGTTTGTGTTTCCATGTTTCGATGTTTTTTTTCCGTGTACTTTATTAACATTTTATTGATTTCCGTTTGTTGCATTCGGTTTTAATACGTTGTTTGCTGCTCGTTCTCGAGCTTGCACCACTTCGAAAACTTCTTTAAATGTCACTTCGCCCATCGTCTCCATTTCTTCATTTGCAGCGTTTCTGACTGTACGTGTTGTTTTCAGATCCGGCCATCTCTGTCGAAGTTCGATTTTGGCATGTTGATGACGAATGCCAGTTGCGAAACGATCGCGTAATTGACGATCGAGATTCTCAAAATCACAGTCACGGCTAATTGCACGTAATTCGTTTGCATATTGTTCGAAGGATTGTGTTTCTTTGCGCGTACAATTCCAAAACTGTGACAATGCCTTAAATCGAGTCGTTTTGTATGTATGCAAATTAATGAAACGATCGATTATTGTTTTGTATGTATTTTGTTCGAACGGTGTGGTGGCATCCGTAAAAGACACTTTAAGTTCGTGATGAGTTCGTAATAAATCGCGTTTTGCGTTCACGTATAGTTCTGTGTTGGAACTATTAAGTCCTCTCATGCGACATTGCGCCTCGAAGGCATCCACAAAATTTTCTGCCGATGATGTTGAAGATGCGACATATCGCTCGCATTTAAAATTTTTTTTAATTTCTCGAACTTCCTTTTCATCTAAGTTTTGCGGAGTTTGTTGTTGGGTATCTGTATCTCGATTTTGTACCCGTATCACTTGTCCTACTGTTTCCATAAGCGCGGCGTTATTCCGGCTGATCAATTCCACAAATTGTTCAAATTGCTCTTTATGCATTTTGTTTATGGAGGAAATAATTCGTGAATATAAATCCTCGTCGCCAGTATGTTAAGTTTAGTGTTTCTAAACAAGATATTGTTCGTAGATTAAAATAATAATTGTTAATTAATATTCTTTATTAATATTTAGAATTGCATGTGTCTGTTCGTGTACAGGAAAAACTCTAACCTAACATACTACTGTCAAAACTAAAAAGAATACGTTTAATACTTTAAAGCTGGCTTCACATGACACACAGTATAAAAGTTCTTACCTGTTGTGATTCAAATATGCAAATAAATTATGCAAAAGCTCGATATCCAGGCTCCGTACACGATTCTACGATCTCGTATCTATAATTTAATAAAAAGATCACAATGAATTTACGTAATAGATAACGCAATAGGTATACGTAAAGTAATATTTAATAATTGTTGGTAGAAGCATACTCGTAAAACCAATATTGCAAATTACTGGTTTGGGGGTTTTGCTAGTATAATTGCGTCTGCCACATTATTTAAACTATCGACAATTTTGTTAATTGCAAGCGCCCGTTCCTTTAATTCAAAATATTATTCTTCAAAATTATCAGAAAATGAAAAAAAAAATTCTTCGGACGATACCCTCATATTACCTAATTTCTTACCCATCTGATATCGCGTTTTCCTGTACCGTTCCTCTACTGGTCGATATGGCTGGTTCTATTTCTGGAGCTGGTAACTCTATTTCGATAGAGTGGACGACCCGAACTCAGCTTCGTTGTCAATGGCCGCCTCAAACACTAATGTGCCCATGCACTTAGAGCACATTCCTTCAGATCGGTAAGTGACACAGAGCTTGAAGGCCAACCACCCATTTGGTCCAAGATCGCTAAAATCCAGTATTCAGGATTTCTAATCGACTGGAATCAATAAGCTTGTATCTCGTTGGCAAAAGTGTGTTGAAGCGGATGGTGCTTACATTGCTTAAAAATGTTCATTATCAATTCAAAATTCGGACATTTATTTTGGAACAGCCAGATCTCTTTGCAGAATATTGTTCTTGCTAGCAGAGCTAATTTGAATGTATCAAATTTCATTCATCAACAAATCAAATTATAAGTACCAAGTATTGATTGAACAATTCGATAAAACCAAATAAATGTTCAATTTCGCTTTTTTCTCGAAGCGGCGATTTTCACAAATAAAAATACTATTATTAAGATCTCGTCCAGCTTGGTGTTGCTCCCATTAAGCGCCCTTCATCCATTATCGGCATATAAAAAAAAAAATATGAAAAACCGGGTATACGTATACAATGTCCGCCAAGAGATCGTTTTATTGTCATTGGTATCGAAAAACAAATGAATATTTCAGTACAGTTTTATTGATTGTAGGTCTGTGATATAAAAAATATGGGACAAATGGCCTTCACGAAACATCAAGATTTTTAGCGAACGGTAAATCAATACAAGTGTTGCCTACAGTTTTCGGAGGAGCTTCTACATAAGATACATAGATTGGACTCGCTAAGGCCTAAAGTCTATAAATGATTTGTCTTCCAAGACATTAACATCGTTTCAAGACATGTCGTTCCATGCCGAAATAGAATTTCTCTCGCCCGACTTAAAAATGTTTGTATTCCAAAATGTCCTTTATATTATATAACATTGTTTGAATTTATACCTTGGGTACCACAACCTTAATTCTTTTATATGCAACTCTGTTGTACAATAATAGGAAATCTTTTCTCTATAATTCCAGTACGGCTTCACTAATTCAGTAACTTCTAATTGACATTCAGGCCAACCAGTCATCGCCACTTTAATTAGTTCTTGCAATTCCTTGTCGTTTCTTGTAGCTTCGATCATTCGCCTTTTTGCATCTACTGAAAAATCTATTGCCACGTAAACTGGTAGTTGTTCTTCCACTTCCGGTATAACGATTTCGCAGTCTCTACTAAGTAAGTTGACTTGTGCCTACTGACTTGTGCCTGTTTTGTAAATAATTCTTAACTTTTTCTATTATCAACTTTTTTCCATTTTTTATTTATTCATAGAATTTAGTATGTACATGCCCAACGTATAGCAACTGCTCAATTGATGGATAGTTTATTTGTGCTTTTTTTAAAGCTTTTGATGTATACGCTATCCGCTGTCCATTTTGAATCAATGCCGCGTCAAAACTCTTCATACTCGCTTCTACTTGAATGGTTACATCCTGAGATGTTCAGTAATAATACTGTTGTTGTAGAAAATGCTTCTTTTAATTTAACAATCGTCTTTTAAAATTTCTAGCAGTCTGTGTAATTCATTGATATTTTCTGCTCTTTAATCTCTTAATTTATCTGGATCTGAGTTTTATCTGCATCTGCCGATAGTCCCTGCTCACTCAAAATATGGCCCAAGAATTTAACTTCCTTTGCAGCAAATATACATTTTTCTTTATTTAGTTTTAAACCCACATCTTCTATTTTCACTATTACTAGATTTGTGATATCTTCCAATTTTTCGATATTTAACGCATACATATATCGGGATATCATCCATAGAACAGTAAACATTCTCGATATCTCCTAATATCTGACTCATTATATCTTGAAAAACTTCCAGTATAGATGCTAACCCTAAAGGTAGTCTATTGGATAAGTGGTGCCGTAACGGAGTTCCCATCGTCAAATATTTCTCTGTCCGTTTAGAGACTTTTATCTCCCATAAGACTTTTTTGCAGTCCAGAATTGTAAAAACTTGCCATTTTGAATTCTTGACACAATTTCTTCCACTGTTTCTAATGGGTGATATCTCCGCAAAATATTCTTATTAACATCAGTTGGATATAGTCTAGACATACTCGCAATTTATCTTCCTTTCTTACTACTACCCCATGGGTGAAACGACTGGTGTTACTTCATGAGTTTTCGTTAAGACATCCATTTTAAGCATATTATCGATTTCCACCGTAACTTTTTCTTTAATTGCTAATGGTATTCTACGAACAGGTTTTATTTCGAATTTAGGATTTTTAATCAAGTCATACTCGTAGTTTTTTACACATCCTACTGTTAATTTTACAAGCACCACTTTAAATATTAATCGTGATTTATTGTTTCTAATTTAACAATCTACTTCGACTTCTCCGATTACATCAATTTTATTGTTTCCAAAACTGATTAATTTTGTCTTATTCGGCAATTTTGCCGTATTTTGGTATTACATTGCACTGTGCATCACATCCAATTTGGCTTTGATATTAATATCGTTGATTTTTATTTCTTCAAACCAATTATTTGCATCATTCTTTACAGTTTCAATACAGTTGATAACTAAGGTATTAACATCAATTTCCGACTCACTATCGTTATTCAATTCACGTAGCGTTTTTGCTGTACACATTTTTGCAAAATGCCCTCGATAATTACAACTTTTACATTTGACTTTGTATGCTGAGCAACTTCGTTTACCATGAGTTGCCCCACATCTCTTACAATCAAATTTCTCTTCTTTATTTGAAACTGTACTTTTATTATCTATTTCACGATTCTGTAGTTTTGTAGATGTTTTGAACGAATCCGCTCAGATATCTCAACAATTTGAAAGCTAAGAAACATCAAGGAGAGATGCTAGTTGGAGTGCTGACACCTGTAGAAATTGAACAAGCAAATCAAAAAATGGTTGTATTTTGACAAACGGTTGATTTTCACGAAGTACATCGATCTTTACAATAGAATAAATCAATACTAATTAAAAGCCGTTTACTGTAGTTATTCATGAGGGTAGGCGGTAGACAACAAAAATCAGAATTGCCATACAACATGAAACACCCAATAATTATCTTACCAAAATCACCTAGTTCGGTTAGATTTTTGGGTGATTAGCGGTAAAGATGTGTGTAAAGATTCCGGCGGTGCATTAAATGTTCACAACAGAAGCCAAAAATGATGGGCCAGCTACAGGCAGGCTCAGATCCGCTCAGATATCTCAACAATTGACGTTGATTTGAAGTCGAAGGATTCAGTCCTACACTATGCACCATACAAGCCTTACTCACGAAGTTAGCGGTTTCGCTTGGCGTTCTTTCACGACCCACATTTCTTTTCAAAATTCGCACGGTTTCGTCAACACAACACTGACTTTGAAAATAAATTTGCAATATTTGATTGTTTATATATGATTGTTTCGTGTCGTGGAATATCGGACAGAGGAGCTGTCAAAATTTCAAGCAAATCGTTCAAAAAAGTATTGCCATAGCCTATGATTTAAAAACAAACCAATAGGTGGCCCACCCTTTATGTAGAAAAGAAGAAGAGAAGAGACGAAGGTTTTAATAATTATGTTACGAATGTACCGGTGTGAATTTTATCCTAAACTTTTCCTAAAACAACAACACCAACTAAAAAACATGATTGTATTAGTAAAATGCATGCATTTAGGCGATTGCATAAAGAATTGAATTTGGATACAAATTATTTACAAAATTATAACTTAAAATTTCGAAATACGATTTTAAGTATGCTAATTCCATATTAGGAAGGGGTGTCGAACTTGACGTAATACTAAACAGGGTTATAGGTCGTTCTCATCGGTTTCTCTAATGGGGTAGTAAGATGTATATATCAGCCAACTAATTAGCGATTTCTAGACATATACATCTTACTACCCTATTAGGGAAACCGATGAGAACGACCTATAACCCTGTTTAATATTACGTAAAGTTCGACACCCCTGCCAAATATATGGAGTTTTTGCAAATAAATTCACATTTCCATATGCAAAATCCATGATAAAATTCTAAAAAAAATGTAATTGTTGTGATTATTTATTTTGTTACTTAAATAAGAAATACATATTGTATGCTCTTTCAAGCGTTTTGATGTTTCGTTTAAACCGCCTGAATGTTTACATTACACGAATACATTTAAGAAATATTATGTTTTTGTTGTTTTAGGAAAATTGTAGTATAAACTTTACATCTGTATATAAGCATATGAATTTTTCTTAAAATATTCCTAAATTATTGTTTTTCTTGTTTTAAGAAATTTTTACGATAAACTTCACATGCATACGAATGTCGGTTTCGGTTAACTTTTGGGTTCATTTGAGTTGAAAATAGAAGGAGTTGCTGTGGATAAAAAACTGTCAAATCGATTTTCTTAAAAACAATATGTAAATGAGACAATCCAGCATCTAGCTGTTTATAAAATTTGAAGTCACTTGAAATCATCAAGTGAATTAATAGTGATTTTAACCAAACACAGAACAGTAGGAAATATTTGGTTGAACCTTTTTCCGAGATAATACAAAACTTTTCGAATAAATATTTTGCTTCGGTTAACACACCTTGTAAATCCCAACATTGGGTCCATTTGGTTAAAATAAATAGGTTTCCGTGTTACTTGAAATTTAAGTTATTCATCACAAAAGATAATTTACATTAATTCTGATTTTGTGTTTGTATTATTCAAATAGTAAAGAATACCTAATATTTGCCAATTCCCTTTACTCACATAATGTAGTTATCTCAACAAACGACACAAACGTTGTGCAGAACAAAATTACAAACCCCGAAATGGGGTTCTTTAAGTGAGGTATTGACGGCTTCTAAGCCAATTTCAGTATGACATTACGATTTTTGGATTTTGATAATAATAGAAGCCAGGCGAAATTCTGATCACGAAAACAATTCGTTAAAAGAATTGTCTACAAAAAAAATCTGAGTAACACATAGCCAAATCGTAAAGGCTTCTAGATATGTTATAGTGCAAAGTAATTGCCTGCGCCAGAAAAGGTACTAAAGTTGAGTTTTAAGATCTACTAACAGGTAATCATTGCAACATTTGTCAAATTCCGATTACCCAAAAAAAAATGTAGTTGACGAAACATTTTGATTATTAAAAAAAAACTTTAATTGTTGTACTATAGATTCCGATTCATGGAGGCCACTAGTAATAATATAATTAATTTTTTTTAACACCACAATCGAAACGGGTGACAATCATGAATTTGGTTCTTATGTTAGCTAAATCTGGATATGAGATCAGGTTCGTTTACGTGTGATTAATTTTAAAATTTTACAATATTTTTTTAATTTTGAAAGGTAGCAAGTTGATGACTTTGAATGTTTTTACCGAGAATATATGTAATGTGGTAAACATATGTCATGCGAATTTCTTCCGACAAATATGAGTCTCATTTAAACCCAAAAAAATAAACACGGTTAGAGGCTAAAAGTGTGGTTTAAATTATTTACTCAAATTTTAGTAATAATAATATTATATAATCAAATTTACTTATTAATTTACGTATACATAATACAAATGAATTATACCAACTTATGATTTAACGCGTATACATGAATCACATTCTCATAGTCAATAAGAGTTCTTTTTTAGTTTCGCAAAGCTATTTAAAATGATATAATTTTATTAATATAACCATGTTTGATGACAATCAACGATCAAATTACCGTATAATATACGTAAATTTTTAATATTTTGTGCACGAATTTAAATAATTAAATTGTATAGATTATAGAAATGAATGGAACATCTATACAGCGTAGGCTGTTGACGCAGCAAATCCGTATTTATAAAGTAATTCCCCAAAAAATGTGTCAACATGACAAATTATAAACCGCCAATATTAATTTTACGGCGGTATTTAATGATTTTTTTTCTAGATTTTAGGTAAATATTATTGGTATTTACTATACTTATCGACAAATATTGAAAGTTTACCATTTGGGAATTACCAAAGAGTAAAATTGTATATAAATAACATAAAAAAGTGTATCAACAACTTTGCAATTATGATTTTAATCTAAGCGTCGTTGAACAAAACTTATGATTAGACTTGAAATATTTTTGTTATACCTTTAAATTTATCAAAATAATTTTGGACAGAAAAATGATTTAATTAACAAATTATTTGTAATTGTTGGTGAAAATGAAATATTAAACTTGACCCACTTTTATCCAATTATGCAGAGATTTATGACAAACATTTATTTTAATTTTAGTAAAATGATATATTAACTAAAATATATGATTCATGGTCACAAAGTAGAATCTTAATTAACTTCAGTGTATACTAAAAAATTATGTGATTTAACCTCGACCCTTACAGAATTACACACATTACGATTGAAACTTTTACATAATCTGTATAGAACAAATACAAATGAAACCTGTTATGGATGAAATATTAAATTATAATTCTGTGTTCTATATATAAAAGGGCAGAAGTATATTTTGTTGATTTTACAGGGCGACAAAATTTTGTTTTGAATCGCTTTGACAAATCTACTTTTTACTATATCGGGCCAATTATTGAGTAAGTCATTTAAGATTATCACAACGCTAATCCCGCATTTAAAAAAATTATAAAAAAGTTTATATAAATTTAGATTATAAGGAAAAATCAATTTAGTCCCTTTTGAACATTTTGGAATCTGTTACAAAATATGCATATGTGTAAAGCCTGAATTCCATTGCGAATACAAGTTTGTCAGCCAAAATAAAGGGAGATAAAAATATAAAATCGGTGGTTGTGTGAAAGAAACATAAAACGAAGTCAGTCAAGATTTTACTTACATCAAATGTGTGTTTGTATTAGTGGATCGCCATAATTAATGTCAAAAATTATCAAAATCGAGGTCATTTTATGGTTATCCAACTAATATACGCACACCACTTTTGTGTACGAACGCAAATTTTTTTCCGCACACTAAGTTAATTAAAAGTTTGTTATTTTTATGGTAAGTGTCATAATTTTTTTTGGTGGTTGCTTCTAAAATAGCTGTGGTAATAAAAAAATATAAAGTTTGTGTACAGTTAAATTGTGATAAATTGGGATCAATTGTGATAATATCGCTAAATACTATTATTGGCAATTTAATAAAGTAATCGTTTTTTTTTTTTAAATAATTTATTGGTGGTGAAAAAGCCAAATTAAAACTCCAAGTGATAACCAAAAATTTATTTTTTATATTTTTTTTTTTGCTGTCGCTGTCAAAATTTATCAAGATATTTATTTGTGCTATAAAAAAATAAAAAAAAACATGCTTTATCTTTGTCACTCCAATGGATTTTTTTTTTGTCTTCTTTCGACTTGAATTCAGTTCAGTCAATTATTCACAGTGGAATTCAGGCTTAATATGCCCTTTTAAAAAAAATATTTTAATATTACTAGAATCCTAAAACGACATATGCCTTTTTATTTCATTTTATTTTTTAAAACATTTCCATGTTAAACCATTTTATTACCATTTAAATAAAATTAAAAATCAATTACATAAGCAAAAAAATAATTCATTTATATATAACAAATAAACAAAAATAAAATTTTATTGTTATAAAAAAAAAAATTTAATTTTCGTTATCTTCATCTTCTAATAAATCAGGGTGAACATCGGGGCCATCCTCTGTTTTCAGATTTAAATAAAAATCGCGATATTCAGGTGCCACCATTGGTAACAGGTCGATAATATCCTTTTTCTTTTTAGCGTTAATAAATAAAGGACCAGAATAACACAAATTGATATTTTGTTCATTCAATGCGGGTGCTCCACGCCGTCTTAAATTTAAAATCTTAAATGGTTCGTCGTGAATTAATGAATATTTATATTGTATTATGCGACGATTATGTTCTAATAAATTGCATCCAGTCTCTGAGGTGATGAATATCAATGGATGTCTTTTTTTTTTGTTTTTCTATTATTGCATGATCCGTGTCACACTCCATATAAGTGTGACCAACTTTCAAAAATTTATGGTCAATTTGTTCAATATGTTCATTATTTTGAATAAACGTCAAAAACATTGTAGCGGCAAAACTGTTTTTATTTTGACCGGCACAAGAGTAACTATAAAAAACGATCCGATTGATTAAGTGCGGTAAAGATTTAAGATGCTCAAATACACAAGACGCTACTTCATTACCTCCTCTATTGGCCATACCTTCGTGCCACATATAATTATATGGCTGGTTGGTGATACTGTCATGGATGGTTAGGTTATAGGTCCATAAAGATCGTTTGTAAAACGATATATTTGTGTTTAAATGCGGTGTAGGTAAACATTTTTGCATGTCGAATGTATACACTTGCATCGAACTATTTTCAGCTGCCAACATCTTATCCTTGCGTTTTTCCTGATAAGCAGCTTCAGCTGCATCATGATGAATTCTTTGTTCATCTTGAAGTTTCGCTTTTTCGCCTTCTTCAGGCGTCTTGTGTAATGCGATTAATAAATGGGAAACGAATTAATGTGGTCTCTAATTCCATTAGTTACACTTTCTGGTAGAAGTTTAGTTATTGAACAATGTTTCCCACGATTATTTAAGCATACATTTTCTGACGTCAAAAATTTCTTTTGCGTAATTGTACGTAAAAACTTGTCGGTTTCTCCTAATGTTACCTTAAAGCAGATTTTACATACTTCTAATCGATTCCCTTTAATATTCAAAAAATATTTGATTTTTCTTAGATCCAATGACGAATTTGGTTGAACTTTTTTATTAACAACTTCAATTAAACTACTTATAAATGATGCTCGCAGTGCATACTTTCCAAGGCTCCAGTAATATTCAAAGATTTTGTTTTGGTCTTCGAAACAAATTTTATTTCCACAATTTCGGCGACACGATTTTAACGGTTTACACTCTCTAATTTTTGTAGTAACACCATTACTCGTAACGTAACTTTTTCCGCTGTTTCTTTTAGTTTTTCTCGAATTCTGTGTATCCTTTTGAGGTACTGATTCATTTTCAAGCTCCTTTTCAATTTCTTGAGCCATTTCTGCGATGGATGATGAATCAAGGTCTATATCAGGTACGTAATTTTGATCGTGTGAGATCGTGCTGAAGCTAGCCGCGTTTTCGAAGAATTCAGGCTCATCAAAAAGCTACTGCGCAGAAAAATAAGTGAGAGCAAAAATCGGTGTTGGAAGAAGCTTATAGAGGACATTGACGAAGACCTATGGGGACTGGGCTACAAAAAAGTTACGCAGAAACTAGGAGCCCAGATACCAACACGAGTAATGGATGCTCGCATCACTGAAAATATTGTTAGAACTCTCTTCCCCAGTCATCTAGAGAGAGAGAGAGAGAGAACTGGTAACAGGATGGCAAGAAATAGAAGTTCCACTTTTCACAGAGATAGAGCTATAGAACGCTATTTCGTCATTAAAAAGCAAGAAGGCTCCTGGCCCGGATGGAACTCCATATGAAGTCCTGAAAATCGTTTCCCAGCAGGATCCTAAAATAATGCTGGAGATGTACAACGCTTGCCTGGTGGAAGGAGTTTTTAGCTTCAGATGGAAGAGGGCACGGTTGGTGTTAATTAGAAAAGGAGATGGTGACCCTGAGCTACCCTCATCCTTTCGACCCTTATGCATGCTGGATACGGCTGACAATGTTTTGGAGAAGCTAATCCGAGGGAGACTCATATCGGCCGAGCAAGAGATCTCTCGCCTAGGCAATATGGCTTCAGAGCTAGGCGTTTCACCATCTTCGCAATCTGAGAGGTTACGGAAGCAGTAAAGAGAGCGGAGGATTACAACCACTTCTCGCGGCGCATTGTTTCGCTGGTGACCTTGGACGTGAAAAACGCCTTTAATACAGTGAGATGGAGGGATATAATCGACGCCATGGAGTACCAATTACATATTCCAGCTTATCAAGCGCGGATCTTGGGTGACTAAATGAGGAATCGCATCCTCGAAGGAAGGGAAGCGAAGCATGGCGGTAACAGCGGGAGCAGCCCAGGGATCAATACTGGGACCCGACCTCTGGAATGTATTTTACGATGGCCTACTAAGAATAGAGACACCCGACGAGACTCGCTTGGTGGGTTACGCGGATGACGTGGCAGTGCTTATTGCTACGCGCGATACAAAGCAGGCGCAACTGAAGTTGTACCAGGTAATGCGAACCATAAACGGATGGATGGAAGAGCACGGTCTAGCTCTAGCACTCAGTAAAACCAAGGAGAATCTAGCCATCTCTCCCGATGTTGGTTGGTAGCAACGTCATAAATGATAAGCCAGTAGTCAAATACTTGGGTATATACATTAATTGTAAAATGAGCTTTTACGAGCAGATCAGGCGGACAGCAGACAAGGCTGCGAGGGGGGTTACAGCTCTAAGTCGTCTAATGGCTAATGTTGGTGGCCCGAAAGCTAGCAAACGCCGGCTTTTAATGTCAGCCGTTCAATCTGTCCTTCTCTACGGGGCGGAAGTATGGGCAGACTCCCTGGAAAAGCAAACATACCGGAAAAGGCTATCCCAAGTGCAAAGACGGAGTGCGTTACGGGTGGCATCGGCCTGTCGCACAGCTTCCGAGGCAGCTATCCTCGTAATAGCTGGGTGCATCCCTATAAATCTTCTGGCAAAAGAACGTAAATTTATATACGGGCGAAAGTCAGAGGTTGGACGAAAAACAGCGAGTCTGGAAGAGAGGGGTCGCACCTTCGAGCTGTGGCAGAGTGCATGGGAGCAAGGAACAACTGGCAGGTGGACAGCGCGGCTTATTGAACACATAAGCCCCTGGGTGGAAAGAACGCACGGAGAGGTCGGGTACTACCTGACTTAATTCCTCAGCAGCCACGGGTACTTTCGGCCATATCTTTTTTGACAGTGACATTTTTATTTTTAACTTAATATATTTGTTTATTATTATTTTATTAATTTATAATAAATCGGTTTTTTATTATAAATTTTTAAAAAATTAATAAACAAAAATATTAAGTTAAAACTAAAAAAATTAATTTTTTTATTTTGTGAATGTAACGAAAATTAACGATAATTCGTACTTGTACGACTAACTATTTTGACTTAACTATTTTTTACTTGTAAGACTAACTATTGACTAACTTTCATAAATATAAATAATTTGAAATTAAATATATCGAATTTCATCTTGTACACAATTTTAATTGAAATTAATAAAATATTAATACACAATTTTGCATTTTAGTCAATTGATTTTTTTTTCTCAACTATCGTCATCTTCGTGTCCCTCTAAAAATTTCATTTCGTATACGAAACCCTAATCTCTACAAAAACCACAAAATAAATAAACGAAAAACTAAAAAGAGCATTCGAACACACACACAATAACTAATACCATCACGATCCGGTAATTCTCGCCTCACTGACTCATGACTCATGAGGCGACCAAAATTTATGTCCTGGACATGAATTTTCGTCGCCTCATGAGTTGGTGAGGCTAAATTACCGGATCGTAATAGTGTTAGTTATTGTCTGTGTGTTCGAATGCTCTTTTGTGATTCATGCTCTTTTAGTTTTTCGTTTGGTTATTTTGTGGTGTTTGTAGAGATTAGTAGTGCTGTAAAAATTGTTTTCTTTCGTTTATTTTTTATTTGTGAATAAATTAATAATGTAACGGTGATACCTAGCGTGTAACAGAATAAGTTAAATTAATAGCTCAATGTTTAACTGTACTAAAATGGAATTTTCCATGATCAAATTGTTCTAAATGTTTCTACGCTATTCTTAATGGAAAAGTTATGAGCTTTCTAGAAGTTTGCTTTGTGTATATAAAAAGGGCGAATGAAGTCCAATTAGATTATTAGTATTTGGTAAGCGATAGTATAAAGATTGAAAAGGAATTAAAAAGTGTTTTTGTGCGAAATAAAAAGTAAAAGTGATCAGAAAAATTGTACGATTAATTTATATAAAGTGATTTTGTGAATTATCATTAATAAATTCGTTACTGATAAATTAAATTGATTTTGTTTTATTCACAATCCAGTGACACGAACCTTGATTGACAAGGCAAAAACGTAACAATAATTTTAAATTGTATTGAAATGCATTCGCATATCGCATTTTTGTATTACGATCGCAATTTGAAAACAAAGCCGTATTATTAGTATTTGCGCGATACGTTAGATAGAACTTAACATTTTTGTTTATTAATTTTATAATAATTTATAATAAAAACCAGATTTATTATTATAAATTAATAAAAAATTAATAAACAAAAATATTAAGTTAAAACTAAAGAAATACATTTTTTTATTATGCAATCATAGAACTTTAATAAAAGTAGAATATTCAAAAAATACTTACCCTATTGTTTGAACAATGAACAACGCCGTATTATGAATTCTCTTGCTTCATAGCAAGTGAAATCTTCTCACATGCGAGCATAAGCACCAAAAAGTTGAACCGAATTCAACTGACTAGCTTACTTTTGATAATTACCGTCACAAAACGAAACACTAATACAAATAACGTATATGACAGCACACAATAACAAAATGTATGTTATACGCCTTGTACGTATAGAAAATTCTCATAAGGCAATGAGGAATTTTGCGATCAAAATTCATGTTCTGGTGCATTATCGAGAAATAAAAGAATCTTAAAAGGAATATCCTGTCGATTGCAATATTCTTTTACTTCAGGTGCGAACACTTTCATAAACCAGTCCTCAAAAAGTAATTGGGTCATCCATGCCTTTTTGTTTGAGCGGTAATGCACTGGTAACATATTGGTATTTACTCCTTTAAAAGTTCTTGGATATTTTGATCGATGAATTATATTAGAATACTAATTTAACCAAAGTATGAACGCAGTCTTTTTTAGTTGAGTTGGTTTTGACAGCGCGCGTTACATATATGTAGACACACATTTTTGTGTTATGTTAAATTCTTTTCGCCAAAAAACATCAAAAAAAATTGATGTACATCGAAAACCATATTCGGTTTGCCAAAAAACATCAATGTTTTTTCGATGTACATCAATTTTACGAAATGTATATTTTTTCATAAATCAACTACAATAACAAATTAGAAACGTCAATTTTTAGTTGTCAAAGTTGTCAATTAGAGTTTTTGTGTCTTGATTTTATTTAATTCGATTAAAATAATTAAGCACAACAATTTAAAAGGATAAGAAATCGAGACGGAAAGAACTGTTTATATTGAAAACTTTATTTCATACGATTAAAATAATTAAACACAACAAACAAACAAAAGGATAATACAAATCGAGACGGAAAAAACTGTTTGTATTAAAAATTTTATTTAAACGATTAAAATAATTAAACAACAATTAAAATGATTTAAATACAAGAGACAAAAAACTCGTTTATTCACACCTTTGACAAATACAAAATGAAGTTTCTATTTTTGTTGTTGTTAGTAACGTCAAAAAACAACATCAATTTGGTTTCGTGTACTTTTCGCACCACAAAATTTACATTGATTTGAAAAAACGAAAAGAATTCGACATTACAAAACGTTTTTTTTTGTTTTAATTCTCTTCGTCTGTGACAGCGAACCATTAAGCATCTCAATAAAGTTTTTGGTTTTACCACATTATAAAATAAAATCTTTTAATTAGTTTTATTTCAATTATTATAAATTGTAATTTACGTAGCAATCCAATCATAAATCTCTGAGGTTATGTAAAATTAATTAAAATATTAGTTTTGGTGAATTTTTTTTTGTGTCAATTGTACGTCACACGAGTGTACTGCATAAATAAAAAATAAAAAAATGGCGGAGAGTACAACCAACAGCATCAGCAAAATAACACAGTTTGATGGGACAAATTTCAGTAATTGGATATATCGAGTTGGAATTTTACTTGATGAAAGAGATTTGAGAAAATACATCAATGAGGGACTGGATGAAATTTTGGCTGGTGTGGAAGCAACGGAACGTGATAAAATTAGATTGGAAGAAAAAAAATGCGTGTCAATGCTGGTACAAACAATTCATGACAACCAACTGGAATATGTAATAGAGAAATCACGTGCAAAACACATGTATGATGCATTGTGCAGTATTTTCGAAAGAAAAAGTGTAGCAAGTCAAGTTTTATTGCGAAAACAACTTTTGATGATGAAATATCATGAAAGTGATAGCATCGTGGAGCATCTTTTGCTGTTTGACAAGAAGATTCGTGAGCTAATTTTAGCGGGTGCTAAGATGGAAAAGATTGACATTGCTGTTCATTTGTTATTCACATTACAATAAGCGAACAGGTGGAAATTGTTAAAGTAAATCAGGTGAATCTGGTGAAATGATGTCATTTGTTTTAAATGTTCGAAACCCGGCCACAAAAAGTCTCAGTGTTTTCTAAATAAAAAGAAAAAGAACAACGATTTGGCCAGTGCTAACAAAGCAAATGAAGAAAAAGAAGAAGTATCGACAATGTGTGCGTTTGTAGGTTTGGAATCGTGTGTTGGTGAGTCGGCAGCATTTAACGCACAAACAAAGCGGCATAACGTCATCGTAAATGACACACCGAAAATTGAATTCACGATCACACAATTCGAATTTGTATATCGAACATCAGCTAGGACCGTTAATAAGTCCGCTCTGCACCCAATTAAAATATGTATATAAAAAAAAAAAAAAAAAAAAAATGGATTCTGGTGCAACACAACATATGTCTGACGAACAAAAGCATTTTAGTAAGCTAGAAGAAATCGATGAGTTGAAAATTACCGTTGCAAAGAAAAATCAAAGTATTTTTGCGAATAAACGTGGCGATATTCCAGTGAAAACATTTTATAATGGTAACACATTGACTACTGTGATGAAGGATGTTTTATTGGTGAAAGATTTAAAATGCAACTTGATGTCGATACGTGCTTTGACTAAAAGGACTACAAAGTACTGTTTGAGGGTGACCAAGCATTTGTGTCATTCAATGGAATAATTAAATTCGTTGGACAAATCGAAGGAAATCTGTATAAAGTCACATTCCATGTGGACAACAATGTGTTTGCTGGTTATACAGGTGACATGAATTTGTAGGTATAAAATTTCTCAAAGTTTGTGGCATTTTAGATTGGGTCACTTAAATGCAAATGATATGAAGAAACTGGCAACTAAAATGGCGGATGGATTAAATCAAGTAAATGTTGACAACAATACGAAGCTGTGTGAATCATTTGTGCTTGGGAAACAAACACGTTCATCATTTCCGAAAAATAAAAATGTTCGATCATTATGCGTTTTGGAGTTGATTCACAGGGACGAAAGTGGTCCGATGCAAACGACTGCATATGATGGTTCCAGATATTTTGTAACATTTACGGACGATTTTTCGAGAGCATCCAGTGTTTATTGCATTCAACGGAAAAGTAAAGTGTTGGAAAAGTTTAAACTTTTTGTGGCAATGGTTGAATCACTTCATGGTAAAAAGGTGACCAAACTAAGAGCTGACAATGGTAGCGAATATACGTCAAATGAATTTAAGAGCTACTGCAATGAAAAAGGTATTCAAATGTCATTAACTGTTCCGTATAATCCAGAAATGAATTCAATTTCCGAGCGATTGAATCGAACACTTGAAGAAAAGTCAAGAACAATGCTTTTGGCAAGTGAACTGGATGGAAAGTTTTGGAATGAGGCTATCATCACTGCAAATTATTTAAAGAGTCGATCACCGACAAGTGCAGTTGGGAAGCAGTTCGAAGCGAAAACTCCGGCTAAAATTTGATTTGGTCAAAAACCGAATTTGTCACATCTTCGTATTTTGGTTGTGAATGTTACAATCATATTCCATCGAATAATCGTACAAAATTACAGCCAAAATCATCGAAATGTATTATGCTTGGATATGGTTCATCATATGGTACATATCGTCTATGGGATATAGAACAACAACAGCAAATAGTGGGCCGAAGTGTAACTTTAAACGAGTCATCGGTTTTAAATCGAAAAGAATTGATTGAGATAATCGATTCAGAGGCGGTTAATGATGATAGTTCGGCTGATCGAGGTATGAATGATACAATGAACGATTCATTTGGTGATGCAAGTGACCAGTCATTCGATAAACATAATGATATGCAGACAGATGGCAACGAAAATCGAGAAATCCACAGCACTAATATGGATTGTGTTGGTAACGGCATGCAGCAGTTCCACGGTGTCAATTTGGATGACCCCGGTGACGACCAAGAAAATATCAACAGTGCAAGTACAAATTGCATTGGTAACAACGACAGGACAATTCCACGAAAAAGTGAACGAAGTCAACGAGCACCTAATCGATATGGTGAATGGGCAACTATGAGTGAATGTTTTCACACTGCATTGATTGCTGGAGAATTTCAAGAGGATGAAAATCTTGCTTTATCGGCTGAACAGTTTGTTGAAGATGATCCATCATCGATATCTGAAGCAAAACGTCGAATTGATTGGCCAGCACGGAAAAAGGCGATCGATAGTGAATATCAGTCTTTACTCGACAACAAAACTTGAACTGTTTGCGATTTACCAAAACACCAAAAGGTAGAAGTGCCATAACAAACAAATGGGTCTTTAAGTTGAAAAGAAAAGCTGATGGTTCAACTGATAAATGCAAAGCAAGATTGGTAGCACGTGGTTTTACTCAAAAGCCAGGGTTCGATTATGATGAAACATATGCACCAGTGGCAAAATTAGTTACATTGAAAATTTTGCTGTCAATTGCCAATCGTTATGATGTGCACATTCATCAGATAAACGTTAAGTGCGCATTTTTGAACGGTGATTTGAACGAAGACATTTATATGCGACTTCCAAGGGGTTTTGGTCAAGGTGATAAAGTGTGTAAATTAAACAGGCACTTTATACACCACTGAAACAAGCTTCGCGTGCATGGAACGAGAAGTTCAATAATTTTATGATTTGAATTGGATTTAAGCGCTGCCAATCAGATCAATGTTTATATGTGAAGGAGCAAAATGGAATCATATGTTATGTGCTACTGTACGTCGATGATACATTGATATTTTGCCGAGATATAATCATCAAAGCGACCTCATTTTTGGGAATGCAGATTGACCAAAACATTGAAAAGGGCACCATTACGGTGAGTCAATCAAGATATTTGGAGAAAGTTTTGCAAAAGTTTGGAATGCAAAATTGTAAACCTAAATCGACACCAATGGAAAAGGGTTTACATGTTGATGTGGGTTAAAATGGAAAATGTTCGAATCATCCATATCGTGAATTGATTGAGTGTTTAATTTATGCACATGTGACTACCAGACCAGATTTGTGTGCATCAACGGGATATTTCAGCCGTTTTCAAAATTGTTTCGGCGAAACTCATTTCAATTACGCGAAACGGATTTTGAGTTACATTCGTGGCACCATTGACATGAAAATGGTTTATAAAAAAGACGTCGAAGCAAAGACATTGGTTGGTCACACTGATTCAGATTGGGCAGGTGACAAAAATGATTCGAACTCCACATCTGGATATGTGTTCAAGTTATTTGGAAACACAGTCAGTTGGTCATTACGCAAGCAGCCAACTGTTAGTAAATCATCGACTGAAGCTGAGTATATTGCACTATCTGAAGCTGTTATTGAGGGCGAATGGATAAAGAAATTATTGGTTGAACTGAAGATCAATTGCAATGAACCGATTCCAATACATAAAGACAATACATCACAATTACTGAGGAGCCACGTGATTTCCAACGAATGAAGCATTTGGATGTAAAATACGTGTTTACACGAGATTAAATTGAAGCAAAGAAGTATGAAAGGGTTCAAACATCGTCCGAAGACCAAGTGGCAGACATAATGACAAAGGCACTTGGAAAAACCTTGTTTATCAAGCATCGCAAAGATTTAAATTTCCGCAACTAAATCTTCTGCAGCTTTAAAATCAGCACTGGCTGCCTCTCCACTTATTTTTACGTTTTGTAAATTTGGACGTTTCTTAAATTTTGCAAACCATCCATGGCTTACAATAAAAGTCTGATCATAGCCGTTGCTTTCCCTTAATTTTAACATTTCAAAAAGACTTATTGCCTTTGTTTTGATGATTGCGAGGCGATAGAAACAGAATTCTAAAATGATATTCAGGAGAATTTCTGGAATATGGCCAATTAGGAAAGAACTCGGGGATTTCTTAACCGATTTTGGTGAAATTCGACATGAACTATGGAAGTGGAATTCTAAAACGATTGTTTAATGATGTTCTGGAATATTGCAAATTAGGATGCAACTCGGTTGTTCCCTTACCGATTATGATGAAATTCGACATGTCCGGTAGAAATGCGATCCTAAAATGATTTTTAGATGAAGTTCAGGGATATGGCCAAGCAGTCGAGAAGTCTTTATGAAACCTTATATAGTATTTATTGTTGGCAAGATGGGTTCCGCCTTTCTTAAATTCGGATGCTCAACCACATTTGGATCGTTCTCGTAAGGATAAAACTGATTTTAAATGACGATTTGTAACTATGGATGAGAGATTTACAACTATGATCCTATATTGCGACAACGTATTGCAGAGTGGACTGAGTCCCATACTTCTACTCCGAAACAGCCAAAGTGGTTAAAATCGGCAAAGAAGTTTATGGCATCTGTTTTTTCGAATGCAAAAGGAATTTATTTAATTGATTACCTTCAAACCATTAAAACAATAACCAGAGAGTATTATTGAAACCTTTTGGATAATGGATGAAAAAAATCGTGAGACTGGATCCGGTTTAAAACATAAAAATTCACCTTCATCAAGACAATGTATCGGCTCACAAAGGTGTTTTCAGATCTGGCTCGCTCTGATTTCAATCTGTTTCTAAACCTCAAAAGATTTCTGCGTGGAAAGCGTTACGTGGAAGCTATAGCTGCCGTAAGGTCTATTTGGAAGGTCTCTAGAAAATCCGTGTTCATAATGTATTGGGCTTAAAGCAGAATATACTGAAGAATAAAGTTATTTTCGAAACTAAAAGATTGTTCTTTTCATTCTTTTCCACGAACTTCTCAAATCACCTAGTATTTAATGAGTTTTGGAACTAAAAAAAAATTAATGATGACCAATTTCTTTCGGGTGACCAAGGATTAATAGTACTCGAGAAAATTGTGTAAAAAAACCGATACTTGTTATTTATTGGCTGTATAAATTTTAAACAGTTCCATTGACCTTAAATAAGATTAGCTTCGTTTTAATTATCCCATCGGTTCAAGAAATCTTATCAGTTATTACGAAAGCAAGAATTTCGAGCCAACTGATCCAGACTTATTCTAAGTAGTTTTTTTCGAATTTTCCATAAGACATCCCGAGAATAAAATGTCTTTTGAAACATGGTTATATCGTAATATTTTATCCGTGTTACATTTTTTGTTTAAGGTGAATCTCTATTATTTGTTCAAGAAACAAATTAAAACACAAAAGGCAATACAAAAATTAGTCCATAGAATGACCAAATTATAGAAAGCATTGGTTAAGTTGAAAGGTGTCCAAATAAATGGAGCAATAATTTAGCTATCAGTTAAATGTTAAAAGTCCAACATTAGCTAAACATCTTTTAAAATATAACCCGATTTGGAATCCGCTCAATATTTTTTAATGTTTAAACAGGCTGCTTTTTCAGCATTCAACAACGGCAAGTTTTGTTATATCCAACAATTGTTTATCCGTAAAAACACCAACGAGAACCTGCATGAACGAGAATCCGTTTCAGTTTAGAGGTTAAACGTATATTTAACTTTAAACGTAAAACTTGCACTTGAAATAACTCAAGACCACAAAGGGTTATGGCAAATCTGACACCGGGATCTTATTTATCGTACCAAAATGTATGGCTACAAAAACATTAGATAAGAATCTGCAGACATTTAGTTATATAAAAGAGAAGGAATACATGTTATGTGCGCTTATAAAATTCTTAGATTGTGATAATTGACTGAGAAAGTGAGAACTTGTTAATAAAAAAAAAAAAAAAAAAAAAAATTAATTGTTTTATGCTCACTTTATGGTTTTCCGCAGATTTTGGTATGCTAAATACGATCCCGTTGTAAAATTTGCCCCATCTCTTTTTGGTCTTGAGCCAAAAACACGCTTTTTGACACTTTTAGGCTAGAATATTCTCAAGATCTGACGGCTAGATTCGGAAAATGTTTAACTGTTTTTTTGCAGGCCTGTGTTATTGGAGACAAACATCATTTATCCAAGGATTTGGAAAAGGTACCTTGATAACGTATTTGCTGTGATCGGGAGAAACTAGACAAGAAGAGGTCTCAAGTTAATTAACAGGCAAGAGGAGACAATTAAGTTTAAAATAGAACCAAACTTTGAACTTTAGTTTGAACGTATTGTGTATTTCATTTGTAAACATTTTATAATTTGATGATGACCCCAGAGTGGCGTTGCAAATTTATTTATTTAAAAAATTAAAAAAAAATTGATTGAACGTTACTTTAATTAGTGTTTTTGATTTTATAAAAAAATGATTTAACAAGTGTTTAGGGATAAACAACTATTGGAGATTATAACACACTTGTTGTTTCGTTCAAAACAACAACAACAGGTCTAAAGTCTTTAAAATCCAATAAAAAAAATCAAAATCTCATCTTTCTTCAAAGTATAATTTCGAATATTTCAGTGTTTCAAAATATTGGATGAATTTAAATACTTCATGTGAGCCTTTGTTTGTTAATTAAGAATTATTATTACTAAACTATTTTGCGATTTTTGGCATGTTGTTGTGATGAACGAAAATGACCTCTGTTACCAATTTTGAAATTATAATTACGATGTTGTTTTCTGAAGTTGCAGCTTTGAATTTGATTTTGTTACCTCACTCATAAATGAGAATCGTTTCAAGTTCAACTGAAGATGGCCGTGACCATAATACGTTGCATTTATTATAAAAGTGGAAGGAAGTTAATTTGATTTGATCATTTGAACATTGAATTTTAATAATTTAATTGAGGCTTTTAGTATTGACCATTTTACTGTTGTTCTGGAGATAAGGTTATTGCACAAGAATTTATTCCCGTTAGTTACCAGTTTTGTAAGTATTTATATTAAATATTTGCATATTACCCCACCAAAAAAAAACAAATTTTTGAAAAGTTATTTTAATTGTTTTTATTCGTTACAGCATGGAGCTGCCGCCCCAAACCTCCGTATTGACGGTTTATTAAAGTTCTCTCATTCGTACAAATTAGAACGTTTTTCAAAAATTTGTGGTTTACGATATTGTAACTATCCACATACCAAAATATTTAAATAAAAAACTTACCAAAGCCTCACACCGAACTTACACATTGGTCCTCTCCGCTCAAAGATGACAAGAAGTTTTAAAAGAAAGTTAATAAAAATTTAAAGAGGTCTTTCTTTTTAATGGAGCACTTTATTTTGTATTTTTTTTTGGAATTTTTACTCCTATTCTCTCTTGTGTGAAAGTTTGAATAATTCGATTATTCCAACTCTGTATTGTGTTAATAGCTTACAAACTTTAGAAGTAAATATATTTAAGCAAATTTGATCAAAACAGTCTACATTTTTATATAAATTATTAAGACACCATGTTTTCCAGTTAAGTATGTTAAAATTGGAGATACGCCTGAGCAATTCAACAAATTAAAAATGAAAATGGTCAATAAATGGCCAAATTTGTTAATAACTTTTTAAGGTACCAAATTCCCGGAAACGAAAGTATTTTAAAAACTTGCAAGGTTATTAAAATTAATGATTCGATCAATTTTTTTTTTATAAACATACGATTGGAATTATGACTAAATGCGTTTTTCCGAAAATTACGTAACTTATGGTACAAAAGTAAACGTTTATTAAGTAAGATTAAATCGGCGGTTTGTTTATGCAGTTAATAAATTGTTTACATAATAAATTATTAAAGAATTAAAATATTAAAGTATGTTCTGTAAATAAATCCAAGTTTTATTGAACCAAACGGTTTAGTACCGAAGGGAGTGTGAGTTATTCTGTTTTGAAAAGATTAGTTTAGGGGCTAGATAGACGTGACATTGTAAAGTTTATTGGGCTATGAACATTATTACCAACAACCTTCCACTCTCTTTATTATAGAATTATGAATAGCGACAAGAAATCCGAGCTATCGGAAACTCAGATATTTTGTATGGACTCATTAATTTTGAGACCAATGAAAGCAGAATACTGTACCAGTTGGTTAAGTTACGTGTTTGTTTGACGCCCAGAAAAACACAGTGTATATATCGCGAGATGTCTCGTTGTATTTATATAAAGTATCATCCGTAGTGAAAGAAACATTCCTAGTGATTGACCGATCCGAATGGAATCGTCCTTGGTGGCCACTTTCCATTCGTAAGACAAGATTTAGCTTCATCATATTAATCGAATAAGGTAGGAAATACCGTTTCACAAAATTTTCCCTTTGGAAACGGGTTCTCGTTGACCACTGTAATGTGTGGATTGTAGCTTGGGGACACGTTGGACATTAATAAATAGCCCTATTACGATTATTACCTCACCAAAAAATACGCAATAATGTGACTCACCACTTGGACATTTTGTTATTAATTTATTATATTTGCTAATGACTATGTAGCTGTTGACTGGCTGTTTTTGAATTGTAAACAAAAATTACTTAGGGTTTTATTTTTAAATTAAGAATTTTCTATAAATTTGACTAGATTAAAAAATTAAAAATTCTAAAAAACCATAATACAAAGAAAAGTCTCACACGGTCGGAAATGGTGAGGTGAGTGGTTCGCTACCTATATAATAGGATTATTAACAAGTTAATCCCCTATTATATTTCAGCCAATTTTTACAATTTGCAAAATTTATCTCTTACATTTTTACTTTTTGATTGTTAACATGTTCCTTTTACAAAAAAAAATTGGACACGTATTTTTAAGCTTTTCGTGAAGTTCTTCAGAGATTCTCTCACATGTATATTGATTGATTGATTGATTTTTAGTGTACGACCAAACATTAAGCAACCTCTCCCGGTATTGAATTTGACGCCGGGCCCTCCATACACCCTTGTTTACATTCACTTGGAATTGGATAGGATGGTTGGAATAGGATTATCGACCCGGTTATAGACACCTTGGCGGTCAATAGTTAGTAGTTTTAGTTCATGCTTAGAACGATACATTTTTTAAAAATTACTTTTGCTACTGCTTTCAATCCGTGCCATTCTAAAGTCAGTATTAATTATTACGAAGTTATCCTTTATATATACGCCAGCTTACATCTCCGGCTGAGAGTTGAATCAGGATATAACTTTATTTCTAAAATGAGGATTAAGTTTAATCCGTTTAAGATTGATTAATTCTGGAACTATATTAATATCTGAAACAAATTAAATTATTTATCCGTATACTCAAATAAACCCCTATCTCATACTCTAAACACCTTTGTGCTTATTGATCTAAATATAAATACTATCTTAAGCAACAGGTCTATCTGACTCCTCGAATGACACTTTTCCAACAAAGCGTCCGTTATAGATCACATCATTTATATTTTACAAACATTTTCCGTTATTTTGGGCAAGGCCCTTAAGTGATGTCATGACTTTTCTTAAATTTGGAGACCTCTTCCCTAATATCACAATTGGTAACGACAATATAAATCTTTTTCTCTCATGCCTCTGCCTCTCATGCCCCATAAAACATCACAGAAATGTCAATGTTACTAAAATACGGGATTGTCTCGCTATATTTAAAAGCTTACTAAATATATTTTATTTTTAAATGTTGACAATATTATTTACCACCAGCAAAGTATTTTAGTTAAATTTAGAAATCTAAATTCTATGTTACACGGTAATATATAATCTTCGGAACATATTAAATTAAAAATTAAATAAATAGAATTCTGTCTATTAGCCGGTTTTCGTTGAATTACCGTTCGTAAATACTAAAATGTTTCTACGTGTTAATAAAATACACATTTAAAAGTGTCGTAAGACCGGTAGCATATTTAGAAATTACAAGAATTAATTAACATTCAACAAAAATTTAAAAAAGTAAAATTAGCGTTCACAGCTTATGTGATTGTCGTGAAGAAGAAAAAATTGTAATTGAATTTATCTGTATTAGTACGATTCGCTAGTACATAAAGCACAGGACATTCTGTATATAGAATGTAAATTGTGGTATAGTCAGTCCAGTCGCCGCGGCCTGATGAGAGGATTGATTTTTTCATAATCATAAGCTCATCAGTTCGAAACTGGATTGAATTCTCTTACAATCTTCGGAACATATTAAATTAAAAATTAAATAAATAGAATTCTGTCTATTAGCCGGTTTTCGTTGAATTACCGTTCGTAAATACTAAAATGTTTCTACGTGTTAATAAAAAACACATTTAAAAGTGTCGTAAGACCGGTAGCATATTTAGAAATTACAAGAATTAATTAACATTCAACAAAAATTTAAAAAAGTACACGGTAATCTATTCATTTTGTCTTTAAGACATCTAGGGAACAATTAGTGGAATTTGGAATGTGTATTAACTGTAGAAAAATATTTCTCCGAAAAGTTCGACATTACCTCGGAAAACAGATCAACAAAAAATTTTACTGACTCAATTGACTTCAAATTTTTGTAGATAATGGATTGTCACATTTATCATCAACGTAAAAAATATCGTTGGTACATTTTTTGCAACCCCTTCTATTCTAGACTCGAATGTACCCAAAAGTTAACCCTAACTGATTATTACTAAAATTTATCTTTGTACAAGATTTCGACCAAAACTATCAATATTTGTGTGAATAGGCGGCAAAACAAAAATAATAAAAATGTATGACTGGAAGGTCGGAAGGATGGAAGGACGGACACGACATTTTTTTAATCGATGTTTTGGGGTCCTGGATTAATTATAGTAATTCGCCGAAAAATATGAAAATCTGGAACAAAATTTTTTTCGCGATTACAGTACTTACCCAATATTAATTCGCTATAGTAAACCAATAAATATAATTAGCCTCATATGGTGTATTATTCAAATGGTTTCCGCCTTACTGGTCACTGTCGCGACTTAGAACTACAAACCAGCTCAACCCACCTTTGCTGTCCTGTAATGGGTTACATTTAATGTTACCAATAGCCAAAATTAACATGATAAGACGTCAATTGATTACTAAAGTATGCGGTCCAAACTGATGAGCTTATAAATTAGATACAAAAAAATAAAGACAATACAATTCCTAAACTACACATCCATTGGATATTTGAAATTTCTGGAAGCTGAAACAAAATTCTCAGGAATCTCTGCAATCAAAATTAACCCATTATTATCAAATATTTACTACTTAATTAACAGGATTTAACTTATATAAATCGTATCCGATTACCACTTAGATTCCATTTTTTACTTACATTTCCTTAAATCATCTTGTTAGTAATATTCAATAAATTAGTTAGTTCAAGTCAAAACAATTTGTAAACTACGCATCATTGGCAAACCACTAACTAACCACCTATATGTAGTCGATATCAAGTAAATTTGTTAGTAATACATATAGTGAATTAGTTAGCCTAAGGCACAATTTCTAGAGAACTTGATTATTTGCTCCTTCTTGTTTCTGGAAGCAAATTGATTAAGCATTGAAACAAAATTAAAGCTGGGTTTAATTTTACAACGTGACTACTTGAACATTTACTCATTTAACTCTAATTTACGTTAAAATAACGAATAAAAGACACATTTTAAATTGATTTAAACTACACAATAATTTATCGTTGATCCGATAACAAAAATTTAACGATGATTTGATAACAGTCGTCGATTGAGATTGGGAATTGCGAAAAATGAAAAATGTGTAATTGCTATATTTACATAATTTAATGCAATATATGTAGATGAACTTTGAATTTTACGTCAAACGGTCGTGTTTCTTTTCGTTCCAAGAAAATTTGGCAATCTGTCAAATTTGTTCCATAAATGCTACAAAATGGACCAAACCAGGAGCGCAATGTGCAGGCAAATGTTTCCAGTTTTTCTATCACAAATGTGTTGAGATTAGCCTTGAGTTAAAAATAATATGGTTTTGTGAAAATGGTAGGAAAACTGAAGGTAGACTTTCGGGTTTTTTTTCCGAAAAGGGTGGGTGTTTGTAGCCCAGAGCAATGCAATCATTGAGGCCTATTGTGCATTCCTAGAGATTCCTACGTGAAATGTAGGTCTATGTCCTTGATAAACGCCGCTACCTGATGCATATCCAGTGGGTCCGCATTAGGCCACTGAGTTATGTACGCATTGAGGAACTTGAATCTTTTTAGGATGATAGCATCGCATGTGAAGAGTAGGTGTTCCGATGTCTCCTTACCGTAGTCACAGAATCTGCACTGGTCCGTAAGTGACCTTCCCATTTTATATAGATGGCCGTTAAAATGGTCGTGCCCTGTTAAAAACCAGGTAAGGGATCTTAGGGATTGGCGGTCCATCCTCGGTGCTTCTCCCAGACGTATAATATTATAACTAAATAATTTCTTGGCCTGTCTCATCCCACTGGAGGACCCCAGAGTAATTTCCTATAGTTCTGCTCGCAGTCCCTTATACCATCTGCCAAGTGGGTTTTGGAAAAAGCAATACTAGGACTGGGGCCCAGGAAATCTCGGCTTGCTCCCATCAATTTAGCAGACCGATATTATATAGATCTCGGTATTCTTATATTTATTTTGAGACATTGAAGCACACATACCTTAATATCAAGGGCCTCTGCCTGAAAAACTGTGGAGTGCTATCCAGTGGTATGCATAGTTCTAGGTCGGACCCGACTATCCTAGCACCGGTACCACCGTCTGTTTTTGATCCATCCGTATACCTTACAGAAGCTTGGCGGGGGAGGCAGGAGATATTATTCTCTACCAGTGCCGGTAAACTAATCGTAAAATTCCTCCGACAGTCGATTGTCCTTACCATCAAATCCGATAATTGGTCCAATTCCTCCTTAAAGTTTAACTTATGTAGGATACTGTTGTGTCCTGGCCTTACGGTTTTAATTTTAGCTATAATTTTTAGGCTCAGACCTCTTGAACCGGCTACTTTTTGAATGTGTAGGTGCAGTGGTGAGAGCCCCAGTATTCTCTCAAGGGCAGCTGTTGGATGCAATGAACTTATTGCTACAGTTGCACCCACACAGATTAACCTCTGGATCTTGTCCAGTATCCTCCGTGCACCAGTCTGCTCCGCCTTTAAGCACCACTGTCTTATGACGGCCCGGTAGATCCAAACCAACATTTGTGGGCTCAGTCCCCACGTTTTGCCAATCCTTCTATGGCAGGTGAAGTAGGCCTTATTCGCCTTGTTTGTGATATGATTTAAGTGGGGATTTCATGTAAATTTCTGATCAAGTACGACACCCAGATATTTAACCTCCGTTGACAGCTGGAGAGTTACCCCCCCCCCCCCAGCGCTATCGACGGGAGGACAGTTTTTCTCCGGTTAGTAAAGAGGGTGCAGTTGACCTTATTAGGATTTACCGTAGGGCCGTGCACCAATCATTTACTACCTCTAGGGCTTATTGCATCCTTTCCGCTACTGTATTTGCGAAACTGCCCCTAACCATCAAGACTAGGTCGTCCGCATAGGTAATGTTCGAGAAGTCTAAATTTCTCAGTCTGGTAAGTAATTGATCGGGGAGAGAGAACACCTCCTTGGGGGCAACCCCACTACTACGGTGATGGTTCTGTCTCCAAAAGAGGCCGTAATCCTCCTGTTTTTTAGCATGTTTAAAATCCACCTTACGGTGGAGGGGTCTTTACCCCTTGTTAATGATTGTTCATGAATTACCTCGAAACTAGTATTACCCAAAGCTCCCTGGATATCAATGCAGGAGCATAGTAGTAATTTTTTATTCTGGAGCGTATCTTCGATTTCCGATGCCAGCTCGTGTAGAGCCGTTTCTTCCTAGAGTCCAGAGGGTATCTTTGGAGAGTGTTGGATCTGATACAAAGTCCCAGAATTTTCTCCATCATTTTCAGTAAAAACTATGTGAGGCTAACAGGTCTTTAACACCTAATCTACTCTGGGGATTTTTTCCCCGCTTTTGGGATAAAAATCACCCGAACCTCCCTCCAGCATTTTGGAACATATTCCAAGCTGTAGCTGGCTCTGAAGAGTTTAGTAAGATAAGGCAACAAAGTCTGCAGGTATTGTTGTAAAAAGGCGGAATATATGCAGTCCCCTCCCATTGATTTGAAAGGTCCAAATGATTTGACTGCCTAGCTTATCCGCCCCGACGTAAAAAACTGCCTCGAGAACTCGTGAGCCTCCTTTGGAACCAGATACGGATGTAGGCTACTTGCGTTGGATTCTTTCTGATCCCTCAGTACTACACATTCGGGGAAGTGACCTCTCACTTTCGGTAGTTATAAATGCTGTTGATAACAAAAGAAATTGTGATGAAATTGAAACAGAGATATTAAGCAGAGATATTTCGCAGACCAATTTCCTTGTGCCACAAATAGTGAATGGAATAAACTAGATCAGCTGTTGTCAAAAGGGTTCAATTTAATGGAGGTATTCATTAATGTCGTGGATAAATTTGGAAGCGTACTATCGAAGCTTAACCAGAATGATAATAATTCTGCCCCATCCAATAATAATAATAACGTCGATCTAGCTTCTGATCCATTGATGAGAACTAATAATATCGAGAATCCATCAATACAGTGGGACCTCTTTCAAATATTATTAAGTCATTTACACCGCAGAAGTACATTTTACTATTGCTGCTAAGTAATACAACCACCAGTAAGGAAAAATCAAATTTTGGTGATGGTATTAAATACCTGTAAAGCGTTAATAACGAAACACCAGGAAAGAGCAATAACGAATTTTATAAACTGTTTGATCCAATTCTTTGGCCTTCCGGAGTAACAGTTAAACCGTTTATCAGCAATAATTAAAAAAAAAAACGCGGTATACAGTTATCAATGAACAACGGATAAGTGTTGTCTTCATCCAGAAATCTATTTAACCGATTTTAACATTGAATAAACAACCGAACTTTTTAACATTCTAACTTTTACTAAATTTTGTTTTAATTTTAGGCTTAATTTAAATGAAAAATCAATATCAAAGACGAAACCTGCCGTATCTAGCAACGAATTAAAACATTCTGGTTTGATTAAAGTTGGACATATTAACACACGCAGTCTATTTTGTCACATTGCTGACGTAAAACTTTTGATGCCTAAGTACAATTTTGATTTTCTGTGTATATCGAAATCATGGTTGAAGTTGTCACTTTTGTAGATAGTTTTAGTTGTGGTAAAGTGAAATTTTTGCTAGCAGAATTATTATGAGGTTTGACAAAATTTAAAATTGTCACATGCTATAACCATTCACCAGTTATGCTGATAATATTTTGCAATTATTGTTGGGGTTTGAAAAAAGATCTATTAAATTTGATCATTTTATTATTTGTGGTGATTTTAACTATCCCATGAATAGAAGTAATAGGTTTTTACTTTCTTCTAGTTGAAACACCATCCCATTTAAAATTTACCCAAATCGATTACTGACAACGTTTCTAAAACAATTGCCATGAATATCTGACGACGACTTAATATGTGTCGATTACCTGTTTAAAACTCTAAATCAAATTATAATGATATTGATCGATAGCTTAATTGTATCTCGTTACGGTGAGCTAAATTGGGGTATGACTTATTCTATTGCTAGCTCAAATGATAAGGTCTTGTTATTTAACCACCCTATTGTTACGAACTAGGCTTCTGAGTTTGTCTGGAATTTGCAATTAAAAACACTGTGTAATTTTGTTCCTCACTTTACTTTTATACAGTTTAATATTTGGGCGCTATGACAACAGATTTATTTCACTTGTTTCACGATTTAAAAGTAAACCAAAAACTGTTATTTGCTTGCCATCTGTCTGTTTATATACCAGTTTAATACTGCTCTCTAGATTTCCTTTATTGCATGTCATAAATCATCTTCATTTTTGGGTATTCTGTTTATGACCCATAATCATCTGGGAATATCGTTTATGGCTTGTAATAATCATCATTATTCATCATCGTCGACGGGCAGTGTGTATGTTTTTGTGTCGTTGTTCATTTGATTCTTCAATCTCTAAACCACGCCTTCCTTTGTACGCTACATCTTGGACGTTTTTGTTTTTCGTTCTTGTATAAAAATTGTATAACGTTGTAATAAAAACATTGGCTACGACGAGCATTAATTCATCGACTTGTGTGTTTGTACTACTCTCCAACCGTCCGAGCTTTCGCTGTTAATAACGTGAACTTGTTGTACGATGGCAGTAATCGTAATAATATTAAAGTGTTGTACAATGCACTTGTTCCTCTTAAAATGGCGTTAAATCGGATCACGACTGTGCCTTTAATGCAATCAAAGCTCGCGAGCGATGCTTCGTAAAACATAAAAGTCTCCAACCCCGCTTACATTAGATTGCTACCGTTCAGCTCGCAACAAAGTAACCTCTTTAATACGAAAAGCAAAGATTTCTGATGATGGAAAGATGATGATCATTAAAGCTATCTATAGAATTACCTCTACTGCAAAGGAGGACGATAAAATTCGGCTTCCCTTCATTAAACGTATTTTGTCATTAGTTATTTCTTCAATAAAATCTATAATAAATGACTGTCTTACTAGGTCGGTATTTCCAATTGGATGGGAAACGGCTTTGGTTACGCCGTTGGCAAAAACGTCATACTCTGTAATGATTTAAGGCCAATATCTATTACACCTGTAATATCTAAGTTCTTCGAAATAATTAAAAAAAAACAAATACAGGATTTCGATAACTTCATAATACAGCAACCGCTTCGGTTAATGTAATTGATGATCTTGCTCAGAGTTTAGATAAAAAACCGAAGGCATTTGACAGTCTTAACCATCCGTTTTATTCAAAGACTTATGCCGTCATTTTCTGTTCATTGTCTAATTATAGGGCCTCAAGATAATATTTTAGGGCCGCTTTTGTTCAGCCTATACCTGAATGGCTTGGCGAATAATATACAATTCAGTAAATTTAATTTTTATGCTGACGACATCCAAATATAACGTTAGTGGTAATATTCAGCAAATCAGCTCAGTCTTTGAAAACCTAAATAACGATTTAAACAGTATTCATAATTGGTCTAAAAAATGGTATTTGCTTAAAAGCTTTAGTTTTATCCAAACCTATAATAACAAATTCACCTAATGTTTGCATTGACCATAACCTAATACGTTATTCAGATAGTGTTAATAGTTTAGGATTAACGATTAATGGAAGCTTGTCGCGGAAATTTTTGGGGTTGAACTGCAATTAATTAGCTAGCCGAATCGTCGTGTTCAAATAAAAGGCAAATAATTTGTAATTCTTTATAAATAAACGAAAAATAAATTGAAATTCCTTTTAAGTAATTCCACTAATATTTCAGTGATAACTGATATATCGGTTCAGTATCAACACTCTGTGTTTGTCGACGTATTTTTCGTTGGCACTCTGTGAAAAATATGGCTATGTAAAATAATTATTTCATTATTTAATAAAATTATTAACTTTCATCCCTTCATTATAATTTCCTTCTATTTCCATTTCATTTGACAAAAGCTAAAAACAACGTGAAGTTAGCTTAACTAAAATCAATGTTTTTGCAAATCGAAAAAATGATCGAAATAATCTGAAAAACAAAAAAATAAAAAACAGCAACAACAAAATTTATCAGATCGATTTGAGCAGAAATAAGAAACAGATTTTTAGTACTCAGATCGATTAGATTGGAAATAAGAAGCACAGCTATTAAAAATTTGTATTTTAGCATGGAAACATACCAAAGTTAATTTTTAGTAAATCAGTCATTTTCTTTTAGTACAATACGAAACTAATAGCTCATATACATTTAATCTTTTGCTCTATTTAAATAGGCGAAAGATGTACGATAAAAGTATGCATTTTTGAATGATTTCCTTGCATATTGAGACGGCTTATTCAAAACTTATTTTTCAATACTATTTACAGCCATCCACAAATTTTTTTGGCGAACAAAAATGTAAAAATAAAAATAAAAATGAATCCGTTTATCATTTTTCGTAAAAATTGCTCAAATCATAGTAACATTTTGAAAGAAAATGAAAAATTTTAGTATGTCCGTCTCATTTTTATATATTGTTACGTTTTTGCCTTGTCAATCAAGGTTCGTATCACTAGATTGTGAATAATACAAAATCAATTCAATTTATCACCAACGAATTTATTTATATCACACAAAAATTATAACAACACTATTTATTAACGATTATTCATTCACAAAATCACTTTATATAAATTATTCTCAAATTTGACTGTACACTTTTAATTTTTATTTCCACTAAAACACTTTTTAAATCACTTTTTAATTCCTTTTTTAATCTTCACACTATTGCCTACCAAATACTACTAATTCTTACAAGTTTATACTATTGTTGTTATACTAAGTTGTTCGCCTTTTTATATACACAAACCAAATTTCTAGAAAGTTCATGACTTTTCCAGTTAGAATAGTGTAGAAATATTTAGAACGGTTTTATCATGGAAAATTCCATTTTAGTACAGTAAAACATTAAGCTATTCATTTAACTTATTCTATCACACACTAGGTGTCACCGTCACAATATGGTTAAAAATGTACTTGCACTTTTCCTCGTGTTTCTATTCTTTTGGAATATAATCTTTATTTGATTTTTCAATAACAGCGCTTCCACTTGTGGATGATAGCCATAGCTACAATTTCCCCATGTTTTTTGACAAATTTCTGAATAGATTTATAGAGGCTTATAAAAAACATTGCTATTACTACAGTAGTATATAGTTGTAATAAATTCATTTAGTAAACATCAGTTTACTTTAACAAATTTCAATACATTTGGTATTGTGACGGTGACACCTAGTGTGTAATAGAATAAGTTAAAATTAATAGCTCAATGTTTAACTGTACTAAAATGGAATTTTCCATGATAAAACAGTTCTAAATGTTTCTACACTATTAGTACTGGAAAAGTCATGAGCTTTCTAGAAGTTTGGTTTGTGTATATACAAAGGCGGACAAGATCGAATTGGATTATTCGAATTTGGAACGCGATTTGGAACTTGTAAGAATTAGTAGTATTTGGTAAGCGATAGTGTGAAGATTAAAAAGGAATTAAAAAGTGATTTAAAAAGTGTTTTAGTGGAAATAAAAATTATAAGTGTGATTTTGTGAATTTTTATTAATAAACTGTGTTGTAATAATTCTTGTGTTAACTAAATAAATTCGTTGATGATAAATTAAATTGATTTTGTTTTATTCACAATCCAGTGATACGAACCTTGATTGACAAGGAAAAAACGCAACAGTATTAAATTTTTTTTTAAATTTTATTAATTAGTTTTTTTTGTTCTTTTGTCCTTGCCATTGAGCCGCCAAAAACCATTCACCCATTCCACACGAGTCGCGCTTACGCTGTTGCATTTCTTCGTCTCTTAACTCTTTCTATTGGTTTTGCCTATAAACTAAATTTTGTTTATAGGCAAAAACAGTGCAAAGAGGTAAGAGACGAAGAAATGCAACAGCATAAGCGCGACTCGTGTGGAATGGGTGATTTTCTAGCACATAATAATATTTCATTTTGAACGACAAATGAAATTTCTAGATTCTACTGCAAATGTATTGGTTTTACTATGACAACTTAAATTGCGATTATCACTATGAATGGTGGCCATAACTTATAACATAATTCTGACCAATCACCAAAGGCCTTATTAGCTACATTTTTTATTCGTTCACAATAGCTGCTATCGAGAGCCGTCATATAAAAGTGGCTCCCGATAGCGCTCCATATAAATAGGTACAGCCAAATATTTTGTATATCAAGTTTTCGAATAAATAGCACGTCAAATATAAATTTAGGTATAGAAAATTGACTGCTCGAGAGAACAAAAAACACAGCTATTGTTTCATAACAAGCAGCATATCAACATAAAATTCCTTACCGTAACCTAGGTTCTATGTATCAGTGCTTGGTAGACCATTTTTAGTACTCGAACTGGAACAAGGGAGCGAGCAATTCCAGCTAAGATTGAAGAAAATAGATTTTGTATTAGGGCTAATTTGCAATTTATGAACATTCGGCCATTTACTTAAAATCTCAAGATCGTGATTAATTGTCGCTTTAATTGTTACATAATTTGCCCCCTCATATGCAAACGTCATATTATCTGCAAATGATCTGCATTTCCCTTTAAAATTAAGCAAAAAGACTGATTTTATCTATAGTAAAAAATATGGTTGGCCCTAGTACACATCCTTCCAAACAACTTCCAATTGGTACCTTCTGTAATCAATTAACAATAATGGAGCAAATCCAATTATAAATAAAACCTTTGAACCCGTTATACCAAAGTTTATTAAATAAAACTTGATGATCAATCATATTGAAAGCCTTACGTCTAAGTTGAAATCCAAATTGGCATCAACTAAACTAATTATGTTTATTTAAAAATTTCAAACGCGGTTTAACAGCCTTCTAAAATTTTTTTGATATAACTGGAGAAAGTGACCGTTTTCAATCGGCAGACTTACAGTAGCCACTTTCAGACAATCCGGAAAAACCCCTTCAGATAAACTATGAGTTTTAAAATAGCGCTACCTAATCAATAATCGATATATTATATCCATTTATTTTCAAAAGAACTTGTGATATTAAATTCTTCATATGAGGAAAGTGGTTTAAAGAGATACAATTCTTAATGGAATGATCGAATTTGCGACACAACGTTAAAAAAAATGTATATTGAAGTTACTAACTATATCAACCGGTAAAATTACTTTATCGTTAGACTTACTTATTATAACTGCGATTTTATTTGGGCGCTACTATTTTTTTGGTGATAGTAAAATTGATGGCTCGTTGAAATTTATCTATGTATTGTAGAATTTTACTTTGCCTTATTTTATTTGTTGTTTTAGTTTATTCGCAAATTGGTAGTAAAGAGCTAATATACATATATTATAGTATCTAATATTTTGACCGTCGGGCGATTCTTCTTGTTAATTAATATAAGCAAATATTTGCTAGTCCATGGTTTCAATTTAAAATTAACATTTCATGGGTTTGCATAGCACATTCACATTAAGACATATGTATATTGCAAACAAACGCATATGAAATACTGGAAATATCATAGCAATATAATTCGGCTCAATGTTATTTTTTTTAACTCTTTGGGTTAATATCTGGGATTGAAATCGGAACTCATTTTTTTTTTTTCAACGGTGATGAATCTTTTTTTGGGATATTTGTTGGAAAGTATCGATTTAGATGATCAATGTAAGAAGATTTTTGCTTTTATTATTTTTAGTTTTAAGTTTTCTTACTTAGTGTAGACATTCCGTCCGGATGGTTTATTCTAAAGTTTGCAAAATTGGCAAAAAAAAATCAAATTTATTATTTAACGGCAATACCGTTAAATTAAGTGAATAGGGTGATGCTTTACTTTAATGATTTTACCAAAAAGTGGGTATTATTCAAACCAGCTTTTGGCCACACTGACTTAGGTATCGATTTAATTTTTTATAAACATATTTTGTGGAGTGAATAAAAACAAGTAAGTTCTTTAACTTATGTTTTCAAGTATCTGCTTGTAAGCAGGTGGAATAGTGGATACTTGAAGTTTAAGTATGTAACTGCTTGCTCTATAAGCAAACACTTAAAAATTTCCCAGTACCTGCTACAAGGTTGGGTACAAGGAGACGTGACTTTCAGAATGGCCCGCATTATTAATATTCGAAAAATGAAAAATTATCGTGAACGCCGTGGGATGTGAGGATCGAACCAAAAGTACACAAATGTTGAGGTTTGATCGGGGATCAGGGTTGAGGTTTAATCGGGGATCGAACTAACTATGAAATGGAGTCATTTTCGGTATATATATATATATAAAACTAATTTTAATTTGGTGTTTAAAAACACCAGCCAAAGATGTGTGCTCAATCTGCAAAATGTATTTTAAGGAGCAAATCAAAACCGAAACCAATACGACGAGAAGAAATAATATTTTAACCAATCGTGTTATCAATGTGTTCGCAAATTTCTGGGCCAAAGCATTTTTCAATTTGTTGCAAGAGGTGAAACCGAACCTACTGACAATATTTATCGACTGCCAATGGATATGGTGCAACCAATGATTCCTGACCAAGCGTGTTTGGTTCTTCTCACGATAGGTTGGCGCGTTAAAACGTATACCATATTTATATACATGAACCGAATTCCTAGCATCAATCATAGTCGCTTAGTTGCAGATGGATGTGGTGGACAAAATAAAAATAGCAAAATGCCAATCAATCTCCATCATATATCGAAAAAATTTAATTGATTTTGCCAGTTATGGGCCATTCATTTATACCGCCAGATCGCGTATTTGCGATGATTGAAATAGTGGTACGCTCGAAACAGACAATTATACTTCCTGACGAGTATAAGGAAATGTTTGAAGGGCACGGAACTATAGTAGAACTAATAAATTTTTTATTTTTGAAAAAATAAAATTAAATAAAACACTGAATATTTTTTATCTTATAGTGATAATTAAAATTTTTAATAGCCAAGCTCTTTGTCAACAGTCTTAAATATTCTAAATTTAATGTTGAATGTTTGCCCTATTTATAATTAACTCATACATTGTATGGAAACATCCCGGTCAAAGAAACAATAGACATCATCACGAAATTATTGACACTCAAAAAGATTCACAAAACAGAAATAGTTCAAGCCATAAATATAATTAAAGTAATAACTTCACAGAATTATTTTACACACAACCTCCATTACTACAAACAAACAGAGGGTCTACCCATGGGCAATCCATTATCAGGCACACTTGCTGAAATATTTGTTAATAACCTAAAAGAAAAATTCATCCTAAACCAGCTGAACAATTCAAGAAAACACATAACATATTTGCACAGATATGTCGATGACATTTTAAACCTCTTCACCGGTCCTACAAGGCAACTAAAAATACTACACAATTACATAAATAACCTCCATCCAAACATCAAATTTACTTTAGAAACGGAAGACAATAACCAGATCAATTTTCTTGACATCACCATCACCAAACCAAGCATACTATTCATTACACATCGAACCACCCCCAGCACAACATGATCAATCGATTAAACAAAATTCTTATGAACCACACAGATTACACAAACGAAATACAAATCATAATCATAAAACACATAGCGACCAGCAATGGATACAAAGATAACATGATTGATAATATGAATTACAGATTCATAAGGAGAGAATATTTGATATCGCCCAAAACATTGACCACGGAGAGAGTAAACAACCACAAATACATCACATTAGAGTATGACCAAAAACATCTATAGTTCCATAGAATTATAGATGCTTTTGGTATGACACAACCACATTCAATATAACACGCAGAATTTTCGGACAATACGAATACAAAACAGCAAATAAAACATCGAATAAATTAGAACACCTCATCAACACCAACAATACATATAATGAACATCAATCAGGGGTATGTATACAAATTAAAATGCGACGATTGTGACATGTTTTACATAAGCCAAACTGGATGAAATTTCACCACAAGATTTGTTGAACATATGAAACAAATAGGTAAACCCAACATAACATCTAACTTCGCACAACATCTGACACAACAACACCACAATTGTTCCAGCTTTGATAGTAATGTAGAAATTCTACACAGAATGCCAAAAGATGAAAGATTGAACAGAGCTGAAGAGTTGGAGGCTTACAAACACAGGCGCAATCCACAACTACTCAATGACCGAATGCCTTTCAACGCAATGTATGAGTTAATTATAAATAGAGCAAACATTCACCATTAAATTTAGAATATGTAAGGCTGTTGACAACGAGCTTGGCTGCTCGAAACTAGGCCGTATATATAAAAATATAAAAAGTTTTAATTATCACTATAAGATAAAAAATATTCAGTGTTTTATTAAATTTTATTTTTTCAAAAATAAAGAATTTATTAGTAAATAAGTGATAAAAGGGCACACATAAATAGTCCCCTCTAAAATAGCAATATAGTAGAACTAGCCACCAACTTGTCCTGTAAGGGATTGGAAATCGGAATTAAAATCTGTGGTGAAACCACCGGCAGGCTTACACTTATACCATTCAACAAGTGTAAGCGGCTTACACTGACTAAAGAATCAAAAGGTTCGATATATTTATAAGAAGAGAGACACCATATAGATCAGATCTTAGAGTTGGTATAGCTTTTACCAAGAAAGGGATAAAATTCCGAACTATGACTCTTCCTACTGAACTGGAGGTTGGTGTAAAAATTAACCAAAATAAACTGGCGGATGTTAATAAATTGTTGGAAGATCATTTCAGTCTGGTGGGCTGGCGAGATCAAGATCAACTTGCATTTTATATAGAAGAGATAGAAATGTGCGAGTTTCATTACGTCGATGAGGGGCTAGTCGTATAATTTAATTGAATTAATAATTAGTCAGATTGTGATGAATTGTGATAAACACTAATACACCACTGTAAAATATGTAACGTAAATCAAACAACCTATTTATGGTACGAGCTAGGCAAATTTCGAACGAAATGTCATTTTGTGTGTTAAAGCAAAACAACAAAATAAAACTCGAGTTTAAATTTCAATTTGTTCGAGGCAAGTTAATTAATTTTAAATTATCTAAAATGTCATTAAAAGTGCAAATATTTGATCGAGAATATTCGAAAATATTTGATATAACACCATCGTCATCGTGTATATAAACAACAACAAATGTAAACAATTAAACAATTTTGTTTGACCTCTTCATTTATATTTATAAAATGTTTTATAGCCTTAGCTTTCGTAACCTATTCTGATTCATTCTCAAGAGCAAAAACGCTTTGCTTTTGAGAATGAATCCGAATAGAATACGAAAGCTAAGGCTATAAAATAATTTATAAATATAAAAGAAGGGCTCAAAACTAATAAAAAAATTTGTTAAATTATTTAAATACTGGCTCAAAAAAACACACTGTGTTTATGCTATTTATTTCAGATCTGTCAGAATTTCACTGATATATTATTTTCACTATAAATTATTTATTTCGATAATAACTTTGGTTATTTGTATTTTTATTAATTTGAAATATGATATATGAACAATTTTCCGATGAGTTGTTTTACAACCGGAAAAACTATAAGCGCATTATAAGGGCGCAATTCTGGGATCAATTAAACCCCTTTGATATAGATGATGGAAGACAAGTTAGTTCCTTAGAAAAATATTAAATAAAACAATAATAAATTTGTAATTTACCATTAATAAAATCTTTAATTAAAAAATAGAAATTCTCACCACAAATTCTCACTGCACTTAATTTTTGTGCTACCTGTCGAATTTCAACCGCCGGTAGGAATGAATTTCCTCTGTAATATGTCTCAAACGAAAGTCTCTGAGTGTATCATGAATCCTCTCAATAAATATCCTTAACAATCACGTGAAGTTCCCAATAAGCGAGGACGAAGTTTCTTCTATCAAAGTGGGGTATGTTTGACTGAAACTAATTTAAAATACAGAGCTAGAAGTATTTTATTTATTTATGTAATTTTTAGATTCTTTGAAAAAACGGTGTGCCAGATGTGGTTGGCTTAATTGAAGGGAGCCAGGCTAAAATATGTGCCCTCAAGAAATCAGTTGAGACTATGTACATGAACCACGTAGACTACGTCGATTGGTTGCCTGTTGAAAATTTTTCTTCAGAAAATGGTCGTAAACTTGCACTCACTGCGAGTTTATGTAAATATTCTGTTGAAAAATTTTCAGCAGGGTCGCATTCGATTTAAAAATATTTTATTCGGAAGGGGAAATTTGTTTACGAAATAGACTACGTCGATTGGTTGCCTGTTGTAAATTTGTCAGCAGAATATTTACGTAAACTCGCACTCAGGATATGCATTGCAGCCGTGGCTAATTGTTCCAATCCCGCAGTCAAATAACTAAATGCTTAACAAAACTAAGATTTTAATAAAACACATGCAAGTGTCAGGAATGCTGTGAACGCTGTTTTGCACTGTTGAAAGTTCGATTTAGGTATTTTAAATCACCCCCAATTCGGCAAAAAGGTGTCCGTAGCCGAAACTCATTAAACTGTTTCAGAGAATTTGTTCGAACTACTTGAAACATATATTTTCAGCCTTAAATTTACTCCTCGTAGAGTCACTGACTAAAAAAGCAGTCTTAGTTAACGTCCATTCCAAAATTTACAAGTAATATTAGCCGTTATTGGTCTTACAAAATAGTCTTATGTAAGACCGACAATTTTGATGGTCTTAATTTGCAATTTCTCTTGCAACAAAATGATACTGAACCGTTCGGGTTTTTGGGTTTGGGTTGAAAGTACAATTTTGGGAGCAATGGATAGTAAAGATAATATATAGTTGTGATCCATGATAATGACCGTATTATCATACATATTTAAAATTTGAAGAGAGTGAAAATAACACAAACATTTGGTGAGGGAATATGATGGTGGTCGTTCATACAAAAAATAAAAGAAATAAAAATGCAATTAGAGAGGTTACGACAAGCGGCACATCTCATGATACCTTGAGTATATAAACGATGGTCAAACGTAAAAACGAGGCAGTATATTCTAGAATTTTAGAAGAAATTTTTTGTTAAGGGAGTAAGTCCAGAGTTTTTGTGTTGCGTGAGGTCTGGTGTAGTGATATTTTTGGCTTCTGAGTTCGTCTGGATTTAGCAATTAAAAACACTGAGTATACTTTTATGTCACTTGACTTTATTTCACGTTACTTTTATACACTTTAATATTCGCTTTTACTTTACTTATTTAAATCGGTCCGGTTGCCACTGGTGTTGCCTATGACAACAGATTTATTTCACTTGTTACACGATTTTTTTTTTTGGCCGAAGCAACGTATTGCTGGGATTTTTTTTGTGTGCCGATGTCTTGACCACACAGAATTGGTGATATTGACTATCAGAGGCAATCGGAGTGAACCAGAAAATAGGCCGATATCGACATGTAGAGTTTGTGCTTTTGTTAGTGTGAATTAGCGGCACATAAGTAAGGGGTCGCAAAAAAATAAGTGCCTTACACAACAGGTTTCCTACGAGGAAAAGGGGGCAAAAATATTACAGTTTAAAGGTTTCTTACGACCTTTAGACGCAAACATCGATTTTGGCGTGGAGTCGCCATTTAATTATGTGTGTTTTGTGTAGTTATTTGGACTATCTCCGAATGCCATTTATACAGAAAGAACAGTGGGAAAAGAAGTGAGTGATTAAATTTTATATAAAGGAGTTGAATTAAATATGACTTTAAGTATGACTTTAAATTAAAACTGAATTCTTATATAAAAAGCCAAATAATGGCAAAATATTTATATTCGTTTGTAATCAATTTACAAATTATATGATAATACCATGTAACAAGCGCTTACAAACTTATTTAAGCCTCCTTCTAGACTTCTGGCACTCCATTAAACCCCTCTAACCTTGTTCATTATTTTTTCCTCTTGCTCACTAAATTTAATGTTCGATGGTTTGCCCCTCCAGTACCTTTCCTTTTACTTCAAGACGAAGATTTGTCCAGCACTGTATAATACGAATAAATTATTTAGATGATAAACTGATGATAAATTTTCCATTGATTTTCGCTGGACCAATTTCTTTAGCCACTCCAATTTAGCCACTCTTGGATCTGTTCCCACACACTATATGTAAACTGATTTACCTAGGCTGGCTGAAAAAGTTGCCGTTTAAAATTAGAGATTTTCCTATACCATGTTCACCAATGATTTTTATTTATTTTATTTTTAGAAATTCTTTCCATTTTATTATTATTAATTAATTAGTATCTAAAACAATTAAAAACAAATCAGAATTTGTAAAAAATAAATCATTATAAAAATAAATATTATGTTTTACAGAAATGTATATCTTATAAAATTTATTTCTAATGTTTATCCAAAAACATAACCTAAAAAAAATTTCGCTATTTTTTCTCACCAAGGAATATACCTGAGGGGTGCATTTATAACATTTCACACAACAACAATAAGCGATTCTCGATGTCCAAATGAAAACGAATTGTGAAAAAACGCTGAATACACTGTTTACACTGTAAACAGGCATTTTATCGAGTTTCAGACAGGGTTTCGAACCGAACCCGAACCCGAACCTCGAACCCGCTCCGGTTCAAAGATTTTTAGTAATTTTTTCGAACCTGAACCTGAACCCGAACCCAACATTTTGCGGGTTCGATTCAACCGGGTTCCGGGTTGACAAAAAAAAATCGCTTATTATATACAGTAGAAAAAATTGCATATTATATAAAGGATAACACAAAATCGAGGGGAACAACTAAATATTTCGTGTTTTCAGAATTTCGTGTTGAGCGAAAATAATATGAAGAAACAGTGGAACTGGGAACAAAAGAATGTTCTTGTTATCCGATATTTCGTGTTATCCGTTTTCGTGTTAACTGAATTCCACTGTATATTATTTATCATAATCCAACAATTTAGACAGCTGGGGGCCTATTCTCGAATTTCACATCCATTTTCCACATGTGGACATCAGTCAATGTTGTCAAAAAATGGTTCGAAAATTGTAATTCGTATATAAAACACATGCGGCATTGACATTTTCCCATATGGGGAATTTTTCCACATGCTTATACCCATTCGGAAATATTCCCTTAGTACCGAAAAAATTCAATTTTTATGAGTTTTGACAGATGTTCACATGTGGAAAATGGATGTGGAATTCGAGAATAGGCCCCTAGGACTAACTTTGAACTAAACGTATAACAGAAGTTTACTGTTTATGAATCCTTTTCACGGGTCCACAAGGAGAAAAATATTATGGAATAGTGGGAAAACCATCAAATTTAAATTTCACCTTTATGAGAAGCTGCGAAAGTTGTGTTAGCGATTCCTGCAACGAAAGTCAGTGTGGAATGGACATTTACGGCTTTAAAGTTTATTTTAGCACCACAAAGGGCACACCTTCAAGAAGAATCATTAAGATATATCCTATTCGTCAAACTAAACGAAATGTTTTTAATGAAATAAATAACGTCATCTCAGTATTTAAGTGATACAAACGCATTTTTGTAATTTTGGAGTGAGTACTGCCATTTTACGTAAAAATGTAGACTGTATCGTCAAATCAGTTTACAACGTAGTTATTATACCACTTCGTCAGTCCAGTATTTGAGTAACACAAATGAATTTTAGTCAATTTGCAGTTAGGACCATCACATTAGATAATGGCAAACCTAACTTCCAAATGATCAGAATGCGTTTGTAACACTTAAATACTGAGGTGACTATATATAGATTTTTTCTAAATATCTGTGAAGTTTTATTTTTTTACTAACCCGAACCCGAACCCGAACCTGAACCCGAACCCAATTATTTTCTTGCTTTGAACCTGAACCCGAACCCGAACCCAAAATTTTGCGGGTTCGAAACCCTGGTTTCAGATAGATTTCCCCTAGATGATACAGCAATTGGTTTAAATATTAGCTAAATAAATGATAAAGTAGATTCCTTTAATCAGTTTTCGTCATTGCCTGTCAAAATATGAAATAAATTATAAAAATGGCCAAATTAATTTTAAAACTTAACCAAATTAATTATTGGATTATTATATTATAGTTTCATTGCACATTTAATGCTAAAAATAGAAATTTAGTTTTTATAGAATTTTATTTCCATATTTATGATGTTCTCACCGTCAAAATGGTCGGTGAGAAAGTCTTATCCATAAGAAAAAATGTTGACGTCATTTTTCCCTTCTCAAGGAACATGAATCGGAAATGCGTATTTCTCACTGAAAATACTTTTCATTAAACTTTTCACGGAACGAGAATTCATACCCAGTATTCATCAAACTCAATATCAATCACATTGTCTTAAAAATTTTAGAATATAGTTGTACGCCTCTGTATCTTCAGTACATAGCCTAATTCAGAATGTTTTTATATATTTGTTCCCCTTTATATTCATAGGCCTTTTCTTTAAATCTAGTATTGATTTGTATTGCTAATGTCGTTTTTTATTCGCTTCGTGTTTTTTTATTCGCCTCCAATAGCTGCTGTAGAGAGCTATTATTTTTCTACATCTAAGTTGAAATTATATGCGTGCTATTTATTTCAAAATTAAATTTATTTAATGCCAAACTATAATTTTTAATTCAATTGTATAGCGAAAACTTGATATAAAAAATATTTGGCTCTACCTATTTATACGGAGCGCTATCGGGAGCCACTTTTTATATGACGGCTCACGATAGCAGCTATTGGGATCGAATCAAAAAACGCAGCTACTGTTATCTACTCATAAAAATGTTTAGGTGTAACAAGTAATTAGTATAGCTGAGCCGGTAGCGTTTCTGCTGTAAGTTGCAAATGTCAGGTTGAATCGTAAGAGTTGGTTTTTCAATTTTTATTATTTATTTATTTTTTCGATTCCTTTATGTATATGAAAAGAAAATTGTAGTTTTCCAAGGTACTCTGCCCAAGGGTTAGTGGACTTTATAAGAAAGATGAGGTATTATGGCATTATCTCAAATTTACTTGAATTTTATCATCCAAAAAGAAACAATCTGACATTTCAACTAAAATTGACGATTTTTTTGTTTCTATTGGTGATAATATACCGGTTTTCGTGTGAATTTTTATAAAGTGTTATAACATTATCATAAATAGCCAGATTTTCAATATCTAGAAGTTTAAAAAACACAATTTTCGGTCCATGATTTTGGCACCAGTTATTGATCCATAACTAGTTTGGTCATTTTTAAATTGTTTTTTTTTTGAAATTTAGAATGGTGACAGTCAATGATGAAGAATATTGTTTATTGATTTTTGTTAATGGCTAATTTTAATTTGTTGCGACAATATTACGAATTATAATACACGCTAATTATTGTAAATATATGATTATTAATGATTCAGTAGTTTAAGACGATTTTGGAGTGATTTATTACTCTTAGTATTTTGCTGTTTTTGTTGATACAATGATTCAAGATCACTTTTTTTGGTCCACGTGTAGAACTGGGCTTCTGAGTTCGTCTGGATTTAGCAATTAAAAACACTGAGTACTTTTATGTCACTTGACTTTATTTCACGTTACTTTTATACACTTTAATATTCGCTTTTACTTTACTTATTTAAATCTGTCCGGTTGCCACTGGTGTTGCCTATGACAACAGATTTATTTCACTTGTTACACGATTTAAAGTAAACTAATAACTTCCCTGCTTGCCATCGGTCGTGTTTATATAGCAGTTTTAGGGCATTGCCACATGCAACCGGCATTTCAAACCGTCAAATCCAATTTTTCACAAAATTGACCGGTAAAATATAAAATTAGAGTATTTTGAATGAAATTAAATAATTTTTAATAAAATTTTCTAAGAATATGGTGGAGCTTATAGAATTGAACTATTTGATAATAACTTTCATATTTCAAAGTGAAATAACTTGGCCATAATAGGATTTAATGTTTTAAAATGCCGGTTTTCGGAGCAACATCTATATAATGCCCTCGAAATTTCCTTTATTGCCTGTCATAAATCGTCTTCATTCTTGTGTATTCTGTTTATGACCCTGTTTATCTGGGAATATCGTTTATGGCTTCTCATAATCATCATTCATTATTATCGACGGGCCGTGGGTATGTATTTGTGTTGTTGTTCGATGTTTCGATGTTCACAATAAATAATTGTAATAAAAACATGATCTACTACGAGCATTGAGAACCATCGACCTTTATGTTCATACTACGCGCCAACCATCTGAGCTATCGCTGTTCATAATGTGACCTCGTTATATGATGGCCATAATCGTCACAATATGTTACATTGATACTTTTTTAAATGTTCTTAGTATTATAATTACGATTATACCATAGAAGAATTACTAGTAATTCTTCTATGATTATTCTGTAAATTCTGGGTGGTCATTTTGTGGTGCTATATCACACCTTTATATCACTAGTGGAGACTTTTTTTGTGTGATATAAAAAAATGGAGAAAGTCTACAAACACACCCCTGCAAAATGAATTTTAAGGGGAAAATGATGAATCAAAGTGATAAGTTGACGTTTCCACATAACCTCAAATGACATTATATGAAAATTTTATACGAAGTGCTATTTGTGTGATGATAAAGTAATACTTGAATGCAAAGATGCTTATTATTTAAATAAAATGTTAAAAATATAATAATCATTCCTTTGTCAATCAACAATATTATTTTGCACTTAGTTTCATGATAATTTTCATTCATTTTTTTAATATCCCAATTTAGTGGTTTTCCATCAAACTATTTGGAGTTTGATCAAAAACAACCAAATTAAAGTTTCAAAAAAATTAATGAAAATTATCATGATACGAAGTGCAAAACAAAATTGTCGATTGAAAAAAGACCAATTAATATATTTTTAACATAACATAACTTGAAAAGCCTTTGATTTGTTAGAATTTGATGTTTAAACATTGACCAATATTTGCATTTTGTGGAGTTATGTTAGATGGTTTATGTTGATTTTTGTTTAAGAATATTTTTTTGTCCTTTGTGAGCTCCCGAAGAAATTTGTTATTCTAGGCAACTAGAATGTTATTTTTAACCAAGATATACAGAAAATAAAGGTACAATATTGCGCATGCTGTTGCTATACTTTTTTCGCAATTTGACGTCACGTGTTGTCAAAAATGCTGATATTTATATGGAGTTTCGTGATATTTTTATTAATTTTTTAAATAAATGGAAATAAATGAATTTTTTTTTATTCTTGCCATTTATTGTTTTTCGACTTTATGTTAAAATTAAACATTTCAATTTTTATTTTAGTTATATACTGCAATACTTTTGGAATTAAATCGCGAAAATAGGCATGTTTTAATATTCGTGTCTAGAGCAGACTGTTTGAGCACATTGCATAACAAGTTTCGGAATTTATGAGTAAATTTTTTTTGTTAAATGCAGAGAACGTTTAGATTTTAATTATTTAATTCAAAAATTTGGGAGTATTCGATTTTAAATATACTAAATTTGAATAATTCCTATTGCAACAAAACTATCAGTTGTACTTCTGATAAGAACACATATAGAACACTAAACAGTGAATGGGTGTTTTGATGTAGTTGTAGCGAAAACCATAAGACAATAAATGAAATAAGCCAGAGATTTAATTTTAATTTATAGTTTTATTTATGTTTTCTATTAACTGGGCGTTTAATAACTGAATTTTAAAAAACATTTTACACCTAAAAAACAATTTTTTGTGAACTGAAAACAATAATTTGTGAACTGAATTTTTATTTAATATATTTTTACATTTACATATATTTAACGTTGAATATGAACATAATATTTGAATAGGTACGTGGATACCAATAATTTGAAGCCAAACGAAAATAGATGGCAAAAATTTGAGTACATAACGTAAAGAAATAAAAATTTTAATAATTGGTACGTACATATGTTTAAATGACAAAAAACATTTAATAATTTAATTGTTTTATGTTATGTACTCATAATTTTGTCTACCCTTTTTTCCATTTATCTTAGACATTATATACTCGAAGGAATTATTTCTCAAATATTTGGACCATAAAAAAAATATAAAGCATAAAAAGGGTCTCGGTAAACTATCATTATCAATTGTAAATACGGTTTGTAAAAAAAAATTACGATTATTCTTGATTTATTTAAAAAATTAATCAAAAAACCGCCAAACTTCATATACAAATGTGTTTTGTTGACTACACGTGACGTGATGCGCAAAGAAAGACAAAAATGAGACACGGGAATATACTACCTATTTTTTCTGTTTACCTTGATTTTTAACAAATAATTTACTACACAAAATTAAAATAATTGTTGATTTTTGTATTTCGTTTTTCTTGTAAATGTAACAATAACCCATTAATTTTATTTCAAAAATATATAAATGATCATTTTGTTAATAAATATCATTCATTTATATTTCGCGTCAATGTAAATTTCATTCATTTTTTGATATTTTTATTAGAGCTTTTTTTAACTAAACTCCATATAAAACAAATGTAAACAACAAAATAATTTTTTTTCCACTTGTAAAAGTAAGACGGAAGAAGTTGTGGTATTTTTCATTTAAATCATTATGCGACGTGACGATATTCATCCATGACAACACCGTAGTTAGCTACGACAATTTATTTTTCGCACAGTATCGCCAAATGTGATATATTACCACAAAATGACAACACTGCAAAATGAATTTTAAGGGGAAAGCAATGAATCAAAGTGATGATTTGACACGTAACCTCAATTGTTGATTTTTATATTGCTATGTAATATAAAAATCAACAATTATTTTAGTTTTATGTATTAAATTGTATGTTAAAAGAACCATTCTAGTAGCCTTGAATAACAAATTTCACAAAAACAATCATCCTTCTAAAAGAAATGGGCAAAAAATAAGCAATTCTTAAACGAAAATCAACATAAACCATCTGACATAACCTCACAAAATGCAAATAATGGTCGGTGTTTAAACATGAAATTCTAATAAACCAAAGGGTTTTCTAGTTATGTTAACTTAAAAATATAATAATTAGTCTTTTGTTAATCAACAATTTTGTTTTGCAGTTCGTATCACAGTAACTTTCATTCATTTTTTTTAAACTTTAATTTAGTTGCTTTCGATCAAACTCCATATAGTTTGATATAAAACAATTAAATTAAAATTTAAAAAAAATGAATGAAAATTATCATGATATCAACTGCAAAACAAAATTGTTTGTTATCAAAAGACTAATTATTATATTTTTAAGTTAACCTAACTAGAAAACCCTTTGATTTATTAGAATTTCATGTTTAAACACCGACCATTATTTGCATTTTGTGAGGTTATGTCAGATGGTTTATGTTGATTTTCGTTTAAGAATTGCTTATTTTTTGTCCATTTCTGTTAGAAGGATGATTGTTTTTGTGAAATTTGTTATTCAAGGCTACTAGAATGGTTCTTTTAAGATACAATTTAATACACAAAACTAAAATAATTGTTGATTTTTATACTCCGTTTTCCTGTAAATTTAACAATAATCCATTAATTTTATTTCAATAATATATACATGATTATTTTGTTAATAAATATCATTTATTTATCATTAGCGTCAATGTAAATTTCATTCATTTTTTGAAATTTTGATTAGAGGTGTTTTTAACCAAACTCCATATAAAATAAAATTAAACACAAAATAAACAATTTTTTCCACTTGTAGAAGTAAGAAGGAAGATATTGTGGTCATTTTCATTCAAATCATTATACGACGTGACGTTGTTCATCCAAGTTGGGACCGCAGTAAGCCACGACAAATGTCAGTTTATCACAGTTTTATCACCAAATGTGATATAGCACCACAAAATGACCACCCTGGTGTAGGCACAGATAATGAACAAAAGGATAGAAGGTAAAACCAAAATCCCATATAAAATCATAAAAACAACTGAAGCCGCTTTCGTTTGTTTTTTGTCTTTCTTTTTTACCAACGCCATATTGGTTAGAAAAATTGTTTCATTTGATGTTTTAGTTTTTTAAACTTTACAAGGTAAATCTTGAATAAAAAAGAAAAGTGTTCTTTCTAAAAATAAATTTATTTGTTAAAAACATGTATAAGTGTTGTGTGTATAAGTGCAAAAATACCCGATATAAAGCAAAAATTGAGAAAAAAGGGATTACATTTCACCGGTAAGTACATTTTTATTTGTTTACAATTATTTACATCACTTCTACACAATGATTTTAAATTTTTTCGAATTTTGTACACTTATTTTATACACATCAGTAAATTCGCTATGTTTTATAATGTTCTAAGCAGACACAAAAAAAAAATGTATTTCATAAAATTGTAATTAAAGTCCAAATTTCAAGTTTCATTCGTACAAAAATTTTATTTTGACAACTCATATGAATCGCCATTGCAACATGACGAAAGCAAAGAATAAGACCATAGGCGTCTCATTATATTCAATATTATAGAAGTTTAATAAACGAGAAAATCATATGAGAAAATGTTATTACAAGTTTTAAAAGTTTTATTACTTTAGCTACGTTGTAAATTGTTATTTTTATGTTCATTGCAGTAACTGTAAACTATTATGATAAATATACTTATCTAATACTTACACAACACACATAAGAATCATTATCATAATTATGTACACTTATAACAATATTTTTTTTATATTAATTATACTCCATTAAATGTATTACCCTACATCATATATGTATAACTGATAAAACAATTTTATTTATATTGAGATAGATATTTTATAATATAAATAGGAAACATTAAAAAAAATATGCAACGCCACTGGAAAAAAGAAAACAAAATAATTTGTCGGCCATCCCATCATGGTTTTGTCGCCAACGATGATTTTGTCGGCCATCTTGGTTTATAAATTGCTTCACTATTTTAGTTTAGTTTCTGTTCTCTTTGTAATTTTTCTATGGGTGTAGGGCAGTATTAAGCGCAGCTAGGTTAATTTAAGTAGTTTATTTCTCCAAGTCAAACTTGTTCGCGAAAATTTTTTTTTTTACTTCTATGGTACTGAAATACACTTTGTTTTTGATTTGTATTATTTATAAAATTTAAAAAGGTGCATTCTTTTTCTCTCACTAACAAACACTAAAATCATGAGATACTAAGTTTGACACTGATTGGATGAATTTTGTTCCTTTGTTTACGTTAAGTTAGCATTTATTACTTTGGTTGGTTTTTTGTTTCTTTTCGTTTTAGATTTCCAGTAATCCGGTTCGGTTTGGATGAAGCAATTTATTTGTAAGTATTGCGCATCAATCACGTCGTGTCGTGTTTACACTTGAGTGTAATGTCGTTTAACAACCCCAATGTAGTTTTAAAATCTATGTTAGTCGATAGGTCTTTGTTAAATGTAGCTAGTTTCAACGTGCAAAGTTTAGTCCCAAATATTGACGAAATTCGTCACATTTTTAATGGTGCTTCAGTGGACATTCTTTGTTTCTCTGAGACATTTTTAAATCCGAATATCCCTAATTTAGCTTTGGCCATCAAAGTTTATAATATATTTAGGAAAGATAGAGCGGTACCTCCCCTTAATTATGGTGGTTTATGTATGTTTGTAGGAGATCACATTAAGGCTAGATTAGTTACCATACCTTCTTCCATTTCAGAATTGTTAGTATCGGATTTAGAGTTTTTATTTGTCAATGTTTTCATTAATGGTCGTAAAATCTTAGTCGGTACCATCTATAACCCACCAAAAACTAGTAAGAGATCGTATGCCCAATTTAAAAAATCACTTGTAGACTTAGAAAGTTTATTTAGTTATTTCTCTTGTAGATTCGATGAAATGTATATATCAGGTGACTTTAATTTCGATATACTCCAAAATTCCGGCTTCCCTCGGGATTATTTGAATCTTTTAAATAGTCTTAATTTATCCGTACACAACACTGTGGCACCAACGTTTTCTTGTTCAACCGCTAGCGGGGCATCTTATTCCCTTATTGATCATATCATATCTTTTACTAATAACTCTATTTGTTTTTTCAATCAGTTGCCTCTCGGTATGGGATCCCATCATGATCTTTTAGTTTTTTCTGTAAACTCTTACTCTCCACCTAAACCTAAGAGTTTTAGCTTTAGAGATTTTTCTAGTATAGACAATTCCCGCCTTTACTTAGTTTGTAACTCAGTTCCTTGGGAGGATATTTTTTGCCTTAGTTCTGCAACTAGCCAAATAGAATTTTTCAACTCGTATATTAGTTTGGTGTTTAATAGTTGCGTTCCGCTTAAAAAGATTACTTGCAAAGCAAAATCTCCGCCTTGGTTGTCTCAGGAAATTTCAAATGCCATTAATATTAGAGTTAGTAAATATCGTGTATGGAAAAGGTGTCCTAATAGTCAGTCTCATTTAGATTACAAGCAGGCTCGGAACAGAGTTGTAGGGTTAATTCGAATTCCTAAACGTAATTTTTTCCAGGACAAGTTAGACTCCTCTCTTCCTCCCAAGGTTTTCTGGCGTAATGTTCGTAATTTAGGCCTAGGCAGATGCAAGATTAGTTCAAGTGGGGATTTCAAACCCAATGAAATTAATAGTTATTTTTGCTCTAGTCTGAACTCGGGCAGTAGTTCCGTCGATTTGTTCTCTAACGCGTCCACTAATTCTCACGTCCTCTTCCTATCCGGATCAGTGGAAGCTAAGTAAAATAATCCCGATCCCAAAGATCAGTAATCCTTTAGAGCTATCCCATTTTCGGCCAATCAGCATTTTAAGTTCTCTCTCTAAGGCTTTCGAGATAGTTGTTAAAAATCAAATTCAATCGCATTTACATAGCAATAGTTTAATTAGTTGCTTCCAATCTGGGTTTAGAAAATTTCATAGCACTTCTACTGCGTTATTAAATGTATTTGATGATATTAGGCGTAATATGAATAATAGGGAATTAACTTCTTTAACTTTGTTAGATTTTTCTAAGGCCTTTGATTCTATTAATCACAGAATTCTTTTTAATAAACTCTTATCTCAGTTTAGATTTTCGCTTTCTGCTGCCAAATTGATTTTTAACTATCTTTCTAATCGTTCTCAGGCAGTTTTTTTCGACAATTCCTTGTCTGATTTCCTTCCTGTAATTTCCGGCGTGCCTCAGGGTTCAGTGCTGGGTCCTCTATTATTTTCTATTTACATAAATGACATAGAATCCTCCATTCAACATTGTTCATTTCACATTTTCGCTGATGACGTTCAAATTTATAGAAATAGTTGTTTAGATCAGGATTCTATTGTTAGGAATATTTCTCTGATAAATGAAGATTTAAGTAATATCGTTAGCTGGTCGGTCTCTAACAGGCTCGTTTTAAACGCGAATAAATCTCAGTCGATTATAATTTATAAAAAACCGTTTGATACCTCGTCCTTTCCTGGTATTTTTCTGCAGTGTTCGCTAATTGAATATTCAAATACTGTTAGGGATTTAGGCTTAGTTATTAATAAAACTCTTACTTGGGGTGACCATTTAGTTACTATTAGTAAGAGGGTCCTTGGCATGCTTAGTTGTTTGTACAAAGTGGTTGGATTTTCTGATAGTCAGTTTAGGAAAAAATTATTTTTGTCTTATCTTCTTCCTCATTTTATTTACGGTGACATAGTTTTATTCGGTATGCTTCAGGAAAATATGAATGTTCTCCAAAGATGTTTCAATGCTTGTACCAGGTTTATTTTTGGTATTAGGAAGTTCGATCATATTTCTGCCTACTCTAGCCTTGTTTTAGAATGTAGTTTATCTATTTTTTACGATTTTCGCGTTTGTCTTTTTATTTTTAAACTTCTCAAAGCTAAGGAGCCTTGTTATCTATGTAGGAAATTAATTTTTAGTAGATTCATTCCTCTAATTTCCGCCTAATTCCGGCTAAAAATTGTTGTAGGTCGCTAAACACGTCATTTTATGTTAGGGGAGTTTCCCTTTGGAATTCAATTCCATTGGAAATTAAGAGATTAGGATCGGCAAAATTATTTAGGTCAAAATTTTTGGAGTGGCGTGATTGATGGACAATACGTAGTTTTTTATTTTATTTTTATTAACTTTGTTATTATTGTTTTTTTTAATATTATTTCACCTCGTGCTGTACATTTTATTGTAAATGAGCTACTGCTCAAAATAGAATGTGTAAGCATGAGGTGGAAATTGTTTGAAAAAATTTAAGAGGTTTTTATGCCTAATGGAAGCAACTTCATTATTTTTTTTTTTGTTTTTTTTTTGTTTCGATTGCTTTGTTTCCTTGTGTGCTTTTCCTTTTAATACTAAATTATTTATAAAATAATATAAATAAAATAAATAAATAAATAAATAATAAATAAATAAATTAGTGCAGGGGTAAGTATCCGAATAGGTAGGTATTCAGAATCATCCTTTCATGCGGTTAAACCTGATCCATACGTATACCCTTAAATTTCCACGTCCATAACCCGGATGCATAGCCGGCAACAACCGCGTAGAGTCCCTGTGTGGATCCAATTTTATCTTAACAAGATGCATGGATAATTTTCGTATTTTTTTTTTTTTTAGGTAATGTAACTTTAATTTTTTTATTGTTTTCAAATTTGTCAGTTGGATATCCTCCAGACCATGCAAAGTGTTACAATAAATAAATAAAAACCTATCTCTACAATATTATCGTTTATTTTGGCAAAATGTTAACACTTATTAAGCGCTTCATAATTAACATTTTAATAAATTTGTTAACAAAAGTCCCACCAAATTTGCACTTCAAATGCCCTCACGGGTTTGTAATGCTTTCATTACTGACCCATTACGTCTCATTAGTGTATCCATGGAAATCGCTCACTTTCTAACCTTTAAGAGGTTGGAAAAGCTGTATGTTACCAACTGATTGTGAATAAAAGTGTTTTTATGTTTATTTACGGAAAGCTGAGTGTACAAGTTTATTGTGAACAAATAGATTCGAATTTAAACATAAATGAAACTGGAATTTATGGGTCGCCTGCCAATATGAAAAAGACGATATACACATACGTTAATTTATTTATTGTGTATGAAATTTGAGAATGAAAATATTCAGACAAATTTGATAAGAACTGAATGACGTAAATGTTATTTTAACTGCACACGGACATTGTCATTAGGTTTTCGGTGAAGATAATTTATTTTTTTATTTTTATTTATTTATTAATAAATATTTTGAGTTAAGGACCAACACCATACTTACACAAACTATGGTGGTTTGGCGTCTATTAGAGGAGGGGACCAAAGTTGAGTAGATTCATCTACAGGCTCCGTAACCTTCCAGTAGGGTAGGCATCACGTGAGCTGTTCTGGTCATGTATTAGGCAGCTGCGTGATGGGTACAATTGTGTAATGAGTAACCTGTTCACAATTCGCAAGTGTACGTGCTGCCTCCTCGTGGCAACCACTGGTAACTAAGGCCAAGTGGAACAGCATATGCCAATGGATGAATGGCTGATAGGTTAATCAGTTCAAAATATGCGGACTCTGGATACCAGGTATCCTCTTTTATTTAGACGTCCTGTAGTAAAGCTGGGTGACCTACAGGCGATTTGCAATTCCCAGCAACTCGTAAGAGTAAAATCAAACGTAAGACGGGGCAAGGGTAGGAATATACGGGAGTGGGACAGCCTTCTCGAAGTCCTTGTACTCCAATGCTACCGTCTTTCTAGCGGAGCACTTTCACCATTGAGTTTTCTCCGCGAGGTTAAGCTGTAGTGTCTTAAAATCGGTTAATCGTTTAAGAGCTTTAGTATAATTTGTAATATCTGGTACTTTAGTTTAGTTAGTTAAATATTTATTTGGACGAAATTGGGCAGTCAAATATTGGGAGGGTTCGAGATCCCTAAAAAACGAACCGAAGCTTGCATCTATGTTAAAGGTGGCTATTTAACAGACATAATTTTTTATTTTACAGGAGAAAATTCTACAAATTTGACTTGAATTCATAAATATGATAAAATGTGAAAAGGAGGTACCACAAAGGTCGCAATATAATGTTGCTTCAACCGATGTTTAAAGCTGTATTTGCTTAAGTAAAAGTCAAACAGATGGTCTATTTTATTAAAACTATTCGACATCATGGTTTGTTCTATGTTTATTCAGATGAAGGAACTCATGATCTCTTAAATTCCTACTTGGTGCCTTTATTTTAATTGATTCCAGTACAGATGGTGCTTCGACCTGACCAAGTAAAATATTTCCCACACCCGACACTTTAAGAGCTTTCGCCTATTTCCAATATTGTGATTGGTTTTACATCCAATACCATATGATGGTAATCGCTTCAGATTAAAATGGTATCGTAAGTCTTGGTAGTAATCCCATCCGTCTTTCAACATTATATGTCGTATACACTTTTTTTGAACACTCTCGATGTTTTGGATAGATTCGTCGTAAAAACAAAACCAGACATTAACAGCATATTCAAGTTGAGATCTGACGTAGGCATAAGGATCTTGATTGTCTCGATTTCATAAATATCCCCCGACCAACGCTTAATAAACCCAAGTATGGAATTAGCTCTAGCGACGCATTGCTCGATGTGCTTCGTAAAGCACATGTTTTCAACGAAATTAACCCGTAGGTCTTTAACGTTGTATAGTTTTTTGATGGAATGATATACTCTTACACTTGTTAATGTTGAGGCTGAGAAGCCTATAGGCTCACACCATTTTGCTAGATTGTCGATGTCTTCCTGTAGTTTGTTGGTATCGCCGATGTTTTAGACAGTTCGGTAGATTTTGAGACCATCTGCAAACATTAACACTTTAGAATGTTGTATTACTTCAGTAATGTCGTTGTTGAAGAATATAAAGATTTAAGGACCAACATGGGAGCTTGGTGGTCCCAAAAGCTTAAAAGCAAATGTTTGCTGGTCATTTAAAAAATACAATCTAGTCGTCGAACGTGACACACGTCAAAATAAATTAATGTTTTGAGAAATAAATTTTCTTCGGAAAATTGTATTGTTATATATAAATATAACTATTTATACAATCTATAATTTCATAAGGAATAATAATATAAACATATATAATAGTTATTATAATGTCTACGTGCAACATTTGTTCTATGAACATTACCAAAGCGAAATTTCCTGGCGTCAAATGCGCGGGCTCATGTGATAATACGTTTCACATAAGATGTGCAAACATTTCCGAGGAATTACTAGATGGAATAAAGAAGCGCTCAGCAAAATGGCTGTGTCATGTTTGTCGTAATTCTTCTTCGAACCAATCAATAATAATTGATGAAGTGGATTCCCATGATTCTGACGCAATGGATGATTTGCCTAATTTATCTGATGTTATGATCCTGCTGAAACGTATGGAAAAAAAGCTATCTACTCTTGATAACCTGAAAGCCATGCTTGTATCGCTTGCATCGGAAAACGAAATACTTAAATCCAGGGTAGATACCTTAGAGAACCAGATGTCGATTCAGACTTCCAAGATTCATTTACTAGAAGCTGAAAATGATAAACCAAGCCAGAAATTAAACTCGAGTAGCATAACAATTGTCGGTCTACCCAGTCAACATGGTGATATTCGTGATGTGGTTATCAACACCGTCAAAAAAATAGGAGTGGAAATTAATTATGATGACATAGTGAACATTCATGCAATTCCCAAAAGCAAGAGCACTGTCTCATATAAAGAATATACATCTAAATCATTCTCTAATGATTTATTAGTTGTCAAATTCACGACGAATGATATTAAGAATAACATTTTGCTGCAGATGAAGAAAAAGAAGTCACTTTTCACTAACGATTTGGATGTAATGTTGCCGCAAAACCATCCTGAGCAACGCATTTTCATTATGCACCGATTAACAGCGTTCCAGTCCCAGTTATATCGTGAAGCGAAGAAAATTAAAACAACGTACAATTATAAATATTTGTGGTGTACTAATGGACAAATAAATCTACGGAAATCGGCAGATTCAGATGTTTATCGAGTACAATCACTCAATGATATTTTTCGGCTTCTTCAAGCACACAATCCAATTGGGAGAAAAAATAGCGATTGTGAGATCAATCGGGAATCAAATATTTTTTAATTCTTTAGGTATGCAAATTTTTTTACTATTACAAGCTCAATATTTATTGGTTATTTTTACATACTTTTCTGCCATTTTTGTTTTGATTTCAACAAAACAAATCTCATTTGTATTTGTTTATAAAGGATTGACAGTTATATTTTTTACTAACAATTTCAGTTTTAATTTGTTGGTAGCACTGACAATTAACGTGATTAATTCAAAACATCGAATAAGCTTTTTATTAGTGCTGTACCCAACTTTACATTTCTGCGGAATCAAATGCTACAATAACTACAATTTTTTTAATTTTACTCGTAAACAACAGTATCAATATTTTTTTATAATCTTGCTTTTACCTGTATATTTTATTATCTATATTTCATTCATTTTTTATGAGTAAGATACGAAATTCTAATTTTAGGATATTGGTGCAGAACATTAGAAGTTTACGGGCAAATTTTGATACTTTTAGTTTATATGTGGCAAGCCTTAACGAGATTCCCGATTTAATTTTTGTGACTGAAATATGGATTTATTCTAAAGAATGCTGTGAGTTTAGTTTACCGGGTTACAACTTTAGGGCTTGCTGTAATGACAGTTACCGTTCTGGGGGTGTTGGTGTTTTTATTCGCAATAACTTTGGTAATTACTTAATCCAAGTTTACAATTGGATGACAGCAGATATTATTCGTTTTGATCTTGACATTGCAGGGAGAAATTGGATATTCATTTGTATCTACCGATTTAATAATGGGTCTATTAATGGGTTCTGCGATGAGCTGGAAAGTTTGTTGCGTACGCTTACAAAAAGTAACGTAGCTATTCTGGGTGACATTAATTTAAATCTTTTAGATATCAATGAGTCGTTTGGTTACCAAACAATGCTGGCTTCACATGGTTTAATAAACTTTTTAAATGAACCAACTAGAATGTTAGCTTGTCTGGACCATGTCTTCCTGAAAAGTGAGCAAATATTTGATTTTAACATTAGAAACCTACCTATGCATTTTTCTGATCATAATTTGATTATAGTCGATATATTTGCATTAATGTTGAGTTCAGGTACAGTTAATTATAGATCAAATATTTCACAGGTGAATTTCACCAAACTAAACGATCTTTTAAACTTTGAAAATTGGAATTCTGTGTATTCTCAATCCAATTGTAATATTGCTTTTGAAAATTTTGTCGATATTCTAAGGTCTCACATAGCATCATCCACTTTTATCACTGATAGTCGGAAAATCACAAAATTGAAACCATGGATGAATTGTAATCTTTTGCGCAAGATGAACAAATTAAAAAAATTTTCAAAGAAATTAAATCGATATCCTTTCAATAAGAAACTGGAAAAATATGTAGTCAATCTCTCAAAGCAGGTTAAATTGGATGTTCATACTGCAAAGAACGTATTCTACAAGAACAAATTTGATTCTTCCATTAATAATTCCAAGGCTACTTGGAAGATTGTAGATGAGGTGTTAGGACGTAATTCTCGAAGTAAGCAAATAACTCAAATATATCAACTTCGAACTGAAGATATCCTTACATGTTCTAAGTCGATTTCTAATGAATTTAACAATTTTTTTATAAACATATCCAAAGAATTAACTTCCACATTTAGTGCTACTAGAAATGATGATATTGAACGTAATAAATTTATCTTTGGGTCACAGTCAAATAATTACGTTTCGTCTTGTTATTTTGAGCCTATAACTGCTTCGGAAATTATTATTGAAATTAATAATTTAAAAAACAAACGATCTAAAGGTGCTGATGGAATTGATAACTTGGTTGTTAAAAACTGCGCTTGGTACTTAGTGGATGTTTTAAAATTCTTGTATAATCTGAGCCTTGATAATGGAATTTTTCCAAATAATTTAAAATTGGCAATTGTAATTCCAATATTCAAAAAAGGCGATGAATTACAGCTGAACAATTATAGGCCGATTTCTCTACTAAGCACCGTAGCTAAAGTCTTTGAGAAACTAATAAAACGTCAGTTAGTGCATTATCTTGATAAAGTTAATTTTTTACACAATAAACAATATGGTTTTACTACTGGTAAATCCACTGAAGAAGCACTAATTGATTTCCTTAGTCAGATATTTACAGCTATGAACAGTTCGCAAAAGCCTACAGCATTGTTTGTTGACATTTCTAAAGCTTTCGATGTAGTCAACCATGAAATAATGCTAGCTAAACTATGTAATATTGGTATTCGAGGCACAATTCTAGATTGGTTTACAAGTTACCTTCAAAATCGGCGTCAAATTGTTAGAATAGGCGAAACATTAAGTAACCCAGGTGCTGTTAGGTGTGGCGTCCCTCAAGGATCTGTTTTGGGTCCATTATTATTTTTGATTTATTTTAATTCGATTTTTGACGTTGATTTCATAGGAAATCCCACTGCTTTTGCTGATGATTTGGCCCTTAGCTACGCTATTCCTATGACTGATAGTACTTGGGAAATTAGTCGTATTCTTGTAAAGGATCTGGACAGCCTAAGTCAATGGTTTTATCATAATCGGCTTATTGTTAGCGACAAATCAAAACTCATGCATTTTGGGCGAAGAGATGCGGTTTCCCTAGCGCACCCTCAAACGTACCACACGTATTCATGCGATAGAAATCTATGCTCGCCTCAGTGTTTTGTGCTTGAGCTGGTACATGAATTTAAATATCTGGGTTTAACAATAGATTCACTACTTAACTGGAAGTCACACATCAATAATACTAGGAAAAGCGTAATCTGGGCCATTCATAAATTCTATAATCTTAGCAAAATTTGCCCAAGGGTTACATTAAGGAAATTATACCATGCTCTAGTAGAATCAATAGTAATGTATGGCATATCCAGTTGGGGTGGTACTTATTTTACTAATATTGAGGATCTGTATATCGCACAAAAAAGAATCATTAAATTAATTTACAAGCGCCCTCAGACAACACCAACAGTTCCGTTGTTTCGTGAACTAAATTTATTACCATTTAGATATCTCTATATTTATAAAGTCCTCAAAATGTTTTTTAATCGAAGTAACAGTTTTCACAATCGAACTGTAAGCATATATAATACGAGAAAGCCAAATAACTTTGCCGGCGTTCGTTGCAATAGCGAAAAATTTAGAAGATTCTATCTTTATATGGCTACATTCTTTTTCCACATGTTACCTAACGATATTAAAAGTCTAAGCAATGTGCGGAAATACAAATTAAAACGTGAAATTCGATCCTGGCTGCTCGGTTTAGATAACATTGAGCAATACTTTTAGTGGTGCAATTGAATTATTGTATGTCAAATGATACTAAATTTGAGCTTGTTATTGTATGTTAAAAAAAGTTGTATTAGTTTAATTTTGTTGAATTGTATAATTGTTGCTCCACCACAGATTTTAATATAAATCTAATGGAGCTTTACTTTATTTCTAATTTGCAATAATTGTTTTTCTTTAATATATGTATATAAATAAACTGAAATAAAGATAAATTTAATAATAATAATAATAATAATTTAGACACTCGAATTTATGCGCTGTTACATTATGTTATAATGTTCCTCGTTTTATTAAATGCATCTGATTGTGAATAAAATAATAAACAAACCTCGGCGAAAAGTATCATTTACGTCTCAAAAAAAAGTTCACCTCGAGTCCAACTTTGCAATAACGGCCTTTATGTTATAAACAACATAACTATTGTAGGGGGAATCATGTAATTTTCTTTACGAAAGTTGTATAGAACCTTCAACAATTTTCTGTTGGGGATCAAATATACTTGCTTTTAAGCAAACTTTAATTATTATACCGGAGTCAGCACCACATGGAAAAAGGAGAAAAAATAATTTTGTTTAAAAATAACCCTCATACGACCTTTGGGGGAAATTTCACCCATTTTACATTTTATTGCTCTATAATTTTTTACTATTGAGACTACCCAAACTTCATGTATTTAAATACCAAGACAACATATTATTCGGATGTTTATTTTTGAGATTGCACATATATATTGCAAATACGTGGGTGAAATTTCAGCCAAGGGTCACATGTGTAACTTTTTTGAGGGTCGTGTGAGGGTTAAAAACAATTTTTTTTTTCATCAACAAAACATTAAACAGATAAGTATGTTCCGTTTTCCATAATCCACATCCAAGTACTAACACATGAGCACCGACTGGTCGGAGGTCCTTTGAGAGCCTTGTAAGAGGCGGCAAGGGAGCATATGGTGTTAACCATCATTCCCGTCTTTCCGTCAACAACGTCTGCCAGGCTTAACGGATACTAACAACTATTAGGGACCAATGGCTACCAACAACCACGGCCGGCGGTCAGATTTAACATTCAAAGCTTGGGGTATCAATGATATCATAAGCCAACAATAATATACTGTTTGCAATGATATAATAATACACGTTTTAAATGCTTTAGCGCCTTTCTAAATCGTACTACCATGGAGCAATGTGCTCACAATCTTTCTTATTGAAACCAAACGCGGCTATCAAGATCTTAATTGTGGTACCTTACCCACACCAAACTTCCTCTACCTGGCTGAGCTGCAGGTATCATGCCGCCTATACCCCAAAGCAAGTAAGATAATTTCGATGTAATCAGTGGTAGCGAGCTTTCAGCCTAACCCCACTTGGGAGTAACTTTGTAATTTTAAATAGGAACCTCTATTTTTGACATCGGATTCGAATAGAATGGGAAATTCCACCCAAGGTCGCCTGAAGGAGTATTAAGTATGAAAATTAAAATTTTTTTTTTAAATTTTCATAGCAAATCGTAAGCAATATAACTAAAATATATTCCTTTAGATGACCATGGGACGGCATGAAAAATACATATTCGGGCGTAAAATTTCCCACTCTTTTCGAATCCGGTGTCAAAATGGGGGTTTCCATTTAAAATTTTAAAGTTACCCGCGCTCCACCTTCAAGAAAGAGGAGTGGAGGACTAATTTTGTTTAAGGACACTTTTTCCGTAGAGTGCTGATTTTTCGAGATATTTAAAAGTTTCAGGTTAAAAAAGTCACCCGGTATATAAACGATGTCATTTCACTAATACAGTCACTATTTGATATATTTTTAGAGGAATAATATGTAAATGTTTGGGCTTTCTACAGAGAGAATTTTAGCAGGTTTGGATACGACTAATTTTACGAATAATTGCATACCTTTACATATTTATATTGAGTCCGCCTTACGTGGCGCCTTTGATACTAGGGCCAAATAACGGTATCATCTGTCCGAACAACCAGTTTCATGAAGTTCTAATTTTACACCCTAAAATTTGGCCTGGATTACACCAACCCCATATTTCATTGAGCACTCAACCTTGGAGTAACACTAAACCAGGTCAACCTTCTCATCTGTTTCCTTGATGATGGTATTATCTGTCCGAAGTACTCGTTCTAGGACATTCCACTCCTAAATTGTATCTTAGAAAGATGAAATTTTTTGTAAATTTTTTTGGAAAAATTGTGAGTCCAATATTCTCTAGTTAGTTTCACGTCTGTAAACCGGAAGCTGTGACAATAATCTATAGGTGCTGGGCGGGTCAGGCTAAATATCAGTAACGAGCCGGATCGAGGTGTAGAGCAAACCGAATTAATGATATACCTGGCTGGGGTTCATTTAACATGGTCCAATTGTGATCGGAAAAACATGAATTACCTCGTAACCAAACTAAAACATGGTAAATCATAGACAAAGGCCAATAGTCTAGCTGTTCTTGCGGATACGATTGATTTGATTTATTATTTTCATTGAGAAACATATTCCCATGGGAAAATTGCAGTGTTTTCCTCTACGTGAAGGTGTTTAAATAATACTTGGACGAAAACTCTGGAGAGAAGAATAACATTAATAGGCTAAAATTATCCGATCTCGAGAATAGTTTAGAAAATTATACGCATCCAGTACATTTCCTAAGAAGAGTTTCTTTAGACACTCTAACGCATAAACGCTACTTAAGGTTATGGATTATGATGAACTTGTAAAAAATTTATTAAATATTTGCTGTACTTTTAACCACTAATCTAGTAACTACATTTTTGGGATTTATATACGAATATTTTTAAATATAGATTAAGGTATTAGCTTGATTTTCCGATTTTTGGAAAACTCGTACAAATGATTAAGAAATTCGTCCAAATGTTCCCTTTCTAAAGAATACTAGATAACATAAAAAATCTTTGTTTCTATTTTTAGAAAGTTTGCTGATATTCAGAAGCATGCTGCAGGCCACGGCATACTGGGACATAACTGGTATAAACAGATAGATAGACAAGAGCACAATGTTATTTATTTATCAGCGATGGAGTCAAATAAAATTGCAATCGCTAATGGTTAACGGCGATTCAGTTTCTTACAGATGACATATGTAAAATGGGGAGGCTTTCCATGAAATGACATGACTTCTTTTTTTCCAATTTTGCATTGTCTGGATGCCATTTGTGCCCTCTACCAATGCCTTTGGAATAGTTAGTAAATAAAATTGACTATTAAAATTTACAATAATAAATAATTTATTTCTATACATCAAGAACAATTTTAATTTTTTTATTACAAACGTTACGAATTGTTTATAAAATTTAATAATAATTCTTTTGCCTGAGAATTTGAATTAGTTTAAATTAGTATTATTATTTTTTTATAAAAAGAATTAATTTTATAAATTAAAACTAATTAAATTAATTTTGATCTTTACACTTGATTTTACTTACTCAATTTTCATTTTGTTTTCTTCGTTTGTAACTATCGGCGGTGTATCATTTAATTTTATTTCAGCCATTTGTGGTCGCTTCTCAGCCGCAGGTTTTTTAATGTATGTTCGAATGTAAAAATCAGTGAATAGAATACACATAAATAAATTCTGTGGTATTATAACAAATGCCGAGAATTTTGGAAAGTCACAATTAGGTTGAAATAGTAGAATGGTGAAATGCAAAAATACTAAAAAGAATTGAATGATTTGTAATTGTGTGATATGTTTTTTCCACCAAACATTTTTCTTGTATTTATCATTATAAGATGTTAAGAAATAGTAGCTGTACATCACCACGTGAACAAATGAATTAATTGCGCCCGTGAATACGCCATGGCCACCGGGATAGTATTTCACCCCATGCCATATTAGAGCAACCATTCCTGCATGGTGGTAAACATGTAAAAAGGTTACTTGGTTGTTTTTTTTGCGCAAAATGAAGAATACCTTAAAAATATAAATACTGTTGGTTAGAAATATATTTAGTTCTTCAATTTATTTTCTACAATTAAATAACGAATAAACATATTGACCTTAAGGTTAAACATTAATTGTCAACATTCATTATAAAATGTAGGTAACTATAGCATAGCATATAAATTTAACACACATTTAGAATAAATTAATTACAAAGTAAAATCCGGTGTCAAGTGGTAATAACATAAAGGAATAAGTTACTTATTTTATTATTAGGTACTTACTGTATCTAAAAGGTCTAAAACTTTAAGCAAAAAGTAAACATATACACGTCGTGTAATTTGTACTGGTACAGTATCCCACGAAAAGTTTACGGGCTCACATAACCAACTGTATCCGCGGAAATATGCTAATCGTAGCGACTAAATTGAATAAAGATCAATATTCTATACCAAACATAAAAAAAATGTAATAAATTTCTCACTTCAACCACTAAATACGAACAAACTGCCACTTGAACTAAATTATAAATTTGTAATAAACGATCTAGTTTATATGGTTTTCGATTTTTCATCAGTTCTGGTCCAAATTTTAAGACAAACAATAGATAGGCACCTATTATTCCTATAACTGGCCATGGATCCTTCATTAACGGAAGGTCGTATACTCGTGGGTCTAAAAAATAATAACATAAATTACATCACTATTAAAACACATTTCAATAAACCAAAATACTGACCACTACACTCATTATTAAAATAAACTAATAATTGCGACACTTTTGTGATAACATATGCCATTCTAAAGCTTATTCAAACTCGATCATCCGATTTTAGATAAAGTTATAAATATAGATAGATGTCCTTTTGTATTTTGCCTACCAAATGTGTACTAAAATTTTAGTACACCCTAAAATAAGTAATAAATTAACCAAAATCAAAAAAATAAACAACTCCGAATGATTTCAAATCACAATAAAAACTAACCGATTTTATTAACCAAAACTATATCTTATGAAATAACTTTAATTTAATTTTAATTTATGTAAAACAGATTCAAGCGAAGCAAAATATAAAAATGTTTACAGTGCAAATGCATAATTGCTTAGAACTAAAGAAATTTCAAGTAGAGTGATTAGACAAAATTTTGCATAATTTTAAATTAGATTTTGATATAATTAAATGGTAATAGAAATTGCTTTTATTTAATTTTTAAATAATTTTGGGGATTTATTTATAGGGTTCAGTTGGCCTTCCGCTATTATTGTAAGAATTAATAATATGTTAGCGTTAAGTATGCGCACGAGACTAGTAAATAAGACCGCCATTAAGCATTAATTTAGGGTGATCGACCTCTGTTTCGTTATCTTTTAATAACATTTTTGTTTAGGCTTTTGCGAAAGAAGATTACACATGTTATCGAAGTTTTATAATCAATTTCCAGGAATTTACCTTTATTTGTAAAATAATAATAATTCTTTAAATATTTATTAGATAATGAAATTTCAATTATTGCAAATTGCATATAAATTTTATGATTCGAAAACTTAACGAAGAATTAAGAATATAAGTTCAATATTTTGAAAGCCAGTGAAATTATTTCAATATAATTGAACTAAAATGCTCAAACAAAATCGGTCAATCGGCAGTTAAGCAATATTTCCTCTCTTTCTTCTGTACTTCAACGGAAGTTAATTTTATTTTATTTTTACATAGAAATATTTTAAATTAACTTTATTTAACACTCTCGTTACAATGTTCGCATATAAAAGAAATATAATCAATTTGCTTTGATTTTGTATATAAACTTTATTCTAGAACATTTCTACTTATCATAACTTTTAATATTTTTAAAAGTTCCAAACTACATTATATAAATACTTATTGATAAGAGAAAATTGCGTCAAGTTACTTCATTAGTTTATTAATAAAATATCGTTACATTTTTGCCTTTTCAGTGAATGTTCGATTTACTGGATTGTAAATAAAACAATCATTTAAAATTATTACGCAGCACAATTATTCTACAATTATTTTACAATTAGTCACTCAAAAATTTATTTAAAAAATGTTCCATTATTCACATTTATTATCACACTATTTTATTAGTCGTGTTTTCCATGAGAACTGCACTAGAACTCGATAGAGTTTAAGCTCCTATTATTCTATGAAGATGGCAAAAAATAAATGGATAAAACGCTAATGTATAGTGTACTTAACATAAATACACATTGCTTATTTTTTAGTTACACTTGATAAACCCATGAATTTTTCGAGTGTAAGATATTCTTAGATTTATCAAGTGTAACTAAAAAATAGGCTATAATTGTAATTATTTATTGCTAGTTGGTACAGCAAGGTGTATTTATGTTAAGAAAATTACACATTATAGCTTTATGCATTTCTCATCGGAAACACGACTAGTATCACTTTTGTAAATAATCTTCACTCTTTCTTGTTCAACTTTATAGATAGATACTTTATACATATAATTCAACTCTCTCGTGTACCAAATACTTGTCGTCTTACTTTGGGAATTTTACAATAACTATACCATGTATTTTCATTCCATTTGGAAAACAAGGAAAAAACTAGGCTTGTTATCACGACGAAAATGGATATTTAACTGAAGAAAATGTACATTTTCTTAATTTAAAAGCTAATTCGAGTGTGGCTTCATGTGAGATTTGTGATTCTTGTATTGATAAAAACTTTCTTGATTTAAAACTTGTTGCTTAATTATATTCTGAGATCTAGTTTCTTGCGTCTATAACAGCTCAAAATTCTTGATTGAAAAAAAAAAACGAATAGAGAAAAACATTATTGTTTTGTTACCAAGTTTTCTTGCAACTAGAAATTGAACCTTTTCTCAAACTATATTGTCCAATTTTCTTGAATTTGATTATTTTAAAAATTAAAAATTTTCCTTATGAACACAGAAGCTATTTCTTTATTCGAAAAATTATTGAAATGTTAAAGATAAGATTGGATTTTTCTTAAAACTAGAAATGAAACTAACTGAAAATATAAGTGCAATAAAACATCTAATATACAACATAAATCTAGATTTGCCCACATATCTTTGTAAAAAAGTAACCTTTAAAGAAGGCCATAAAAACAATCATTACAAAAATAATATAAAATCGGCGAATTAATAAGCGAATTAGCTAATTACCTTGCTAATGATTGATGTTTGTAGAAAATTTGTTTCATCTATTTGCAAATAATTTTATTTAACAAATATAACCTCTAATCGTTAAAACAGAACGAAAAAGCTAAAGATCACGTATTGTTAATTTTAAAATTAGATTTAATTAAAATTAACTTTACATACAAATTTATTTCCATTGGAAGAATAAATTTAATTTCATTATGTGAAGGGAAATTCTGAGAAGCGATAGAAAATTCTAATACCTGAAGATTCCAATAGGTGAAGGAAAATTTAAGTAAATAAAGTCTACTATTTGAATGAAAATTCTGTTAGGTGAAGGTTTAAAGAAAAATCAGTTAAATGAAGGAAAATTCTATTAAGAGAATAGACTTCGGCATAATCGGTTAAGAAATAGCCAGGTTCCAAATTTTTTTTTGTTTTAATCTACGCAATCTTTTTTCTGGGGCTGAAGGCACTCCCAACTCTTTCGCAGTTCATTTTTACAGTCCTACTTTAAGCAACAGTAGGCAAATCGAGGACGTACGGCTATAGACCCGTTTTATTTAAACCACTTGCACATTGCATTGCTTCATGCCAGACTATAGTGCTGACATGAAAGGTGGGTCGGCCCATGAATTCTGCACCCTCAACAGCGGGTCATAGTTGTGTTCATCGTCATCACCGATCGCAATCAGATGTACCTCCCAATCTCTCATTTAACTAATTCCAGAACTTCATTTACAAATCATTTTAAGATCCCTTTCCCATCGTACTTGTCGAATTTTATCGTATCGAATAATCTTTTAAGAAATAGGCAAAATACTTCAAATCTGTTGGAAAGACACTTCACAACAAGCTTAAAAGCTGATATTAAAAATAAAGGTGACAAGGCAATGAAAGTTATATTTAGTATTAATTAAAATAAATAAATTTCGAAATAATATTTTTATTTTCTTAATCAAATTTAATTTTTTATGGTGGGCAAACATTTGCGGAAAGTAGCTGTATGTAATGAGAGATTTAGGCGTTTGTACAGATTCAGCAAACTTCGTTCTTTTTTATAGCTAAAATAATTGGATTATGCAATGCACACCGAAGTTGGATGTATAGAAATTTGATTAACCGACTTAATATTTGCATGAGAGCTTTTGTTTTAGCACCATTAATAAACATTATTATTATTATTATTATTATATTATGGTTCAGTATATGGAATAATTTGGAAAATATAATAAAAGAAAAAGTTGCTTACTCTTGAACTGGGAGAAAATCTTCAATTGAAGAAACTACTTCTTAACACTTCTCTTAACAAGTAAACTATTATTTTACGTCTCTCAGAACAAAAATTTCTTAATCTAAGAGAATATTTTTAAAACAAGTAATTATTTCATAATATGAAAAACTTATTTCTCATAACAAGAAAACAAAGTATTTCAACTAAGTTTTTTGATTTTAAAAGTGTGATTTTGTGAAAATATTCTATTGTTCAAGTGAACAAACTTAGATTTTTTTAAACTGTGGTGTTTTTTCCACTTCAAAGGGGTGGAAAGTGAAAAAAAGGATTTCTGAAGTAGTCATTGTGACCTCAAGATCTCATAAAATTTGTCGGCATTTTCATTCACATCCTTTGCTTTTAGAATCTTAGCTCAATTCAGAGCTTCTCAATAAACATGCAGACCAGTATGGTTTGTCTTCTTAAAGTTGTATTTGATTTGTTGCAGGTGTTCTGATTAGTGTCAAACACAATATCCAAAGATTAATGGTGATATGAACCAAAAATGGATTCAGTGAATCGGTTATTTCAAACACATCTACTTCATTATGAAGACAAGATCTAAAAACCTCTCCAAATTATTAGCAATGGAGGTAATTTGGTTTAATTATAACCAAGCATTACATTAACGAATAATGATTCTGCATTTGACTTTATATTGTTTGAAAGAATGCAATTAAATTCACAGTCAAAATTCCAGAAGATATTTGGAAGATTAAAGTCACCAAGTACAAGAAATAAATCGAATGAACTTGATGTATTAACGACTTGATTTTAATCTTCACACAAATCTGCTCAACTCTTGGTGGGGCTAATGTTACTGGAGCACTCACTGGTTTAGAATGTACTTCTATTACACCAGCGCCCGATTTCATAGAATTTGTTTCAAGTTTGCGATCACATCTGTGTAAAAACAAGATAGTCATGCCCAAAATATTCAGAACTGTTAGTTCACAACATTCAACATCTTTCAGCATTTTCAAATTTCAATTTGAAACGGCGGCCAATCTAAATCATTGGAATGATGAATATCATGTCGCAGGGTTAATAGTGGCACTTAAATGTGAAGCAACTGAGACTTTACAAGCCATTCTCGAACAAAACCCAACAGCTATGCCGAAATTATAAAGACGCCGGATCTGAATTACGGCAGTGAAAAGGGAGGAGAATCGCTGCAGGAATTTTCATCAGCAATCGAACCGCTAGGGAATATCTAGCATATACAAACACGTCGGCCGATTACAAGAAATGGAAAGATTAAAATTGACGCATTCATTGTCACCTAAAGCAACTTTTGCAGAAACCTTATCGCTTCTGCACTGACGAACAAGGCTGCACAAGCCACCACCAACACGTCAATGAAAATACGCCTAGTGGAAATTGATTCCAGCAAAATCGCCGAGCAGTAGGCACCAAGATACCGAGACGGTAGCAGCAAAATCAGGTATTGGACATGTGATAAGATAGGTCACATTGCGTGGTATTAATAGGAAACATGCAGAGGTGTACTGGGAATAGACAGTAATCAAGCAGGAGAGTGAAATGACGACGTAGCCGTTTAAGACAAAAGTGTCAACTTAAATGGGCAAAAGCTGACTCCTACAACCGAATGCCCCATAACCGTCATCCATGTTTCAAGAGTGGCAAGAGGCAACGACAGCTTAACAAGTAAAAGCCAAAGGTGACATAAATGGTATTGGAAACTGGAGGTATACAACCAGCTAAAGGGTTGGAATTACAAATGGCAACTGGACCGAGAGAACTCTTTTCCAACATGAAACACTAATTAAAGATATTGTGGACGAAACCATCTTCTTGAATGGCTTCTTGGTGAATGTTGGATGTGGCTGGAATATTAATACGATGTTATCGTAACGATGGACAATACTTTGAATAAAATACATTGTACCAATTTCTCTTAACTTCGAAGTTATAAAGAAAAACCTCAAAACTTATTTGTACCCGCAATATATTAATTATATTTGTAAACGTATTTGATTGATTTGGACAAAACTGTTCCAAATCAATCAAATATATAAAAACCACACGTTAAGCTACATATCCAGTCATTACAATTTTAACAAATAAAAACTAAAATTAAATAAACACTTGCTGTATTGCTTTGGTAAATGTACAACAACAATTGCATTAAATAAAACAACCCGTTCAGTACAAAAGCGCTTGTTTTGTTACTCATCTTGAGAATTTTAAAACTTCAACTTTTTTATGTTGGCAGACTTGTGGTAAAAAAGTATCGGAGACGTGAACCCTCCGAAATTCTTGTAGTCTTATGCCGTCTTACTTTGGTCACAGGAGACTGGAATAGTTATTGGTATAAAAATAAAAATGCAAATTATGCTCAAAATAAAATCCGACAATAATTTTCTTTTTACTTTTATCAATTGATATTAAAGTTTAAATAAAAAAACAAAAAAAATTTCAAAATTATTACTGGAATAATTCTATAACAACAAAAACTTAATTTGAAACTGTTCATTCCGGAATGAAAATATACTATAAGACGGGAGTACTTTGGGAATTTTACAACAACAATGCCGTATATTTTCATTCCGGAATGAACAGTTTCAAACCAAGTTTTTGTTGGTATAAAATTATTTTTGTTTTTTTTTGGTTTTTAATCTCTGCAATCTGTTCTGGGGCTCAAGGCACTCCCAACTCTTTCGCAGTTTACTTTTACCGTCCTACTTTACGCAGTATTAGCCAAATCGAGGACGTACGGCTATAGACCCGTTTTATTTAAACCACCTGCACATTGCATTGCTTCATGCCAACCTATAGTGGCTGACATGAAAGGTGGGTCGGCCCATGGATTCTGCACTCTCAACAGGGGGTCATAGTTGTGTTCATCGTCATCACCGATCGTAATCAGATGATGAAAAATCCCTTTTGATCCCGCCCCTATCAACATTCGAACCCGGTACCTCCCGATCCAAACGCCGCAGCTTTAATCACTGCGCCGTTTGGTCGGTAAATTATTCCAGTAATAATTTTGAAAATTTTGTTTGGTTTTCGTTTAATTTTTAATATCAATTAATAAAAGTAAAAAGAAAATTATTTTTGGTTTTTATTTTGAGCATAAATTGTATTTACATATATTTTTATACCAATTACTATTCCGGTGACCAAAGTAAGACGGCATCGCGATTATGGAAGCGATACCTAGGATTTACATGAGTGTTTTTTTCGTTGTGAATTCTGTTATCTCATTTTAAACAGTTGTTGTTGTTTTTTTTACCATAGAAACACACCATACAAAAGATGCTGCATTCCATTTGACGTGGCAAAGTACAAATAAGTACTTGGGTGTAGATGGTAAATGGAACGCAGAAAATTAGGTGTGAAAATAAAATTTAATTAAAAAAAATGTACGTGCAACATGGAAAGTTGGAAAATTAATTATTAATTTAAAAACTGATCAGCCGTTTCTTACCGATCGGTAACGAAGTCGCCATAAATTTAAAAAGCAAACTACTCATAAAATTTAGCAAGAGTAGCTGCGTGCAGTCAGAAGTACTTGTGTGTACTTTGCCACGTTAAATGGAACGCAGTAATTATCATCGACATTAATCAAGTTTTCTACCAATACCAGGAATATATCGTAAATTTGTAAAGCCACTGTAGTGTAAAAAACAACCAAAATATGTCTTCGGTAGTATTTTTGGTTGTTTTCTTGATTGTGAATTCAAAAACTTATCGATTTATATAGGAATCGAAATTTATTTTGACATTACGAACGTGTTCGAAGTTTGTGATAGTTTTTTTTTTGTAATAATTTTGACAGGAGTGAAATAATTTTCTCTTCCATATTTTGTAATAAGTTTTATTTGTACTATTTAAAAAAAAATAAATTAACGTAATACGGGCCTTATTATTGTTATTGTGCATCTTCACACTTAGGTAACTTTTCTATCCGTAACTTTTTTTTTACACCCTCCACGTCCACACACATTTTATTTGTACCCGGTAACTTTTATAATTTTCTACCAACACAAGTAAAACAAAATATTAAAAATTTTCAAGGACATTTTTTGATGTATTTTTTTAGTCTGATTTTGTTTTTGAGCTGAATGCGCAAAATAAAAATTTTAATTGTGGTGAAAAAGAATTTCAAGAAATAAAAAAATTAATTAAAGTTTTACAATTATAAAGTGCTTATAATTGAACTTAGTTTAATTAAAACTTTAAAATGGAAGATGAAATGGAAAATAATAATAGTGCAAATAATAATAATGGACGAAATAGTGAAGGATGGACGCGGTCACAAACGCTACTATTGATAAGCGAATATAAAAAAAATAAATGTTTATATAATCCTGTGGATGTACATTTTGTGAATAAAAGTTTCCGAAGTCAAAAATTATCTGAAATGTGTGATAAACTAAAAAGTGTCAAATCGAACATAACCGTCGACAAAATACTAAAAAAACTAAAATCTTTAAAAACAGAGTTGTGGAAGGAAAAAAAAATATATTAAGTTCAAAAAAAAGCGGCGCAGGAGCTGAAAAATTATATGAACCAAAACTTTGGTAAAAGGAAGAATTATGCAAATACTTATGCGGCCTTTTGAAACGCATTCAATTAGAAGAAACGTTTGAAGAACTAAGCTTCAAGATCATGCCGTAATTGTTGGCTATAATCAGAGCACCCTGTATTTTATAGAGCCATAATCAAAAAATCTGAGCTTTTATAAGGGAATTAGAAACGAGGAAAAAACGAAACTTTTCATAGTAAAACACACAAAACATATGGGAAATCACTTTTTTTCCTAAGACAAATTTTTAAATGAAAACGTTACAAATTCTTAATTATGATTTCTGAGATACTTTCATAAATGTTTGAATTTCAACATATATGAATATCGTTTAAGTAAATCGTTTTCATATTCTTGTAATAATTGATTTATTTAAACCAAAATATTTAAAAAAATTCATAACAACAGCATTCTGGTCAAATTGAAATAAAAGCTTACTACGATTCGTTTAGTCATTAAGTCAATATACATTAAATAGATGGCAGTGATGGCCGTACAAATTTGGAAAAATCATACCAAAAATTACCACCTGTGGAAATTTTAAGTTTCGGCATCACCTTGGTGAACCAAACCATTTTAGAGGAGAGAAAACAGATGAAAAAAAGCGCATTTTCACATTACCCTTCCCCCATAATTCCTAATTTAAGTTCTACACCTTTTTCCATTCCCAGTCCCATTAATTTTAATTTTTTTTTTTTATTTTTTTTTTCATTACCAATTTTATTAAAACGTTTAAAACAAAGTTACAATAAATAATAAGTAATTGGTAAGATAATTGCACCTTTAGTTTCAAAGAAACGTGTGTCAGGTACAATGGTTCTCTCTAATAATATTACAAAAAATTAACACAATAATAATTTACAAAATTTAAAGAGTAAAAGTAATACAAATAAAATAAAAGACAAAACTATAATAATACAAAAAAATAGATGCTCAATTGCTTTGTTTAGTTTCAACCAATTTTTGAGAGCTTTGGAGAAAGCGGAGAAGCTGCTGCACACTCGAATTTCCAATGGTAAGTTGTTAAAGATTATTGCTGAAGCCACACTGAAGTAACGTTTACGAAACTCTAAATTAACATTGGGGACAAACTTTATAAATTTGAAATTTAAACGAAGATTATAAACTGAATAGTTGACAAAGTTGTTCCCGCTGATGATGTAAAAAAGCTTTAAGACCTTGAAAACATACATGTGTTGTAAAGGCATTATATCCAACTCCTGAAATATAGGCCATGATGGTGTCTGCAATGATTTAAACGTCATTAGCCGCAAAACATGCTTCTGTCGAACGTACAGAGGATGTAAAAGAGTTTTACAAGCACCACCCCAACATGCTAAACCATACAGGAGGATAGAATCAACTAGGGCAAAATAAACCAATTTCAGAAGATATAACGGACAGTATAATCGTAAAACATACATTTTCCTGGAAACCAAAAGAATTCTCGACTTAAGGCCTTCAATGTGGGCCTTCCAGTTTAGGTTACTATCAATCATAACTCCCAAATATCTAATTTCACATACCGAGCTTATGGTGAAGCAACCATTAGGGATACAAATTGGACTGTTATTACAGCCAAATGCGTGATAGATAATCGGTGTTTGGGATCTCTGGCATTCCCTGAAATGCATAACTTTTGTCTTGTCGCTCAAAATCAAATTATGGGCTCCCAACCAAATCGCTAACATAACCAAATCCCTGTCAATAATAGTAAGGTTCGCATGATGGTTGAGGCCAGCATAAACAAATGAAAGATCATCCGCATACGCAGTGAGGGTACCAGAAAAATTCTGGTTGAAGATTCCATTTATGTAAACAAGAAAGAGTAGCGGCCCCAACACTGAACCTTGAGGAACTCCAACCCTAATATAACGCTCCTTACTCAAAATATTGTTGACGCGGACAACTTGAGTTCGGTCACTTAGATAATCAGAAAGCCACTTGTGTAACATTCCATGAAAACCGCAACGATTTAGTTTTAACCGAAGAATTGTATGATCAACTCTATCAAAGGCTTTGGTTAGGTCAACAAACATTGCTGAAGCCTTAAGTCCTCGATCAATGCTGCCACTTATCTGTTCCAGAAATTCTAAAATCGCTTGTTCAGTATTTTTATTGTTACGAAATCCAAATTGTTTCGGAGAGAGAAATTCGTTTTGATCCAAAAAATCAACAATCCTGTTCTTCATAGCCTTTTCAAAAATTTTAGAGAAGATTGAAAGAAGTGATATTGGTCGGTAGTTATTTACACAAGTTTTATCATTTTTCTTAAATATGGGGACAACAACAGCTCTTTTCAAGGTTCCAGGAAAAACTCCTGTTTCAACACTTAAGTTAAAGAGAAAAGACAAGACATCCACAAGGAAGCAAGCCATTTTTTAACGACACTATTTGGAATTCCATCAATCCCAGGAGACGATTTATTTTTTAGGGAGTTAATAATATTATACAGTTCCCCTGGAGAAACAGGTGAAAAATAACAACTATTCATAACATCATAGCTATAATTCCCATCCCGAATCGTCCCTTTCCACCTCATCCAGCAAATCAATACATTTGGCAAACCATTCCCCCATAACTTCACCGAACTTAACATCTACAATTCCCAGTCCTATTAATTTTAATTCACATTTCGAATCGTCCATATCTACCTCATCCAGTAATACAACTCCGTCATTACATGTACCTTCACCTGAACCTTATCTATCCAAATCCCATTCGCCATCTTCTACTTTTTCCTGAAATTCATTTAAAATTACCTCATTTATTCCAACTGTTCCACATTCCAACCCCATCCCCATTCAACAATCCAATAAACCCATTATTCTGCAAAACATTTTGATAAAAAAATCCAATTCCACAAGAAATGTTTTGGAGAGGGTGATTGACGGTGTTTTCGACATCGACGATAATAATTTATACATAAAACTTGCATTTTATTTTAAAACAAATTCACAATCTCTACAATCTTTGTACAATTTTCTCCTGACTTGAAGTTATCTGATGTACGTACATTTACAATCTAGAAACAATTCTATAAACAAATTTTGGTGTCGCTTACATTTTATGGCTTATATTTTTAACATTTATATTACACCTTCATTAATAAAGTAATCGGTTAGTTCTGTTCGAACGTTTTGCCTCGATTTAGATTGCGAACGGTTGTCTAGCGTGGCTTGGTTGGTACTTTGATGTTCTGATGATATGTTAGAAAATTGCGATTGGTTTTCTTCTCGGTGCCAAGGGCTTCTCGATATTAAAAAATTATGTAGCACGCAACAACATTGTACAATCTTAGTAACCTTTTCTTGATGCAATTTGATTGGTTTTGGGACTTGGAAACGGTTACTTAGAATTCCAAAAGCTCTTTCAATATTCTGGCGAGCCCGGCTTAATAGTCGATTAAATGTTTTTTTAGCTTCGTCGGTTGTTGTGAAGGAATATGGCACCATCATATTTTCCGATAACGGAAAGGCATTATCAGCAATAAACATGTAAGGCAGCATTCTTGAATTTCCGATTAATTGTTTTGATGGTAAAAATTTATCGGGTTGTTGCAGGATATACATACATCAAATCGAATGGTTGCAAAACGCCAGCATCGCTAATGCGACCATTGCACCCAACATCGACGAAAATAAACCTCCCGTAAGCGTCTGCAATGCCAAGCAATACTACGCTGTGAAATCCCTTATAATTATAAAAGAGTGGAGCCTCCTTTTTCTTTGGCCGGAAAGCAATATGTTTCCCGTCGAGCGCCCCCCAAACAGTGTGGATACTGTCATTTAATACTGAAGTCATTCGCAATTTTAATCCATTCTTCCTTGGTAGTCGGAAACTGAAATTATTATTTATTAGTACATTTTATAGAACTTGTGTTTTAAATATCCACCTTTAGATATTGCGATTTTAGGTGTTTGTATATAGCCTCACACACATCGATAATTGCTGTTGATAGGAACGATTGCGACAATTTGGAATTGTAGTCTAATTCCGTAAAATTTTCTCCAGTAGCCAAAAATCTTAACGTAACTGAAAGTTTTTCCTCTGGATTTATTGCAGCCCTCATACGAGTATCCTGTTTCTCAATATCTGGCCTAATTGCAGACAGAATAAAATTGAAGGATTCTTCGTCCATACGTATAAAATTTTTGAAGCCCTTGGAATCTGGCTTAAGTTCCATCATTAGACAGACTTTGGGTGTTGCCACATCGTTTTCTCGATTTTCTATATAGTCTTTAATCCACAATCTTTTATTTTCTTGTTGTTATGCTTCTTCCTCCTCTATAGCAGCTGATAATAGAAGACAAGCTGCAGCTGTTGAGGCCAAAACGACAACTGAAGCTTCGTCATCATCATCACTATCAAGAAATGATGCATTAGACGGTAAAGATTCTTTATTTAAATTCATTTTTATTCCTACGAGTAGTGCGATTTGTTTCTGTTGGGGTGCAGCCGTGAGGAATCGAAAAATGTGTTCGAAATTTGATTGATTCAAATTAAACAGCTTGCACTTGAATCCCAAGTTGAATTTTGCTTTCGTAAGCTCTTACGACTTTGTTGAGGTGATTGTGAATAAAGAAGAACACGTTTCACGGACCTTGTATTCCAATTTTACAATTTTATTCAATTTATAATTTTCTTTTTCTAATAACTTAATTTTTTATGTTGACACTATGAAATTTACTACAAGATTGAATTCAGCTGGAAATTACATTTTTTCTTGATAATCATCAATTTCGAAAAAACCATTAAAACTGCCTTGCCGCATTAAAATATTTTGTTCGTTGGCTTAATGAGTTTTTCGATCATGATTATTTCATCATGTAAACTTAACTTAAGTTGATACATTCTACTTTAAAGTACTAAAAATTAAAGTAGAATGTATCAATTATTATCTAATTATATGTATGTGTATTTGATTTTGTATCTATTCTGAATGTAATACAACAACGGTACTGAAATACAGTAAATCAAATTGACATTTACAAAAATGTTTACAAAAAATATCAGTGGATGAAAATTATTTATAATTTAAAATTAATAACTAATTGATTTGAGCCTGACAATAATTATATATCAACCAGGTAAGAGTGCCAAACAAAACTATTATACTGCATTTATATATTCTAAATAGCTTTACTATTTCAGCTTACATTTAATTTAAACGATTTATTCGTTTGTTTTGATTTTGGCATTCCAAGCTGGCCGATGGATTCTTGAATTTAGGTTAAGTATAACTATAATAGTTTATTTTAATTGCTAATTACTTATTTTATTTTTCAGCTACTAAACAGTTTCCACAATGGCGATTAAAATTTTTTTTTTTAAATATTTATTAAATTTTAATCTTTAATATTTTAATATAAATTTAATATTAAATTAAATTATCACTTTTATATAAATTTTCCCAAAACCTTTTGTTTGTTTTTATATATAAAACTATATAATAATATATAAAATTATTTTATATGTGCACAGCTCAAAAACAACATTAAACTAAAAAAAATACAACAAAATGGCCTTGATAATATTTCTATTTCATTTTTCTTTGTGTTGGTGTGTTGAAATTTTTTGAAGCTTCGAAAATTTTGGTTGAAAAATGAATCCGCAAAAAAACCGGTTTTGTAAGTAAAGGGGGTAAAACGAGGTAGTTACTAGATAAAAGTTACCGTAGTGTGAAGATGCACATTGCGCTCTTTTGTTTATGAATATTATTACAGAAGTGTCAAATTTACAACACGTAGTGGCTGTGGTAATTTGGTTACATACAAAATAATGTCATAATTATTACTGCTGAAATAATTATCACAAGGTTCGGACATGTCCTAAAAACGATTTAACGTATTTTTGAATTTATTATTGCACGCAAATAAAATTATTTCACTTATAATATTTAGATATTATGATTTAATTAAATTTATTCGAGATTAAATTTACTATGGACGTGTTCGAAGTTTGTAATAATTTTGTTTTTGTAATAATTTTGACAGAAGTGAAATAATTGTCTCTTTCAAATTTTGTAATAAGTTTTATTTGTAGAATTTTTTTTTGAAATAAATTAACGTAATACGGCTTAATTATTGTTATTGCGCTCTTTGTTTGTTTGTTTGTCTTTTAAATTTGCTCAGGTCAGATCTTTCAATCCATAAGACCAGTGAGTTGAGAACAGCCCAAAATTTCCAGAGACCACTCAGGGGAGGTTCTGGAGGGTTGAATGAAGTGTACATAAATTAATTAGATTTATAAATTAAATAAGATAAAACATAATTATATAAAACAAAGTTTAATGATTAAATTAGATTAAATTAAAGTTATTAAATAAAAATATTAGAGAGAAAATAAAGGATACATAAAAATAAAAGAATTGAAATTAAAAATAAGTTTATAATTCATAATTTTTTTTTTTTTTAATTTTTAATTTAATTTTTTTTTTTTTTTTTTTTTTTTTGATTTTGATTTTAATTTTTTTTTTTTTTATAAAAAAAGTGTTTATATTAAATTAAACAAAGTTCATAAATCTTAATATTATAATAAAATGAAATAAAATGAAATGATTCTAAAAGAAAGATCATTGTGTGAAAAAAGTCAATAAAAAAGTGTAGTCTTAATTCATAGTTTATAATTTATTCCATCCACAAAATCACACAATATTTTATACTCTTCCATTCTTTGATCCTTTAAGATGTCTAATAAGGATTTTCTGTATAAAAGAGGGTAGTTATTTCTTATATTGTTATATATAACACAATCGTTAATAATATGTTCGTTATCTTCTACGGTGTTGCAAATCTCACAATTAGATGTAGATTCAAGTCCCAAAAGGAATTTAAATTTCTTGTTAACTGTATGACCAGAGATTAATCTGTAAATTAACCTGGTTTGACAAGATGTAAAGTTGGAGTCTTTGAATAGGAAATATGATCTTGGAGAAGGACAAATTTGTTTATAAAAGTGGCCGGATGAATTACACATTAATGTGTAGTTTTCCTTCCACTTATTATTTATGGACCTGGAGATATCGTTAAATAGGTCTGTGAGGGTAGGTTCATTATTAAGAAAGTGAGTAGGTGAAAAAACTGCTTTTTTTGCTAAACTATCTGCTATAGTATTTCCTTTTAAGCCACAGTGACCCGGGAACCAATGAATGACAAAATTTTTAATTTGGTTATGGCCGATAGTATCAATAATTTGGTTTTCATAGTGTCTATTTGTATAGTGTAATAGAGCTGTTTTTAATGAGATACAAGAACTTTGAGAGTCAGTAATAATGATGATATTTTTGTTTTTGATGATTAGAGATATGGTAATTCCAATTTTAATAGCAATGGTTTCGATATTTTTAATATAAGTAGGGTTATTTAGTTGGATAGCAAAATTCCAATTTTTGTCCTCAACAAAAATTCCAATTCCTGGTTTATTGTTAATTATGGAGCCATCTGTGTAAATTTTTGCGAAATTATAATATTTGTTAATTTCAGCCATGGATAAGGCATATTGTTCCGAATGGTTTATGAAATTTTTATTTGTAATTCCATCAATATTTGTTATAATGCTAAAATTAGAAGGAGAAGTTTTTTTAATATGAAAAGGTTTAATTTTGGAAAGAAAAGAATAGTTAGAATATAAGTCATTAAGTTTAGGAAGAGAACTATTGTTTTTAATGTCGTTACCGATTTTGGAATTATTATACAGATTTTTTGTAATGTAAATTAGTGATTTTTTAGTAAAATCTAGATCTGAGGTTGTTTCTAGGGATTCGGATAAAATAGCCGGAATCGGAGTGGTTCTTAAGAAGCCTAAACAAGCTCTCAGACAAGCATTTTTAATAGATTGACAGATATTAATATCTTTTTTATATTTAGTGTCTGTGAAAACATAAGTGTATTCAAGTTTTGATTTAACTATTGCTTTAAAAATATTGATCATTGTTTCGGGATTTACACCTCCATTAAAATGGGTGAGGGTTTTAAGTAAATTAATGGAATTGGAAATATTTGCTTTTAAGTTTGTGTAATGATTTGATAATGAAAGTCTATTTGTTAAAGTTGTACCCAGTATCTTAGTAGTTAATCTTTCTTCTATATTGATATTATTAATTTTTAAATTTAGAGATTTTGAATTATTTTTGTTAGTGAATAGTCTTAAAAAATGAGATTTATCAGTGTTAATTTGTAGTTTTAAAGATTGTAATTTATCAGTTAATGAGAGTAAAGTAGAATTTGCTATTAATTGTAAATTATCATGGTTATCAGCAGAAATTACTATGCAAATATCATCGGCATATTGAAAAATTTGTGAATAGGGGTTATTGATGTCGTGTAAAGAAGTGGTATATATATTAAAAAGGGTAGGACTCAAACAGCTACCCTGAGGAATGCCTTTATTAGTGTAATGAATGGAAGCTTGATTGATATTTTGAATAGAAATAATTCTATTTGTGAGAAATTGAGAAATCCAATGAGTAATGTTATTAGGGAAATTGAAGTTTTTAAAAGTGTTTAATAAAATATTTTTATCTACATTATCAAAAGCTTTGGAAATATCAATGTTAATTAAAACAATTTTTTTTTGTTTTTGTTTAAGGGAGTTGATGAAATTAAACATTTCTACAAAATAATCAGTGATACTTTTATTTTTCCTAAAACCAAAATTAAAATAGTTGAGAGTGTTATGGGAGATTAAATGGTCATTAATTCGTTTTAAAATGAGTTTATTGAAGATTTTTGAGAAAATTGGTAACAGGCAAATAGGACGGTAATTAATAATGTTTCGATCATCTTTCCCCTTTTTTAAAATGGCAATAATATAAGAAGTTTTCCATTTAGCTGGGTAAATTTGATTATGCCAGATGTTATTAAAATGGTTTGTAATAATGTTGATTAAGTCAGGATTAGTGGAAATTAACTGTTTAATGATTTTATATGAGATTTTATCATATCCTGGAGCAGTATTATTGGAGTTTTTAATAATGTCAAGAATTTCAGAGTTATTAAATTCCGCAGGATTAATAGGATTGAAATTATTAGAGAGATTAAAATGAGATTCAAAGGAGACAGGAAAATTATAATTTAAAAATTTATTTGGTAGTATAGGGTCTTCTAGAATTCTATAATTGGATTGTTTTTTATTTTTAATTTTATTGATATTGTTCCAGAGATCGGAATTGTTAGTTTTATGATTTATACTCATCAAAAAAATGTTCCAAGATTTTTTCTTTTCTCTTCTGATTGTTAATTTAAGTTTTTGTACCGATTTTTTTAGTTCAATAGCGGTAAAAATATTTTTGTTTTGATTGTAAATTATTTGTTTGTGTTTTTTGATGGTCCATAGTCTCTGGATAAGGTCGTTCCACCAGGGTTTAGGTTTAAATGTATTTTTACTTGTGATGATAGAAGTGTTTTCAGAAATTAAATTTTCTAGATATTCTTCAACATTGCATTTATCATCAATATTATTTAGATCAAAATCTCTCAATACTTTTGACCAGTTTGTGATTTGTTTTTTTTGATAATAGTTTAGTTTATAGTCAATAAGTATTGGGAGATGATCACTTCCTAAATTGATGGGATCAATTTTCCATGAGAGTTTTCTGATTAAACTGGTTGAGCACAAAGTGATGTCTAATGCTGAAGAATTATTTCTGTAAAGATCTTGTCTAGTGTGAGATCCATCATTCAATAAAAAGACGTTATTAGCAGTGATTATATCTGCAATTTTATCGCCGACTCTGTCGTGAGTAGGGGGTAATGAACCATCCCAAAGACTATTATGAATATTTATGTCTCCCGCTATTAAACAGTTATCTAGATTTTGAGTGATGAGGTGTTCAAATTCATTAATGATTTCCTGCGGCCTAATAACCGAGTTATTATAAAAAGATAAGATATTAAAATCAATATTTTTAAATTTGATGTTAATTTTGAAAGCTTGAAAACGGGTGTAATGAAAATTTAAATTAATAGACTTCCAAGAAAGTTTTTTATGTATTAAAAAACCTACTCCGCCAAAACCATCTGGTCTGTCATCAGTAATGAGATTGTAATTATTAAAAATTAAATTACTATTTGGACTTGTCCATGTTTCGGATAAAATAACGATATCAATGTGATTGGATTGAATATAATGGTATAGTAAATCTTTGTTACTATTTAAACTACGAATATTAATTTGTAAAATTTTTAAAGACTGCATAATGAATGGATAAATGAAAAGAAAACGAAAATGGCAAGAAAAATTTATTTTTTAATAAGTGTATTTAGTTTAATTTTTAGAGAGTCTATGTTAGCCGGATTTTTCTTAAAGTCATCGGAATTATCTAAGAGTAATTTAACGTCATTAAAGATTGAATCTCTTTCACTTAGTTGACTTCTTAACTCTTTTACTAATTCATTTAAGATATTAATTTTCCTAGCTTCAAAATTCATTAAATTATTATTGGGCCAAGTTTGATTATTATTACTTATGTCGTTTTTGAAATCTATCGGTTTTGGAATATTTTGTTGACTACCATAAAGGTGGCTTTTAGATTCTCTATAACTTGACTTGTTAATTATCATGTGCTCTCTAATTTGTTTCTGTCTGAATCTTTCGTTACATTGGAAAAAATTAGTAGCATGGCCCGTTCCACAATATTTACAAGACACTATCTTGTCACAATCATGGTCGGCCTCTATAGTTTTAGCACATGTAATACATCTATTAATTTTTGATCTGCATCTAGTGGCTGTGTGACCGTAATTCAAGCATTTTTTGCAGAATAACGGGGTAGGAATAAAATAATCAACTTTTAATAAGATGTTGTCGTAAAGGGAGACATTGTGTGGAATAATTCCTGAATCGAAAGTGATTTTAACTGATTCGATATCTTCGGCTGTTTTGGTGGTATTATTCCATCTAGTCATCCTTTCTATTTTTGAGATATTATATTTTGATTTAATATTTTCTTTAATTTCATCAATTGAGAGTATAATAGGAATATTCCTAACAATACCGATTGAAGAAGTGAAATTTTTTGGTATGTATGTTGTATAATTATCAAATTTATGGAAAGCTTCGGATTTGACACAGTTATTTGCGTCTTCAAATTTGTTGAAAATAACTTTGGCCACATTTTTACTAACCATTGAGATATTTTTGACGTCATTGAACTTGTTAAATTTGATTGCTTTACCTAATAAAACTAAATTTAAATTCTCTTTACTCACGAAAACGGCAAATGGGCCGAGGTCTAATTTGTTATATAAATTGATTTTGGTTTCGGTGTTAAGCGTCATGTTTGAAATATTAGATTGATCCATAGATATATCTGAAGTAGGCAAAGTGGGAGTTATTTCATTATATGACGCATTTGCGACTTGCTTATTAATTTGTTTTCTTTTCAAGTCCTTATTACGCATATTATTATATTCACTGTTTTCTATTATGTTATTATTAATGACGATTTTGGATTTTTTATTTTTATTTATTACATTTTCAGAATCAGAGTCGGAGAAATCACCGGAAATTGGCAGAGGTGCAAAGTACTGCGTACTTTGCCCCTCCTTGCTTGTATTGGATGGATTTACTATTTTGTGGATGGAAAAACAACTATGAAAAGACTTAGCCGAAAATAAACAAACAAAACAGAATAAAATTATTAAGATATTATTTAAATTCAAAAACAATTAATTAAATTAAATGAAAATTTTAATTTATAAACACTTCACTAAAAAAGGACGCTCACACACAATAAAGTTTCGAGAAAGAATGAATATTGCGCTCTTTTGTTTATAAATATTATTACAGAAGTGTCAAAATTACAACACGTAGTGGTTGTGATAATTTGGTTGCATACAAAATAATGTCATAATTATTACAGCTGGAATAATTATCACAAACTTCGAACACATGTAAAATATTTATCAAATCATAAATTTCCAAAAAACGATGAAATTCAAAACGTTTGTTCAAAAAAATTAAATATTTAGTTTTTGTTGTTGTTTCCGATATTAGAAAATAACAAGAAAAAACATTCATGTTAATGAAACATTACGAGTTTCGAGTTATGAGAAAGGCTGCATTCAAAAATTCAGTCAACTGCACAGTTTTTGCAGTACTTCGTTCAAAAATTTAGTTTTGCAGCACAAGCAGCGCAGGGTCGTACAAAAATTACGTCTAACGTATGCAGTTTCTGCAGTCGGTTTATAGTAACTGCATAAGTGCAAACAGTCAATTATTATGAAAATGAAAGGAAGTGATTAAGTAAATTTAATTTTCGTCCACATTAATTAATTTTATAATTACCTTGCTTAAACAAATTTGCTGCTTTTCAGTTTTTTTCGACTTCAATTGCTGCCTAGTTGACTGAATTTTTGAATGCATCCAAATTGCGACAAAACGCGATTATGTGTAGACATTACGAGTTCTCGTAATTGCGACTTGTTATTTTACTCGTACAATATTACGACAGACAACTCGTAATCGTAATGATTAAAACGATTCTTTTAAAGAAAATTTGTCAACATATTTTGACTTCTCGAAACTCGTAACTCATAATACGAGCGAGAGATACATATGTAAGTAGTGTTTTTTTATTCGCTCCGGATAGCTGCTATCGAGAGCCGTCATATGAAAGAAAAGTGGCTCCGGATAGCGCTCCGTATAAATAGGTAGAGCCAAATATTTTTTATATCAAGTTTTCACTAAACAATTGAATTAAAAATGATAGTTTGATGTTAAATAAGTTTACCAATAAATAGCGCGTCAAATTTAAATGTAGGCGTATAAAAATTACGGCTCTCGATAGCAGCTATCCGGAGCGAATAAAAAAACGCGCTATATAATCGCATCCCATCCCAATCGGGAAATCGACATAATATCTTTGCCATCTTTCGTTAACTAGGAGAAGTTGCGTGCTTTGAATTCAACCAAATGGAAAAAGACATAAAACGGAAAAATAACAAATTTTATTTTACAGTTTTGCACTTCGGGTAACTCTTAAGACTATTCAGTTGTCAAATTTGACGTAAGTTAATTTTTAATTAATTTGTTTTGTTATAATTACAGAAATTTTGAAACTATGTTGTCTTCGATGATTAAGGAACACAATGCCAAACAGATAACTCGAAAAGAAGAACAAGGTGAGCACCAATCTGTATAAAATAAAATTTAAATTAAACAAAAGGAATTTTGTTTATTTAGAGCAAAAACGAAAGGAAGCTGTTACTGCTGCTAACGAGTTAACAGAGGCTTTAGTGGATCATTTAAATGTTGGGTATGGGTAACCTTATTTGCTGCGCTGATCTCTAACTGCATTATAATACGATATTTATTTTAGAGTGGCACAAGCTTATTTAAATCAAAAACGGTTAGATGTAGAAGCGAAACAACTTCATACGGGCGCTACCAATTTCGCTAAACAATCACAGCAATGGTTAACACTTATTGAAGGATTTAGCGGGGCCTTGAAAGAGTTGGGCGACGTTGAAAATTGGGCAAAAATCATTGAAACTGACATGAGAGGAATCACGTCGGGATTAGAAGCTGCATATAAAATAGCTAGAGAAAATCCATAGTTGCTAGCATTGTGAGCTTAATACCTGTGATTTTTAATACAAAAAGGAGTTTATTTTCCCTTTCCTTATGTAAAATAATAAATAAATTCAAATTTTTAAATGGTCTACCCCTATGTTATTTTTATTTTACAATATCCGTACACAGATGTCACTTTTACTTAAATCAGCTGTTTTATACCATTCACGTTAAGTAAAAAAAAAAATTACGAAATCCGTTACTTTCTGTCATTCATCGACCATTTCATTATTTTTAATTTTGCACGAGATTGGTAGTGAACTTTAAAAGAAGTCGTCACTCAAAATTTGTAAAAAATTTTAATTTTACTTAGTAAATGGAATCTAACTTTGGATTATATTGTTTCTAATATTTTTAATTTAAATCCTCGTTGTATTAAATATAATTTAAAGTTAATAAAACAGGAAAAAAATTAAAATGGTGTTCTAAAATTAACAAAACCGAAAAAAAAATTTGGATCAATATAAAGAATTTAGAATTTTGTGTAATAATTATTAAACAGTGAACTAAAAATTTAATTTTGCTATTGCAAACTAATATTAAAGGATTAAGGGATACATCTAATTTCAAAATCAAATTGTAAGTAACTAGCTACTTCCATACATAAAGTTATGCTTATGAATGACATAAAAAAATAGGTTAGGTGATACAAAATGGCAAAAATGTTTTTGATATTCTTTGTTTGCTTGTGAAATTATATCGATTTAAGCCATTTCCTGAAGAAACGTGAAAAAATATTTTGTGATAATGCGGTTTTAAATTTTAAACACGATTTTGTTTGTTCAAACTGCTACTTATCTGAAAATAAAAATTTAATGTAGTTATTTCTATAACTTTGCAACCTTCATTTGTTAGTTCATCACGTTCTCAAACTATAGAAATTTATTTGTAATTTGGTGTTACTTATTATATAATTTGGTATAATTTTTATTCGCAACTGTTTCATACATAGGTACATATTTTATTATTAACACTAGCGTGATACAACAAGTGTACCATTACAAAAAGTTTTGGTTTAATGTGTGGATTTTTTTTACTGCTGATTGCGTGTTTTAAATTTTTAATTCGTTTGGTCACTGCGCCTTTAACCAAAGTCATTATTTCGTCACGTGTTTAAATAAGCATGTGTTGGAATGATTATAAAACCTAAGTAGCCAAGGTTTTATTTTGCACACATTTCGTTGTATTTAAATTAACCGTAAAATACCGTTTTGTGATTAATTCGTTTTTAGATTCTGATTATAAATATTGTTTCGTAATTCGTAGTATCGTTTGCAATTTATAATCTGAATGGAAAAATGGGTCAATTTTAACCTAATTGTGAAAGAATTCGGAAGCCAACCAATTAAAAATATTATCGTAAATAATTTGCGATTAATCGTAGAATATTCATTTATTACGAAGTACTGTGTTTCTTAAACTTTCTCTAGCTACCAAATAATGGGTCCGATTCTGAGTTCAAAAATTTTATGTTATGTTATTTTTGTTTTTCAATACAAATTCATTTAAGAAGCATAGAAAATAAAATTTATATCTTGATTTTTATCATTCCAGAATCGGGCCCAACATGTAAATTGTTAAATGCTAATAAATATACCCCTTTTCAACTGATTGAGTTCACTCATTTTTGAAAAATTTTGCTGTAACCGCTCGGTGTTGCCTTTAAATTTCTTTTTTGCGATTGAGAGAGTAGACAAAGCCCCAATACCCGTCGGTTTTTGCTGCCACCTATGTGTTTTTGACAGTCATGTTTGGAATAGACAAATTCATTATTCTCCAGTATAAGAGGATGACAAAAGAAACTTTCTACTATTAGAAAATATTCGGCATCGTCTCTGTATTAAACTCTTCATAAACAAGAGTAACAAGGTTTTCAGAATCCGTTTTGAATTCAATCAAACGTTCGACAAAATCAAATTGATTTGAATTCATAAGACCACCGGCCGATTTAATCGGTCGTGCTGCTACACACATAATGCAATGCAATGAGATTGAAAAGTTCGAATGGATGGGCCGACGTCGGGACGATTTTTTTTTTTTCGTTCAACATCCAGCCAAGACTGCCTCGTTCTCCCGTAAATCATAAGTGTTCACTATAGCAGTAAAGGCAATGAAGGTTACATCTGACATCTCAAAATAATTTTCATTTTATAATGTTTATTGGTAAAAAAGAAATCGTAATAACTTCATTTATTCTGTTAGCAAATTACCAATTAAATCTGTTCAGGAAAGTTTTATTTATGTAACAGCACAAGAATTTTTTTTTTTTCATATATTAAAATGGTATTCGAATCATTAAAATAGATAATTATGTACTGAACTGACTGTATGTGCCCTAGTAAAGAAAGCGACCAATATATAGTTTTAATTATGTTTCTATCCTTGTTGTACATTATTGTGAAGGAAAACAAAGGAGATTCTTTTGTTTTTATACTATACGAGTTGCCGGTAGTATGAATGAAAAAAGATTCGAGTGGAAAGGGTTACAATTTGCATCCCTTTTCAGCTCAAAGTTTAGATTTCTATAAAAATTGAGGAAAAACACACTTTGGGCGCAGCTAGCGCAAGTAAAGTCTACCGAAAATATGTAGAATCTAAATTTTTAAAAGCTGTGATGACCTAATAACTAAGAAAAACATAGTGTACATGTTTTAGAGAGCCTAAATACCTATTCTGGTCTACATTTAATTAGATATTTTTCCGTTTCACTGAAATATTCTATATTTTAGAATAACTAAAATATAGACTCTACGTCTGCTGGATGCGCCCTCTATTTATCTAAAGATTAACTCTGTGGAATTCCACAAACACAGAATATCTGCAGATAATCACTTTCTCAGTTTGTAATACCATTGGTTTTAAAATTTAAAGCTTTGTTTGATAACCTAATCCATTTTCAAAAGTTTATGTTTATATAAAATAATAGTTTAGATAATTATATTCTTATTTACTCAAATTAAGCTTTATTTTAAATACATATTTATATTAACCATCAACAATTCTTATGAAAAATTATTATTATTAATCAAATTCAACGCGTAATGTTAAATATTCGAAAAAATTGTGACCACAATTTTAAATGTAATTTCCGAACATTTCGAATTTTGCAGGTATCCCGTTTTTATTTAATTGCATAGAACTTTCTCGTGCTTTATATGACTAATTAAAGTAAAAGAGTTAAATTTAGTGAAGTGAAACCAATCAAATGAAATAAAAAAAAATATGATTTTTTGCAACAGAACAGCAAAATATTAACAGTTCGTGATCTTTATCCCATTTGTTTGTAACAGTTGCTCTCTTAAGGGGGGACAATTTAGAACCTTCAAAAATCGGTTTTTTTATGCTTCAAAAGTTATTTTAATATGTATAGAATACGAAAAACTTCACGACTCAAGCCAAAACTCAGAGCTCTTGTAAATAGAGCCAGTTTCCGAGATTCCCTTTCATTCTACTCCGAGAGCCGAGCGCAATTATACGAATTAAAGAGCAGCGGGGTGTTTTTTCGGTGCCAAAGATTTTTCAGAGACTATTGAATCGATCGGGCTAAAATTTTGCAGACGTTTTTGGTAACATATAAGACCACTTGGTGAACTTGAACATATTTTAAATTTCACAAAATAAACTAGTTTTTTTGATCAGCGAAGAAGAAAATTTATCGAAAATATCGATATTTTTAATTTTATGTCTGCCATTTCTCATTACTAAAAGATTAGGTTTATCAAGTGACTACAGGAATATACTCACTACATCTTTTTGCCCTTCTGTTTCAGATCATTTTTCACGGCGCTAAAATTGGCACCGTAAAAAAATGCCTCCACATCATGCTATATCTCCGTCAATTTTCAATCTTTTCTAATGATTAAAAATGGAAAATACTCGTTAAGATATTTACAATAAACTAACAAAATTTCAGAAAGATACATTCATTTCTTCCCCTTCAAAAAAATTCCTAAAAATCGGCTCAATTTCGGCGTTCTAAATGGTTGTCCCCACTTAAGTAGGTAGAAAATCAGTAGTGCGATTTTGTTGTGTACATTGGAGTATGGGAGTAAATAATCGGAGGAACGTAATAGTATTTACAAATGTTGATGTGCTAGAAGCCATGCTATTTTTCTGTTTGTCTTTTATTTCAGATTGGCGGGAGATTTACACGGGCTACTAAATTGAAGAAAACAAACGAACTGTAAAATTTACATCGAATTTTGTTTCTATAAGTTTCACCGCGACAAAATTTTTTTAAAAAAAATATATAGTTGTCTCACTCACTCTTTTTTTTCATATGATATTGCAAGACATTTTGATTCACCCTCGTAAATATCTAGAAGGCATTAACTGCGAGTTTACGTCAATATTCTTCGGAAAAATTTTCTGCAATTTAAAAATATTTTATATGCAATTTAAAACAATTTTATTCGGAAGGGGAAATTTGTTTACGAAATAGACTACATCAATTGGTTGCCTGCTGAAAATTTTTCCGCAGAATATTTACGTAAACTCGCAGTGAAAGAAATCCTTTAAACATCAACCAAATCTACTAATACTTTTGTACTTTGGTTATTAATTAATGAAAAAAACAATTTTACATATTTTACTCCTCAATTTTAATTCATAAGTTAACACTAATACGAATAGTGGGCCTAATATTTGTTGATACTGTTGATACCTGCGTAAGAAAGTAATGCTCCGGCGTTTGTATACAGGGCCTACACTCAACGTTTCCTTTCAGGACGTTAAGTAGGGTTAAAATTAAAAGTTCAAAAATACCAAACAGTTTTACAAAGATCTCTAATTAAACATTTTATTTTTCTTAATTTTTATTTTTAGTTGATGAAAATGTAGTTTAGTGCAAAAACATTTTACTAATATGTACAAATTACTAAGTAGGATAAATTTGTTCGTAATATATAAATTACTAGAATAAATATGTTGCCTTTTAACCCTAATATAACGTCCTGCAAGGAATACATCGAGTTACTAGAAACCCTGTATATACATAAGATTCGTTTCGTTCGTAACCATAGGATTCGTTTCGTTCCGGTCCTTTTCGTTTTTAATCGGCGTTACCACTGTGGATACAATTGTATGCATTTGATACATTTCTTTCTCTTCTTTATACCTATATTTCTGTTGAAAAAGTACTAACAATTTTGTGTCAAAGCAAGGAGGCTTCTTCTTTTTTCCACCTTCCAATAAAATTTAAATTAGATGCAGTTGGATACATCTTCACTGTTCGAATGGAAACTCGCCTATTTTTTTTTGAATGGTAACTCTTTTTCCAATAAGTTTTTCTTAACTTCAGGCCAATTTTTGGCAAAGTTGTTTCACTTTGCAATATGAAAATTATTGTTAAATACTTCAAATCTGTAGGTTCAATTTTATATTTTGCCGGCCGTCAAGCTTAAAGCCGTCGGTCAAAGTATAAAATTGGAGGTTTTTGAATGAAATCAAATCAAATTTAATAAAATTTTCTAAGAATAAGAGTATTTGACAATGAAAGTGAATCAATTTTGCCAACAATTTAATTTGACGGTTTGAGGTTGCTTGGGCAATGCGCTTTAAGCTAATAACGGGTTTCCATCGCCATACTATAATATCGTAATAGTATTATACTACGATAATGGAAGCTCGAAGTTTATTACGATATTTCAATACACATACTAGCTATCAAAAATATAATGGGTAGCAAATTGTAATTTTAACAGTGTATACATAGTTCGTTTGAATTATTATTCAAACTAAATTTGTTTATGAAGCTTTCCTATTGTATTTTTAATAGTATATATTTATGATATATTTAAAATATGTACAAAATATGGGTATAGCATTTACTCCTCTCTAACCGCACTAGGAGCGTTATTATTCTGTATTATTATTGTTATTATCACATACAAAACTCTTTTTTACACGGTTCGTACGTTTCAAAGCAAGAAATGTTAACGCATATGAGAAAAAACAGACAAATTCTTGAATTTATTTGCTTATTTGTTGATTTAAACCGCCTTAAGCCCAAAATCACATTATAACAAAGCAGACTACTCATACTGACTCAAATAAAACACTGTTAAGCAAAACATTAAATAACACATTAGATTCTAAATTGCCTTGTTTTACACAGAATGTAAGGCAATGAAACGTTTTGACTAATGGGAGAAGCAGCAAGTCAGTAACATTTATAAGTAGAAGGCGATATACAGAAAGTCCAGGTTACTGACTAGTGAATCTTTAAGAGGTTAGTTCAGATGTCACTTAACCGAGAGAAAAGTAACGCCTAAACTGATGGAAATGACAGAATACATCAAAATTTGCCTAGCACAATTTTTTGAAAAATAATAATTTTGCTGTTCACATTACAATTTTAATACTGTATTTGTCAGTTGTGATAAATTCGGTGGCCGACCTGTCAAATATTCTGTAAGGAAATAATTTCGTCTAATTCTGTAAGTATTCTTACTGATTCCTGATTTCTCGTTGATTTGATGTGAGGCGGGCCTTAGTGCATTAGTTACCTTGCGATGTTTTGTTCTACGTGGAGAGACTAATATTCATTTCATGCCTTTGATAAGTCTTATGAACCATAAGCCGTGACACATTGCTTATCAATGATTTATGTTTTGTAATATTAGTTTTTTTGCGATTTCTTCAAACACTATTAATAGACTTCCAGTAAGCTTTCCAATAGAGCATTCACAATGAACAAACTTTATTTTTGACTTACAGGTTTGTTTGAATTTCCAACTTAACGAACAAAAGTTTTTTTTCGTTATGTTTCAAACTTGTACCTGTAAGTCGAAAGTAAAAAGTTTTTTATGTGGTTTTTATACGAAGCTGTAAATCAAAAGTAAAAAGTTTTTTCATTGTGAATGCCTTGTAATTCTACCATAAAATTACAGTCTTATTGTTAAATACACAAATTTTGAACAAAAAATCATTGTGTTAATTAAAAACTGTTCGCTTTATTTAACACGAGAATATTTCCTAATTGAAAATTGTTCAGCAGTTATTCACATATACTATTGTAAAACTTTTATGTTTAATGTGCGTAGTACTGGATCGACGTCTTTATTAATCAACAATATTAAAACGTTTCTATAATTTAATTGTCTTATGAAGCGCGACATCATATTTTTTTTAATTAACCGGATTGTTGTACTTTATACTATTAGTGACACGTATTTTAAGTAAATTTATTAAATTGGTTGTAAAGTTAAATTTCACATTGTCTTTTTCCAAATAGCAACTCAATATGGATTTCTCATTTGGGTATGTTCATTTTAAAAAGGGATAGAATAACTATTCACGAATTATTAATAATAGTTGAATGTAATTTAAATAATACAAATAGATTTTTAATATAGGGAAGAAGTTGGATTTTGTCTACAAGTAAATTGTATCTACTTTTCAAGATCATATTTATTTTCTAAAAATATGTATTATGTATAATTTATTCAAGTAAAATATTTCTCTAAACAAAAAAAATTTCTTACATTAAAGCAAGATTTGCGCAGCAAGATTTAATTACCTTGAAAACTGGGCCAAACAAATTTCTGTATAGTATATTCTTGCAGAGGTATAACAATTAAAAAAAGAAATTCAGTGATATTTTCTCGGTAACATCAAATTTTCGCCCTATTATAAAATAAAATAATAACAGGCTTTTTTATATGCGAAAAAATACGCTGTTAGTTCCATGATAGATATTTTCGATGAGGTCGAATACCAGATTCACTCGTCAAAAGTGATATATGTACTAGTGCCAAATTAAAGTCGATACCGCTACATTTCAGGTAGATTAATTCACAAAAGAAGCTTTTGCCTGCTACCAGTTTTAAAAAAGGTGTTATTGAAGATTAAAACTAAGATAATTTTAAAAACCTCTTAATTTCGTGAACACAAACGACAGAAGGGTTCTTTATTGAATCTTAAATAGCCCAAAAATCTGAAAACTACAAGTGCGTTTAAATACTATATCCAATTTTTGGGTGTTGGGTGCGTCTCAATAGGGTAGGGGTTGACCGTCTATAGCCATGTATCTCGTGGTCTATATTCCAACGCTGCAACTATGTAGAAACCACCAAATGTGTCTAGTATACCTCCACGTGGTAACACCCGGGCAACGATGTGAAGCATCGATATCGAAAAAATGTATCAAATTAAGTACATCTTGGGGTGCAAAGTGGTTATTCAGCCTCTAAGAAGATCTAAGCTTATACCACAATGTCAAGCCTATGGACATACACAAAAATATTGCAACAGGGAACCTAGGTGTGTCGAATGTTTAAGTAAACATCATACCAAAGATTGTGTAAAAGCCCAAAATGTTCAACCTAAATGCGTTCACTGTGGAGAAAACCTTCCGGCTAACTACAGAGGATGCAGCGTTGCTATTGAACTGCAAAATATCAAAAATAAGAACGTGATTGCTAAAAATCCAAGTTCATTCAGGAATCAAGCTGTTAAGATGAACCGACCCGAAGTAAATCGTAGAGTGTCGGGAACTACTCAAGCACAATTTGGCAAAATGACTTATGCTCAAGTAATGATGAGCAACGGAAATCCAGGAAAAACTGCTCAAAATGACGATATAAGTCAAACACTTAAATTAATTTTAAGCAGACTAAATATATTTGATGAGCGATTACAGAAACTAGAGTACAGCACTAAGAGAGCCATCCCTAAACAGAAAAATGGCCAAAGATCTTAGAATCTTATGTTGGAATGCCAATGGACTGATGCAACATCAACAAGAACTGCAAGTGGTCCTGGACACAGAAAAAATCGATGTATGTCTCATCACGGAAACACACTTCACTAGACAATCAAACATTAAATTTAAAAATTATCAAATATATCACACTATTCACCCTGGAAACACTGCTAAAGGAGGTAGTGCTGTTATAATTAGAAATAGTATTCATCACTATGAGGAGTTAAAATATGAAACGGAAGAAATACAAGCAACTGCTGTTATTGTCAAATCCAAAAGTAGTTCTATTTGTATTGCTAGTATTTAGTGCCCACCGAAGCACTCAATGAAATAAAAAGATTATCTCGAGTTCCTCAGTAAATTAGGAAAACGATTTGTACTTGGAGGAGACTTTAATGCAAAAAATGTCCACTGGGGATCCAGATTAACAACGACTAAGGGTAAAGAACTCCTAAAAGCTATCAGAAAATGCAGTTGTGAAGCTCTCTCAACTGGAAAACCAACCTACTGGGCAACTGATCCAAACAAAGTACCAGATCTGATTGATTTCTTTATAATAAAGAACATATCTGTAAATTATGTACAAGTAGATGAAAGCCACGACTTAAACTCTGATCATTCACCAATACTTCTAACGTTAAGTGAAAAAATCATTCAGAAAGAAAAAAACCCATTCCTAGTAAATAATCATACTAATTGGGCATGCTTTAGAGTATCGCTAGAACAAAAAATTAACTTAATGGTTCCGTTAAAGACTGAAGAACAATTAGACAAAGAAGTTCACAAATTTGTAAACGATATACAGCAATCAGCTTGAGAAAATACTCCTGAAATTAAAACGAAAATCAAGGGAAACAACTACCCTATAGAAATTAGGGAACTCCTCGCAGAAAAAAGAAGAGCGAGAAGAGTATGGCAACAAACAAGGGCCCCCCAAGATAAAACTCATTTGAACAATCTCATTCAACAATTAAGAAGAGAGATCAAAGAATTGAAAGATGAATCAATCAGCAACTATTTAAGAAAATTAACTAATGATAACAGTACTGATTATTCTCTTTGGGAAGCACCCAAAAGAATCAAAAGACCAATAATGCAGATTCCCCCAATAAAAATAGCAGGTGAGAAATGGGCTAGAAATAATGAAGACAAAGCTCGAGGATTTGCCGAACACCTCGAAAAAATATTCCAGCCACATGAAGACCAAACGTTGGAAGGCGAGATAATAACTGAACAAGCTATGCAAGAAAGTAAAGAAATCCTACCAACAACACCAAAAGAAGTCATGCGTGAGATAAAAGCTAATATGAATACGAAAAAAGATCCTGGGTACGATCTTATTACTGCAGAAATCTTAAAAGAACTGCCAAGGAAAGCTCTGGTGAAACTCACCAATCTTATAAATGCAGCATTTAGAATCAAATGTGTACCAAGCTTATGGAAAATTGCAGAAGTAATTATGATCCCAAAACCTGGGAAACCACCGCACATAACATCGTATTATAGGCCAATTTCGCTATTGCCAGTCATGTCCAAACTCTTTGAGAAGCTTCTGGTAAAAAGATTAAATCCGATAATCGAGAGTAAAAACTTGATCCCAAATCATCAGTTCGGTTTTCGCAACCAACACTCAACAATTGATCAAGTACACAGAATAACCAGTATAATTGAGAAAGCATTAGAGGAGAAAAAAGTCTGTTCAACAGTATTTCTAGACGTTGCACAAGCGTTTGATAGAGTGTGGCATGAAGGACTTAACCACAAGTTAAGGAATCTTCTACCAATGCAATTTGCTAAGATACTGGAATCATACTTGAAACATAGGTTCTTCAGGATTAAGTTTGATGATACATTTTCTGAATTGAAAGAAATCAATGCAGGAGTTCCACAGGGCAGTGTATTAGGGCCGGTTTTATACCTACTATACACTTATGATCTTCCTACATTAGAAAACAACACGGTGGCAACTTTTGCAGATGATACGGCGATCTTAGCTATTGGAAAAAGCAACGAAGAATCAACACAGAAGTTACAATCAGCTATAACTCAAATATATAAATGGACAAAAAGATGGAGAATAAAACTAACTGAAGCTAAATCAGTTCACATCAACTTTACAAAGACGAATCGAACATATTCCGATTACCTTAAATCGGGAAATAATACCGTATGCGAACACAGCTAAGTATCTCGGCATGACCCTGGATGCTAAACTACGATGGAAAGCACACGTCAAGAAGAAAAGTGAAGAATTAAGACTTAAATATGTACAGAAAAATGTATTGGCTGATGGGAAGGAACTCTTCTTTATCAACATACAACAAGCTTCTACTTTATAAGCAAATATTGAAACCGATTTGGACTTATGGTATTCAGCTTTGGGGTTGTACCAAACAGAGCAACGTAGATATCATCCAAAGATTTCAGAATATGGTATTAAGGAACATCGTTGATGCACCTTGGTATGTCAGGAACAATGACCTTCATAGGGACCTTAAAATGAACCTCATCTTAAATGAAATCCAGGAAAAAGCACGGAGACACGAAGAAAGGCTCCGCCAACATGTGAACATTGAGGCAACTCAGCTCCTAAGCATCACGAATTTAGTTCGCAGACTTAAAAGAACCAAACCTTTTGAGCTGGTGTGATTGTCAGTTTAAGCAGCATTATGCTGATCTAAAATCCACAACAAAGATGTGGTTTACTTCAATTTACCAAACACTATGGAACGCCAATGGGAAGAATCCATAGATTAATTTAAGTTAATAAATTAAGTCAGAAACAAATTGCTCATTAGTCCAGGAGACTAGATTGTAATTACATAAAATAAATAAATAAAATTTATTTTAAATATAAAAAAAAAAAAAAAAAAATCCAATTTTTAATTTTAAATTGGTAGGTTTACTTCGCGTTTGGAAGATCTAAAGATTGGGTTCATTGCCATGGAATTTCGAACCACTACTAAACTTGCACTGTTATCTTGTTCGCCTTGCTCATCGTATGTAGAGTAGATCCACCAATTGCACCATCCACGCTATTTTCCATTATTTTTATGAGTACATATCTTAAAACTTGTGAAAAATGAAAAATTCAAAGAACTCCAAACTGGTTCGCTCAACTAAAAATAGTTGACTATTATAAAAAAAAAATTTGTTGCCTCAATGTTGTCTAGTAAGTAGTCAACCAAACTTAGTTGAATTTTCTTCTATAATAGAGGCGACAATCACTAAACTTGAAATGTACATTTAGCGATTTGAAAGCGAATTATGATCTTTACGATAACAGTTTCCCATATACTTTATTCCTTTTAGGCTTTTCCGGACCTTCCCCTTCTTGCAAGAATTCTCCAACTTACAGTTCAATGTGACGATCTTCTATTGTACGTCTGAAATGAAAAATGCGCGTATTAGCGGAGAGAGGCACATTTAAAAAAACTGCTTGCAATGTAGTTTTTATGGTAACCGGGCGATTCCACTAGCATAATTCCACTAGCACAATTCCACTAGACACAATTCCACTAGACACAATTCCACTGGACGCAATTCCACTGGGACAATTCCACTTGGCACAATTCGACTGGAGTACAATTTAACTTGCATTATAACTTGTATAGTTACGCTAATGAAACGCAAACACACACTTTAATATTTTATTGGTGTGATTGAAACATAATTACGAAAATAATTATAACTCTGAATTTTAAATTAATATAAACTGCAATTGGCAAAGAAGCTAATTGATAATAAAAGAAGGGGATACCTTTCAAAAAAATGGTGAAGGTAGCAATAGTAAAAAATATTCTAGACTTATTCCACTAGCACAATTCCACTAGACACGATTCCACTGCATACAATTCGTGTTTAACATTCGTAGTTCTTTCTTTAGGTAACTTTTAAGTTTAACTTTTTTTTAATTAAACGAATTTAACTTGCACAATTTAACTTTTTGATAATCAAACGCATTTAGGACGGTAAATCGCGCGCGCGATTTACCATCCTAAATTCGTTTGATTATCAAAAAGTTAAATTGTGCAAGTTGAATTGTGTAAGTTGAATTGTGCAATTTGAATTGTGCCAAGTCGAATTGTGCCCAGTGGAATTGTGCCAAGTGGAATTGAGCCAGTGGAATTGTGTGTAGTGGAATTGTGTCTAGTGGAATTGTACTAGTGGAATACGCCCAGAATCGTTTTTATGTGCATTTTTAACACGATGTTTGATGTCAATTTATATCTAAATTGATCATAATTATCGATTTATTAATTCAGACTTGTCCAATTTCAATTAATTTAATGATTATAATGAAATTTAATTAAAAAATGCGCATTTTAGAAAATATGCGTATAAATTCGCATTTCGGACGTACTCATTGGGTGCGTCCGAAATGGAAAAAGCGCATTTAGCGAAGACATATTTAAGAACGCATGTAGTTTTTATGTGAATTTTTAATACATCTGTTTGATGCCAATTTATATTTTAATTAACCAAATTTATCGATTTATCAATTTCGTTTTGTCCAATTTTAATTAATTTAAAAATTTTGCAAAAGTGCGCATTTTAAAAAATGTGCATTTAAATTCGCATTTCGGACGTACCCATTGTTTATTGTTAAGTTTAGAATTAAAAACTATTTATGTATGTTTACACAGAATGATGAAATAAAAATTTATTCAAACAATTTCTTTGTTCTACGAATCACGTTGAGCTCTTAAATGTGCTTCGCAAAATCCACGTGTTTGTCTGTAAAATATGAAAATGTGTTCCGTGTTTACATCTGATATCTAAACAAATTTCAAAAATAAAAATTAATGCAACTAAAATTAAAAATTAATACTTGATCTCTTAATATAAATATTATTATAAACAAAAAATATTATATAATCAGATGTTTTCATGTGCGACAAGTTATGTAAAAAGGCGTTGTTTGCTTTTCAAGTTGATAAGAAATATGTTATGGCTTGTGGAATTTACGTATTCATTTCATTGGGTATGATTTAGTATTTTATACTGCGATTATGTAATTTTGCTTTTTTAACGAATATTAATTTTATTTGGTTGAATTATAATTTATTCGGAGATACATAATATGTATAACTGGGTTGACGTGGTTATATAATAAACCAGTTCGGGCTCAATCTTGTGCGAATCGCGAGGAAACTATGTTTATATAATAAAACACAATTATTTTTGGTTTTGTCACTTTCTTAATGTAATATTTATTTTGATTTGAAATCGAAATCACGATCGTTTCGGATGTTTCTTCTTTATCAAATTTCTAACAAACACTCCGAGAATTTTGTTAGATATTTGATAAAGAAGTAAAATGCGAAACGATCGTAATTTCAATTTCAAACAAAAATCAATATCACATTAAGAAAGTGACAAAACCAAAAAGAATTGTTTTATTATATAGGGTATCCCAGAAACAATGGATAAGCCTGAAACACCTCATAGTAGAGCTATTGAGTGCTCAAAATAAAATACAAAACAAATATTTTCCAGGTTGAACGATATGTCATTTTTTTGAAAAACGTCTATTTTTTCACACTAATAAATGAAATCCATCGGTTTTTCGGTATTATAATATTCTTCATGGACTATAGCAATAGATATGCATGCAGTAAATCGTATGAGTAGCTGTTGTAATTTTTTGGAAAACAAAATCTCAACTTCAATTTTAATCATGAAATGTGGTAACAATTTTTTTTTTGTAAAAGTTTAAGCGTACTTGTTGAAAAGATGCATGAAAGCCTAAGCGGCCAACTATTATAACAAAAAGCGTGTTTAATATAGATTTCAAAATGGTATAATACATCCTTTTTTCTAATGTAAATTGTAAAAAAAAAGAATGCAAACTATATACTAACTATCGACTACTTAGGTGTCTGGAACCGGGTCGAGTCTTTAATGCTAATATACCGTTCCTTTCCCTTCGGTCTTGTTATATATAAAGTGTCTACGGAGGGTCCGGCGTCATCCGGGACATATTTTTTTTCTCCACTACTGACTTTTAAATCAAGGATTAAAAATGTAGCTGCATTTGGTGTAGCATAGTAACAGTATATTTTTATAACAATTTACAATTATGCCAACTTTAATACCAAATAATAGTAATAAAACAACCTAATTTTAAGGCGTTTGGAGAATAGTACATTGGGTCATAAGGATTAAAAGTGATTCTTTGTTTGACGAGCAATTATATTCGCATGCGAGGCGCAGCGCAGCATAGCCGGGTAGGTGCACAGATTGCAAATGAAAAAGCTACTTTTAATCCAAATTACACATGCTATTTTTCTCAATGTGTAATTGTATACACTAATTCACTCACCGGCAGAGTAAACAGCCCATCCTAAAAATTTTTTTTTTTATCTTTTAAAACAATCTTAAAACATTACCAATTCATACTTTATCTAATCATGTGGCTGAGTTTTTTTTACTATTCCACGACATAACTAAATTTTCAAATGTGAAAATACCTCTTAAACCCCACTAGCTGGAAACATGAAACAACAAATAAAATTTGATTTTTTTTAAATGGAATCGAAAGACTTTTAACAAAAATTTCTTAGAATAAGATAGTTTTCATACATTGTCATTGACCCTATTTTTTAAATAGCTTTAATATTTCAAATGAAAACCTTTCATCAAAAATTTTATTTGACGGTTTGAATTGCTGCTCGGCATTACTTGCATGTGGTAATGACTTAGTCTGGATTTTTTTATTTACAAAAAAAAAAATCAATGTTTAAGTATATAGATGTTTGTGAAAAATGTATGTGTATTTATTTTTCATTATTCTCTAGTGGCCGATAATAAAAAGCAACTTACTCGTGGTTTGAAAAACACTTCTTCTTCGTTAAAGTGATAAGCCATATCACTATTAATGGAAAATAAACTAAAATCAAATAATTAACGTTCGTAATTTTATTGAAATTATTTACTAAGAGATCAATGCAAACACCTACATATATCTGTAATATATTTTTTATAATTTATCGCTTATAATACCTATGTACATATATTTTTTATAATTTGTCGTTTCGGCATGTCAGATATCACACTCACACGATATATGTTATTGTAAATCACCTTGTTTAGGTTAATACTAATTAATAAGGCACCAGAAATACGCCTTGCCTGGACTAATCAATATATTGATCTAGTCAAATTTCTGAATTAGCCATTTGTGTTTACCTTTCTAATTATGATTATGTGCTTGCTTATCTTTTATTATTAATTCATTTAATGGAGAACATTTATTTTATGGTTTATTCCTACGGATATTTCATTATGGTATTATATTTTTATAGAATGTCTTTTATAGAATATTTGAAACAGGGATGTTTATTTTTATTATACGGCATCAGTTTACAGACTTGGCGACTCCACGCCAAATAAATAAATTCGATAAACTTTTCATGATTTCTCTTAATTAATTTGCATTTAAAGAGAGCAGGTATGTAGTCTTAAGTCAAAATTGATTTTTTCAAAATCAATAAGTATAAAAACCTAAGTATTTCTACTTAATTTGCTTAAAATTCCCCATAACCTCAAGTCAATTGAATTTAATTCTCATTTTTACTTTTCCCAATATAACGAAGTTATATTGGGTAAGTATTGTAATCGTGAAAAAGGTTTTATTCCAGATTTTCACATTTCTCGACGAATTAGGTCACCAGGATTCCAAAACATCGGTTCTTCCATCCTTCCGTCTTCCAGTCATACATTTTTATTATTTTTGTTTTGCTTCCTGTTCTCAAAAATATTGAGAGTTTTGGTCGAAATTTTGTACAAAGATAGATCTTAGTAATAATCAGTTTGTGTTAACTTTTGGGTTCATTCGAATCTAGAATAGAATCCAAACAGATTTTCTCAAAAACAGGACCGACGATTTTTGTTATGTTGATGGTAAATGTGACAATCTATCATCTACAAAATTTGATGTCAATTGAGTCAACAAACTTTTTTGTTGATCTGTTTTTCGAGGTAATGTCAAACTTTTCGAAGACATATTTTTCTACGGTTAATACACCTTCCAAATTCCACCAATTGTTCCCTAGGTGTCTTTAAGACAATGAATAGGTTACCGTGTAATATGGAATTTAAATTTCTAAATTTACCTAAAATACTTTGCTGCTGGCAAATAATCACCCCTATTATGATTCAACAGTCGATCGAAAATCGACTCGACTCTGTATTGCTTTTTCGTTTTTTCATTTGATGAAAACTTTACAAAAAATGAAAAGGAAACACAAAGTCGTGTCGATTGTCGATCGTCACTCGACAATCATAATAGGGGTGAATATCGTCAACATTTGCAAATAAAATGTCTCTAGTAAACCTTTAAATATACATAAATTCCTTTTGTGTCGTTTTATTGACATTTTATAACATTTTGTTGATTGAAATTTCAACGATATGTTAATCGATACATTATTGATAAAATCGCTGTTGAAGGTATTATTTCTGAGCAATAAATACTTGGTATTGAAAGTAATATATAAATCTTAATAGGAAATTACTACGAGACCCCTTTAAAATATCACACTATTAGGGCGGAGGCGATTGAGGAGGGAGGCGGAGGCGATGGAGGAGAGAGGCGGTAGGAGATATAGAAAATAATGCTGTGTCAAAGACGTCGTATATCGGTTACAAAAGATAATTCACTTTAATTCTGATTTTGTATTGTTTGTCTTTTATTTTTTTCTATTATCGAATGATCTGGTCCTCAGTATGCTTCGTTCAGACTGAAGCACCGAGTAAAGAATTATATCATCCATTCTCATGTTGCTCACATAATGTTGTGATCTGAACAAATGCCACAAATTTTCAGAAAAGAGATTTTAAACATTGTGGATGCACTCTAACGGAGTAATTTAAATTCTTAATGATTTTCATCAGTATACTAGAGATGTATAACTGCATCTAATTGTTAAAGGTTAAAGATGAAAAATGGCGAATTCGATGTCATGACCATGAATTATTGGGGAAAGGGTCTCCAAATTTTAGGGATTTAAATTTGAAATTTTTTAAGGATCTTACTCGTTGCTTAAGAAATCTCGTTGTTTTCCCCTTTTTTCTCCACATTAACAGAGGGAAATTTTACAAATAAACATACTTTTATAAATACAGTCAAACCTGCTTATCACGATGTATTCGGGACTGACGTTATAACAAATATTTTTTATAAAGTTGTGCTTAAAATTAGAACTGAGAATGTTGTTGTTATAATGAGATTTGACTATAGATCGTCGAGCCACGTGTAGTGATTTTTCCCATTAACCGCCATTCATCCATTATCGAGGTACACATACATTGTATGTCACAAAACAAAAACAATATTTTTGAGCCGCGTATAACGGCTTTTGTCCCATGTAATTCTGTTCAGACGTTTTGGAAATTAAATAAACGATTTATTTGTTAAATGACTCAATAACTAAAAGAGAATTCTTCAAAATTATGATTGATATCTCTTATTGGCATCATTGCAATTCGTTTTGCTTAGATACGAACGTTATATCCGTTTAATGGTCACATCTAGCATTGATGCGATCTTCGCCTCCTTTTTGAGTACTTTCCGTGACAAGGCACAGTGTTTCGGTTGAAATGTTGGCTAATGCTGGCCGAATATTGGCTTTCAGATCGTCAAGAGACTGTGTGCGATTGTGAAAGTGTCAAGTCGGGCGATCTGAGTGGCCATATGATAGCTGAACTTCCACGAAACATTTGACGCAAAATGTGCATTGTTTGACAGGCTACGTTACATGTCCCACCATGCTCTTAAAAGTAAAGACCTTCCAGAACAAGTCCGCCCATTTCTTGTGCCATAAACGATATTTTGATCGCAATGCTGTTGTTTGATTGCAGAAAACCGAAGACTTATTTGACTCTTTTGGCTGCACTTCATAAAAAGTCAAACCGGACAGAAATATCAAGAAATACGAAAATGACCTGCCCTAAATAAAGAAAACCAACCAAAAAATTCATCATTTTTCATTCATTTGAATAAACTCGTTTTTTTTAATTTTTTGTAGTTCTCGAGATGTTAGTGATAAGACATATTTTTGCACCTAAATGTGATTATTTTCCCCACTTCCGTCAATATTTCCTGTTAACAAGAATTTGATATTTTTAATGGTCTTAAACCGACAATGAAACGCAATTTTGTGAAATTCAGTGTTAAAATATAATTAAAACGAACTTGTGACTAATAAACTTGGGCTTTCTACAAAACTTGTACATATTAATAAAAAAAAATACTTGGAAACATAAAACAATTTGTTCAATATTTTGAGTTTTGTGCAGCCATTATGTCTATAGTTAGCAATATGGCTTAATATACAAATTTAAGAACAGCATTGAGCCTGGATAGTCACGACATAAGATTAAATTATTTAAAACATTATTAAATGAGACATTTTAATATTATTCTATTCTTAAGGGCTTTGAGTGAGTGTGATACGTTGAGTGTGTCAACCTCGATTTTAGCTAATCCCTTTGTTTTTCCATAGAATACTTAAACTAGTTTAGCTAAATTTGATTTATTAAACCCAGTCTGTCCAGGATATTAGACATCTCGTCTAAGATTTAATTACAAAATTACGTTTTAGTTATATAAGTAATTGAATCGCAGTGCTGTTGTGTAAACAAAAACAAACAAAATATTTCTTCATACACCAGATTTCCTTCTGTTTGTAGCAGCATCAACTCAATAAAGAGATTATTTGGTAAACATCTTTATTACCTACATAGGCAAAACTCATTGCAAAACTGGGAATATTTTGTAAAGAAGTTTGTAAAATGTTAGCATAGCATTCTCGACAATCTTAAATTTCATAAATAATTCCGATGAAACTAGTTCGATGATCAATTTTTGAACGAAAAAGATTATATTATGTACCAATGTTCCTTTTAATTTATTTTGATTCCAGTAAGTAATTTTGTATCATACAATTTTTGCTATATTCATTCATTTTAAACCAATTTATATTTTTATTTACTATTTTTAGTTATTCTTTATGATTTAAAATGTAAATAATGAAATGATATTTCAGATAATTATAGACGCGTTCATGAATCACATGGAAATAGTTGGGTTTTAGATAATGAAATAGTATTTATTAGAAATTTGATAAAGGAGTAACATCCGAAATGATCGTAATTTCAATTTCAAATCAAAATAAATATTAAGAAAGTGACAAAACCAAAATATTGTGTTTTATTATATAAAATCATAATGAAATATTTGGATTTAGTAATCTTGTCGTTAGCAATAATGAATTTTGCACAATTGCACGCGTCGTGCCTACGGATAGTGGCTCAACAACGGTTTATTAAAAATTCAATCTCTAACATAATTAAACATTAATATTATTATTACATTTTGAACATAGAATAATATTCAAAGAGCACCGTTTGTTATGTTATTTATAGAAAAAGCATTTGTTGCTCGTAGTTCGCAGGTCGCCGATTGTTCAGTAAAATTACACTTCTGACATCACCACAGATATGAAAATAAATGTTGATAATGCGAAATCGTGGTGAGTGTAGTTAATGACAATGAGTTGTATTCAATAAGTTTTGGCGAACTTTACACTAGTAATTATTAACTTATTTAAAATTTGTAGCTTTCTTCATCAAAGTAAAGACAATTATCGACATTTTCGTAATTGCGATTCAATAGCTTCCTTTAAGAACTAAGTACAATCAACATTAACGATATTTTCATTAAAACATAAGTTAAATCACGCAGTATTCAAAAAAATATTTTAAGTTTAGTTTAAGTAAATACCTGTATTAGTTTATTTCAACTAAACGTATATTCGAGTTCCTAACTCAGACTCCGAAGCTTCTAAATTAATTTTCATGAAACCCTTAGTGATCTGTTTTAAAACAACTAAGTCACCGGTGACTTTTTTCGGGTGAATTTCAAAATACGGGCCCATGTTTTTCCGGTCGCACATTACGACTTTATGGTCAACATTTTATAATCTTAGATGGCCGCTTGAACCATCGGTTAGGAATTTTCATAATTATTCAAAAAATTTACAAAACCATATAGAAACTTATTTTTAGAGTCGCTGATACGAATCTGAAACGAAAATAATGAAATTCCAAATGGCCACTTTAAAGTGAAAAATTGCTGATTATTACAAATTTTTAAAATGGTTTATTTTGACTATAAATTCCTAATCCTACCCCAAAAATGATTCGTGACAAATTTTGCCTTATTTCGCAATATGAATTTCAACAGTTGTACGGTCATGAACGGATTTTGGTTCGATGACATAGTAGTTAACGACACCAGAAACGAACAAGTTAAAAATGCCAGGTGTACTGATCTGCCCGGACCAAGCAAGCCAAGAACGTTTGTGATCAATTATAATACATTAAGAATGACAAAAATAGATACTTATGCTTTAAAATAATTTTGTAGGCATTCATTTCCTAAAGATATAAATAGAATCTAAATACATACGTCACATTTATAAAAGTTATTTTAGTATTTTATTATAAACTAAAATTTTAACATATCAAAAATGCTTTTGAACAGTTTCCAAAATTATTTAAATTACCCCAAACTTGTCACACTAATAAAATATGCATAATGATGCCTCTTTGGTAATGAATTAAGCAGCATGGTATGTAATTCATAATTGTAATTGTGTATTCTATTTTGTTATCTAATCCTTTAAATGTCCAATGGGCTGGGCAACAAATACCAAAACCCATTATCTAAAAATAAAATATTAAAAATAAAATTAAAACCGTTCAATAATCTAAATTCATAACAAAATATTGATCGGTAATTATTAAATTGACAAGAATAATTAATTTCATGTCGTCGCTTTTTTTTATATACTTGCTCATATCACATGATTTACCATAATACGTATGGTACATAAATAATTTTTTGTGTTACGTCATGACACGTTGCTTGGTATTATAATATTATAACCCAATGATCGGGTTGATTGAATTAATTGCTGATAATTATTTATTTGATAAAACAGTTTACGTGTACTTGTTAAAAAAATAATAATAGGATGGTCTTTCTATGAAGAATGATTACAATTTTTTATTATTTTCATTGTGCTATTCTTTGTGTGAGAACATTTAACGCGCATTCTATTATTTCTTTTTTAAAGTTTGTTTAGTTTAAATTTCATAAGATAATGATTTATCACACGTAGCTTTATGCTAATAATTTAAATTGATTTAAAAATTTCTAGCTTCAAAATGATTCGACTTTGATTTATAATTTAGATGGGGTTACGGCTTATTGCGTCAGTATCTCTACTTATTTGGAAGAACGAATTAAATATTTATTATAACTAATAAACACGTAAAGTATTTTATTTTAAATATAAGTTGATAATTACTACGTAATATTTTATTAATATTTCAACTGGTAATGGGCGCCGTCGATTTCGATTTCGAGTTTGCTTGTTATAAAAACTAGTAGACCTGTGGTGCCCAAGCCAAAAAATTATTTTCGACAATAAAAGATTCCGATGAAAAAAAGGCCACGAGCCAACGGGTTCATTATTTATATTTCAAGGGCCACAAAATTTAGCACTCTGGAATGAGTGTGAATCCCATTTTTGTGAAATGCGGCCTGCGGGCAAAATGGCACACCAAATCGCCTGTCAATTTGTGAGAAAATAACATGTTACCAAAAATTCTAGTATAGCGGTATTATAATATTGAAAAATTCTGGGACTTAGACTCGGAGTTGCCCAACCAGATTCTCGTCAGATTTCATAGGGGTGAAAAAACTACCTTTTCACAAATTTTCATAAACCCATAATAGCGTTGTTATCAATATTTTCAAATAAATCCAAATAGAGTTGTTACTGCGTTTTTTTTATTTGTGTCCGTCATATAAAAAGTCGATCCATCGTATAAATAGGTAGAGCCAAATATTCTGCATATCAAGTTTTTGCTAAACAATTGAATTAAAAATAACAGTTTCATGTTAAATAAATTTAGTTTACTAATACATATATTTATTAGTAAACTAAATTTATTTTGCGTCAAATTTAAATTTAGGTATAGAAAAATGACAGCTCTCGACAGCAGCTATCGGGAGCGAATAAAAAAACACAATAAATTGAGAAACATACAATAAGAAAACCAATTTTCATTATAACTGAAAAATTCACTAAAAAACGAAAGTTTCAAAACTTTAACATCGATTATTTGAAAATGCAATTTTTTTAGTTATGTAAAACATATTTAGTACGGCAGAATATTAATTCGATTACCTTCCGAGAGGTGTAAGTCAACGAAATGAATAATGATGGCCAGTAATGATACGAATCGGGATTTTCTGATTTTGCACCATCATTACTGGTGATTGCGGCATTATCCCTTCATTAATCTATCATCAAAAACTAACATTCAATGTCATTAATATTGATCGTGTAAAGGCCACTATATAATGATAATTAATACTTACGTCCCAGAAGTCCAAGATTTCTGGAATGTAAGTATTAATTATCATTTAACTTAGCTAAAGAAACATTTATTGTCGATTGCGGCGTCAGTATGTTAAATAAATTTATTTTTGTTCGGATTAGAAGTAAATGACAGTTGGATAATTATAATTTATCAGTTGACATACGGTACAGAATTGAGTATGTGTGTTAATTTGCGAAATGCTTTGTTAACCTTGTAGAAACATATCAAAGGTGGTGTATCCCTCGTAGACATTTTATTGATGGAATTGCCCTAATTTTGGAATTTGTCTGTAAAAAATTTGGCCTATTCGAATCCTGCATCGAGACTTTTCTCACAAAGCGCATCTAATAAAAGACCGAAGCAAACCATTTTCATTATACAAAAATTTTCCGTTATTTTAAGCCGGGAGGGACGTTGCTTAAAAAGATGTCACGGGCTTTCTTAAATTTAGAAATTGGTCATGACAATATAAATAGCCTACCTCAACCCGCCAAATCACAGACTCACAATTAATGATACTTTATTTAGAACTGAGATGTGTCGAACAGAAATTAAAATTGTTAAATTATTGTAAATTTCTTATATTAATTAATAATCTGAGTTATTTTATATTATTTATCATTATTTTAACCACAAAACATGGAGCCATTTAATCATAAATGGAAAATTTGTTTCTAGAAAAGCGTCTGTAGTTATATGTCGTATGGCAAGGCCTTAACAAGTAGAAATTTCGGGGAATTTTAGAAAATTTCAAAAATTGAGAAACAAAAATTTCGAAAAACGATTGAATTCACAAAATTTGTAGATATTAACCAAATTGAAAAAGTGAAACTCAAATAATTTAATCTTTTTAAGTAAAGAATTCGTTAAACTGTAAACATTTAGAGATTATAATTAAATGTACATATATTATTAGTTAGAAAGAGTTGTATAATTTAAGATTAGTTTCGAGGTTTTTCCATTAACCAAATCTAACGATTTTTTGTACTTTTTAATTATTAATTGCGAGTTTTAGCATCATAATTTAACCCTATTAAATTAGTAAAACAATTATTTTTCCAATTCCACCATTAGTATTCACAATACAAGCATAAAGCTCTATATAAATTTCAAGTTTAAAATGTCTTTAGTGCTTATTTTTACAATACATATATAATATCCGATTATGTATTTTGCAAATTCAACGCTCAGACATGAGACATTTACATACGCATTTGACATAATAATAGATTCCATGACGTAATATTTTTTTAGTTTGTTTGTAAAATGTATTTTTTCTACAGCGACTAAAGACAACAATTTTTAGTATATTTACTTTGTTTGAAATGGAATTTCAAAATTCACAAAAAAAAAAATAAATGGATATTTGTTTTTTTGTTTTATGGAATCTCTTACCTGTGACATTTCACTGTTTTTTTTTAAAGAAAACTTAAATAAGTTTATTAAATTGTCTATTAAATTGTTTGCACTTACCTACTTGAAATAATCTAACTTTTTCAAATTCCTGCACCTGCAGAATTTTATAAACGAAAATCGGACATTATGCAGTATTTTAAACTCTTATATAACTATTCCATTCACAATAATTTTTATTTATCATATAAAATTTTTTTATTACAGTTGAAAAATGATGCGTTATAAAGATGATGGTTTATCACCAAACAGCCTTGATCATCCGGACCTTATAAAATCAGATCCGGATGATTTGGACCATATTGGTGATCTTGGTTTACGTAAACGACGCATCTGGCATTCTGATATTGATAGTTTGGAATCAGCAGAAGATATTGATCTTCTAGATGATGATGATGAAATGTTGGAAGAAGAAGAGGAGGCTGGCTGCCCTTTGCCGTCAACACCAGAAGATAATCAACTTTTGGAAGCCGAGGTTTGTAAAATTTGTCTCGATAATATAATCTAGATTAGCATTTTAAAATTTTTCTTTTTTTTAGATGACCGAAGTTTTGAAAGCGGGTGTTTTATCAGATGAAATTGATTTAGGAGCTTTAGCACATAATGCTGCTGAACAAGCAGAAGTATTTGTGCGAAAAGTAAGTACATACAACAACAAATTTTACTTACTAATTTAGTTCCGTAATAAATATTATGATTGGTTGTTCGCCCATGCAACAATTTTTCCAACTTTGTGTTATCGTCTATCAACTCATTTTACAAATGAGGTGATAAGACAAAAGAAGCAATATATTACAGTCGATCTATACCAGCCAGTTTATTTTTATTTCAATGAATAATCACGTATACTGTATAAACACATAAATTTAATCAAATAAGAGTCACTCCACTTATCAACCACTTTTAATCTCTAAAATTAATACCAATATAACTTTGTAAAAATTCATGTAATAGAGTCTAGTAGATTGTTTTTCTAACAGGCCACATTTTATCGTTTGGGAAACTCAATTTTATTAAATTTTGCCATTTGTCCAGCGAATGGTAAGAATGGATTGAAAATTATTAAAAAACAGAACGGGTTAATTAAAAATAATGTGTAATATGTGTTGGATGAGTAAGGTATAATTGATTACTGATAGTATCTAGTTTAATAAAAGTTGGCATATTTTGTTGAAATCCATTTTAATTTGGATTTAAGGCTAAATGTTCTATGTATTTAGGTTTTCTTAAATTTGATTTTCGATGTATTGACTTCTTTATGTCTCACCTCTAGAGTATATTGAATATTTTTTTAAATATATTTTATTTTCTGCTTCCAGGTTTGGGAAGCATCATGGAAAGTGTGTCACTACAAAAATCTTCCACGTTGGCTACAGGACAACGACTTTCTGCATAAAGGCCATCGACCACCATTACCATCATTTGGAGCATGTTTCAAATCAATATTTCGTATTCACACAGAAACCGGAAACATTTGGACCCATTTATTAGGATGTTTTGCGTTCATTGGAGTAGCTATTTATTTTGTAACTCGGCCAACAATTGAAATTCAATTACAAGAAAAATTAATATTCGGCGCATTCTTCCTGGGAGCAATTATATGTTTAGGTTGCTCGTTTGCGTTCCACACACTAAGTTGTCATTCCGAAATGGTTGGGAAATTATTTTCAAAGTAAGTTTTCTAAAATTGATTCGTCATTGATCTTTCGAATGTATCGCAAAAATATTGGTTTCGTTTAGATTAGATTATTGTGGGATTGCGCTGCTTATTATGGGCTCTTTTGTGCCTTGGGTATATTATGGCTTCTATTGTCATTATCACCCAAAAGTCATCTATTTATCGGTGGTATCAATTTTGGGATTGTTGTCGATCATTGTATCACTGTGGGACAAATTCTCTGAGCCAAAGTTACGACCTTTACGAGCCGGTGTATTCATGAGTTTTGGATTATCTGGTATAATCCCAGCGATTCATTATGTTGTTATGGAAGGATGGGTTAGCACGATAAGCAAATCAAGTCTTGGATGGTTAATTTTGATGGGAGTTCTATATATCTTGGGTGCACTGTTCTATGCTTTACGAGTACCCGAACGATGGTTCCCTGGCAAATTTGACATTTGGGTAAATTAAGCTTATTTCTGTTTAATTACGATTCTAACTTTTAATTTTTATTTAAAATTCTAGTTCCAATCACATCAAATCTTTCATGTTTTGGTAATTGCTGCAGCATTTGTACATTACCATGGAATTAGCGAAATGGCCATGTATAGGGTAACAGTTGGTGAATGTGCCGTACCGCATCCGGCAATTACATTTTAAATAAATCTTCAAAAATATAAAATAAAATTGGTTAAGTAAATTATAAATTTTTTGTAATACAAAATAAAAAGATGTATTTTTTGCGGAAAAGTGCTCAAAAATGTTCCATGCCCCTGTACTTTTATGTAGAAACTAAATTTGTGCTAAAAAAATTTAATTTATTTTTGTTTAAAATAAACTGTAATTTTATGAATTTCTATTACAAATAGCAATCAGTATTCTATGTACATTAAATATTTTTTATTTATTTTAAAGCAAGTCTCAAAAATAATAGGCGAAACGATAACAACAGCATAATACAAACGTGTTTTATGCTGGAGCGGATCGAGTCTAGAAAAGATTAATAAAATATATTGTGTGGTGTTTAGTTTCTGCCTAATTAAACAATTACGGTTAAACGAATATGAGAATATCCAAAGCTTAAACACTTAAAAAGTATATTTATAATTAATTTTATTTTAAATTAAAAAATTACAATAAATACAAAAAAATACAATTTATCTAATTTAAATAAATCTAAAAATGAATATTAAATATAAATTAATTATTATCAATCACGCATATACATTCATATATTTTGAGATAATGATAAATAAAGAAGCTATTGATGAATAATGAGAAAACAAAAACTAATTACAAATACAATGATTTCAATAAAAACAATTGTTTAAAATAATTAGAAATAAATATATGTACCTATATATAATTATTTAAATAAAATGTTTTATTTAATTTATTTGATAATATGCAAAAAATTATAATTTTAGATATTTGCGTCAAGCTTATGGAATCATCTGATTTTCATTTAATTACAATTTAATCTTAAATGCATAACCAAATACAGTTTTAGTTGAACGCTTTAGGATTTTAGGTTTTTCAAATTTCAGCCTAATCGGTTAACTCCCTATGTAATAATAATAACCAAATGGAAATGTGATCCTGATCCAAAATGATTTTTGATGATCAATTGATGAAGTTGTCATGTGATTTTCAATGAAATACAATTTTATTTGGAATATAATGAAACAATTTAGGAACAATTTTTACAAGCTTCAGATCTTTTTGGGGTATTAAGCAAATTAGCCAGTTCACTTTTAAAGATTAAAGGTTTTTATCCTAAACAACTTTATTTGAAACGGTGTAGGGAGAATAATTTCACCCGCTCTCTGCTGGAGATCTTTTCTTTAGAGGTATCAACCATTATATAATCAGATCATTTTTATAGATTTTAAGGTTTTGCCCAAAACTTACAATTTGTATTAGCTCAAATGATTTTCCATCAATTATGTACAAATTTATCTGAAATTTAAAGAAATAATAGATCTTTCAAGGATTTTATGTTTTTGCCCCAAAACAAGTAGCTCAAGTGAAGGGCGGTCAATTATAAATTTTTTGAAATTTTAGAGAGGGCCGGATTTTGCCATATAGCCATAGGGCAGTAAAGTTCACGACAAAATTAGGGCTGGTAAATATCTAATAATATTACAAAATAAAAAATTTCATATTTGTACAATGATAAGATATACACCCCAATTCCCATAGTCGTATCACGTCATTTTTCATGACTATAGACACGTCATCAATTTTTCTATTCTCTTAGTCGTTTGTTACGCCTAAAGTCACTTTAGCGACATATATACCCCTATTCCCTTAGTCGTGTCACTTCATTCGACGTGACAATTGTCGTGTCACTTCAACTTTAAATTGGTATTCTCTTAGTCGATCGAAGTGATAATATAAGAGAATGCGACGTAAAACTATCACCCCTATTCCCTTGGTCGTGTCACTTTAATCGACGTGACAATTGTCGTGTCACTTCAACTTTAAATTGGTATTCTCTTAGTCGATCGAAGTGATAATATAAGAGAATGCGACGCAAAACTGTATGTGTCACTTCAAACGACAATTGTCGCATCGATCGACTAAGAGAATATCAAAATTTCATTGTCGGTACAAGTGACAAGTGACACGACTAAGGGAATAGGGGTGTATATCTGTCACTTCAAACGACAATTGTCGCATCGATCGACTAAGAGAATATATAAATTTGATTGTCGGTACAAGTGACAAGTGACACGACTAAGGGAATAGGGGTGATAGTATGTCAGTTGCACCCCTATTCCCTTAGTCGTGTCACTTGTCACTTGTACCGACAATCAAATTTTGGTATTCTCTTAGTCGATCGATGCGACAATCGTCGTTTGAAGTGACGAACATTCTTTTACGTCGCATTCTCTTATATTATCACTTCGATCGACTAACAGAATTCCAATTTAAAGTTGAAGTGACGCGACAATTATCACGTCGAATGAAGTGACACGGCCAAGGGAATAGGGGTATTGAATTTTGTAAGTGACAGGCGACTACAACAAAATGGAAGGGCGAAATTTTCGTCCTAATATTTTTTTTAAATGTTTCTAATTGCGTAATTTGGTTCATTTATTTAAATAAGCTGTTGTATAAATAAATACTTTTTTGTTCTAAAACGATTTTATTTGTAATTTGGCCGACATCTTTATAGTTACAGTCGTGTCACTTGAACCGACTTCAAGAATACCAACTTTCAAGCGAAGTGACGTGACTGAAGTCACGTCGTCTGAAATGACACGACTATGGGAATTGGGGTGATAATGACACCCCAATTCTCATAGTCGTATCACGTCATTTTTCATGACTATAGTCACATCACATCAATTTTGCGATTCTCTTAGTCGTTTGTTACGATTAAAGTCATTTTATACGACAGATGTCACTAGATTTTTGCAAGTGACAGGCGAATATCACAAAATGGAAAGACGCAATTATTTTATTTTATATATTTTAAAATATTCTTTTTTGAATAATTTTGTGCACTGTTTTTAATATGTTATTGTTTAAAATAATAAGATTGTTGTTATAAAACGATTTTATTTCTAATTTGCCTAATATATTTCAAGTTGCAGTCCTGTCACTTGGTTCGCCTTCAAGAATAACAATTTCCAAGTGATGTGATATGACTATAGTCACATCACATGAAATGATACGACTATGGGAATTGGGGTGTGAATATGGTTATGAACATTTTTTCGTTTTTTTTGAATAAACCTAAAAGATTGGCAATAAACCGGCACCAAAACAATTAATACATATTTGAGATACAAGAAATTAATAAAACAGTGCATTTCTTGGCATTATGAACAATAATTTTTTGGAACAAAATTTAATAAATTGGCAACATAACACTGTGATTAAAAAGTATAATACTTCTTAAATAAAACAAACGGCTTATTATTCTTTCATATTTATTTCTTCCCCTTCGGATAGAATACTTATGTTCGTCTTCGAAACAGTTGTTAAAGTCACTTGTACCTCTTCAATCGAGTCAAACCGATGTCCCCAGAGCAGTTTTTTGAGTTTGGGAATAGTCAGAAGTCAGACAGCTAAATCAGGCGAATTGGCTTTTTTAGTCAAACTAGCGAAGGGCGTCATGTTGATATCTTGTTTTCCATGTTTTAGGCAAAAAAATTAAATTATTACGGTAGATTTAATTTAAGAAACGTTTTTATATTAATTTGAGGTTGTTTTTATAAACGATAAATCTTATTTAATTGACCTACAGCCCTACAGCTTCGATGAATTTAGTGTCAACATTTTTGGAGGAAAAAGGGCGGTTGCGGGTCGAATTTTTAGCCAAATAGTCACGTACAACCAATGCAGTGTAAGATGGGGCTTTACTAAAAACTAAGAGTTATCGCCTCAATCGACGATTTTTGAACGAAATGCTCCATTTCCTTGACATGGTGTTCATCGAAGGACGGCAAGTATTTTTATCGCCTTCAACGCAATCTCTGCCTTTGAACAACCATTCAAAAACACTCGCCCTGTACGGTGCATTGCCAACAAAAGCCTTTTCCAAAGTTTCGGAAGGCGAAATTCCATTTTTGAAGCAAAATTTGATGCAACCTCTTTGCTGAACTTTTTTAAAAAATTTACTTTTTCATACGAAAGCAAACAAGCGTATCTCATTAACAATAAAAAAATTAGGAGCATCCAGCACACTGATATCTACTTTTGAGGTATTCTCAAATGTAGAATAGTCTCAATTACAGACTATCAAATGTGCTGGACGTAAAATCTACATGTTAGTTTTCGTTTGTGTCTTAGCTTATGCCCCTATTATGGTTCTCACCTAAGAGTCACTTGGCGACTTCAAGTCACCCAAATTAAATTTTGGTATTATGGTTCTCGCCGTGAGTAGGAGTAATGTCAAAATTGCTCACCTAATATTTCTCGGTGACTAGTGCAATTTTTTGTAAAGAATAAAGAAATAATGGAATAAAAAATTCTACAGTTTTTTTTACAGGCAAAATACATATTTTAATTAATATTTCCTAATTAAATATTGAATAAAAATCAATTTTCTTTTTTTTTAAAAAAAAACCATTTTAAAATATTTTTATTGTACATGTTAGCAATAAAATACGAATGTAAGTTGTCAAACATTTTTGTTTCCTCCAGTTTCATTCGCCACAGAAAAATCAATCCATATTGTATTTTGCGATTTGCACTATTTATTTACAATTTTAACCGATAAAATTTCTAATTAAATCTCATAAAATTACAAAATTAATCACAATAAATGTAAATGTGTACAAAAGACTGCTAACTGCATATACGTCAAAAAATATAAAACTTCTGTGCTAGTGTGCTAGCAAACTTCAAAACGAATGGAAATGGTCATAATTAACAAAACCAATAAGATCAACGGCGCACAACTCTCACCAAAATAAATGTGAGAACCATAATACCAAAATTGGACTCACACGACTTTTCGAGTCACGGCGACTCGTCGGTGAGGTGAGACGTGAGAACCATAATAGGGGTATTAACTAAAATAACGGGAGGTACCGGGTTCGAATCCCGATAGGGGCGGGATCAAGTGATTGCGATCGGTGATGAAGATGAACACATCTATGACCTCCTGTTGAGAGTGCAGAATCCATGGGCCGACCCACCTTTCATGTCAGCACTATAGGTTGGCATGAAGCAATGCAATGTGCAGTTGAAACTGCGAAAGAGTCGGGAGTGCCTTGAGCCCCAGAACAGATTGCAGAGATTAAAACCAAAAAAAAAAAAACTAAAATAACCAATAAAGTGTTAATCGATGTTGGATAGTAAAATTAGTATGTATGTATGTTATGTATTGCTCTCTAGTATTTATAAATATTAACAAAATTCATTCTTTGCAGCGACCAATAATCTACACAATTCCCTCAACAAACAGTATTGTTAATTCAATACTTGGTTATAATCATCCTTGTGATAAGAATGCATTTAAGGATATCGTCTAACACTTTCATCGCTATTAGCAAATTCTTGCCCAATAAAAACCATGGTTGGGGACCGGAAATGGAACTAATGATATTTTTGCTGTGGCTCGCAAGTGGAACTAGTTATATAATTGTAGGTGCAGCAATGAACATATCAAGATCCATAGTTTGTGGACACACAGTTTGTAACTTATTATACGTATTATAAAAATAAAATGAAATTAAATTATATAAAACTTATTTTATTTACTTCACCGGCACATAAACAAGAATTATTACGGACATGTCAAAATTATAACACACCGGTGCTATGATAATTTGATTGCGTACAGTTTAACATTAATTTATCACAAAACAATTATTTCGCACAGAAATCGGACACGTCCTTAGTACCATTATAAATAACTTCAACCCTAAGCTCATTAATATGCTCTAATCGTGTTTTTATTTCGAATTAATTTGAGAATTTTGAGAAATGGCGATATGGGGTAAGTACAAATATTGCTGTTGTAATAATTTATTCAATGTAACATAACATGTGATGACCGAGTAGTAGCATGAAATGTTCTAGAAAGCAAGGTACCGAATTCGATCTTAATGATGATGATACAATTGAATTTTTTTTAAAGGTTGTCACTAATTTTGTTCGCCTGTCTTCGACATAAAGAATTTAAAAAAACTGAAAAATTTCTTCCAATTACGCCAAAATAATTTGTCAATTGTACCAGGCGAGCAGAATCAAAACTTATAACTGATTTTAACAAAGGAGGGTTCGTTTCTGAGATAAAATAAACAAAGCCAGTGTTCTTTTTTTTATTTTTATCATAAAACAAACAAATTTATATTAACTTATATATGATGAGGTAGCGGAGGTAGTAAGGTGATGGATTAGAGTGACGAAGGTCTGGGGTTCGAGTCCCCAAGCCTTTTACTTTTGTAAACATTTATTTTTAGATGAAAAAAATTGGATAACTCGAGAAGATGGGAACGAGATCGCTGCAAAAAAAATTGGTAAAATTCGAATAATTATTATTCGTGTAAATAAAAAAAAAATAAAAATTAAATCGGAAGTTTCAAGAATCGAACTCCAGACCTTTCACACATCACTCCTTCATCTTACCACCTAACCACTCATCTCTAAATAACTTCTACTCATTTTTTCGTGTAAAATACTGATAAATTCGGACTTGGTGAAAAATCGCATAAAATTTTTTGTTATTTTACCAGGCGAACAGAATTTAAAAAACAACATAATTGTCAGCAACGTGACATTATTTTGTATCAAAGCGTGTCACTTCAAATTATGTGACACTTGAACATACAAAATAAAGTTATATTGCTGACATTTCTACCTTCTTGTAATTTCTGTTCGCCTGTTAAAATGACAAAAATTTTTTGCGATTTTTGATGAAAAAAAAAAAAATTTCTTTTTAATGCTCATTTGGTAAATAAAAATTAACTTTTTTTAATTAAAAAGGCATAATAGCAACCACCCAAATAGAAAATTTGGAGATTTTTATTACAAAAACCAAAATTCCTTTAGGTGCAGGGATCGAACTCGAGACCTCTATGGTTTTAATCTGCTCTCTTATGGTAAGAAATCTCTTATGGTAAAACCATAGAGGTTCGAGTTCGATCCTCGCACCTGAAGGAATTTTGGTTTTTGTAATAAAAATCTCCAAATTTTCTATTGGGGTGGTTGCTATACTATGCCTTTTTAATTAAAAAAAGTTAATTTTTATTTACCAAATGAGCATTAAAAAGAAATTTTTTTTTTTTTCATCAAAAATCGCAAAAAAATTTTGTCATTTTAACAGGCGAACAGAAATTACAAGAAGGTAGAAATGTCAGCAATATAACTTTATTTTGTATGTTCAAGTGTCACATAATTTGAAGTGACACGCTTTGATACAAAATAATGTCACGTTGCTGACAATTATGTTGTTTTTTAAATTCTGTTCGCCTGGTAAAATAACAAAAAATTTTTCGCGATTTTTCACCAAGTCCAAATTTATCAGTATTTTACACGAAAAAATGAGTAGAAATTATTTAGAGATGAGTGGTTAGGTGGTAAGATGAAGGAGTGATGTGTGAAAGGTCTGGAGTTCGATTCTTGAAAATTCCGACTTTAATTTTTATTTTTTTTTTATTTACACGAATAATTTATTCGAATTTTACTAATTTTTATTTGCAGCGATCTCGATCTCGTTCTGATGATAATCTTCTCGAATTATCTCCAATTTTTTTATCTAAAAATAAATTTTACTTTGCAAACAACCTATCACCTTACTACCTCCGCTACCACATCATATACAAGTAAAAATAAATTAGTTTGTTTTATGCAATCGTGCAGAGCAAAATAAATGTCTCTGTTAGGGCATACGTACTACATTTAGTACAAAGTGTTTCTTATACAGTTTTCTTGTTATAGAACTATGCAACTACTATTACGCAACTATGTTGGTTTTCGAAATATATTCTTACCTCAAATGTACCTACCATTTTCTTTTCGATACCGCATTAAATTCTCATCCTGTAACTATTGTAAATTATAAAAATACAAAAAACGCACGATTGCATAAAACCAACAAATTTAAATTAAAATTTTATATGATGTGGTAGCCGAGTAGTAAGCAGAATCATTTGTGTTTGAGATTCTGCTTGCCTGGTATCAGAAAAATTTGTTTCTAATGAAAATCCTCGATCGAAAAAGTTGGCAAAATTCTCAAAAAAAAAAATTCAATTCTACAGGAATGCCGGAAACAAGGTTCAACACAAAGGTAAGCAAAGTGATAAATACTTCAACAGTACTGCTGTATGGGAGTGAAACATGGAAGCACATACATAAGATCACAAGAAGACTCCAGGTGTTTGTGAACAAATGCCTTAGAAGGCTGATAAAATGCTTCTGGCCCAACACCATCAGCAACATACAACTTCTTCTTCTTCTAACAATAGGTTTTTGGACTTTATTACTTCTGCACCGTAATTCCATAGAAAAATTAATTTTATTGAAAAATATTGAGCGTTAAATCATCGTATCCCTCCAATTTGAGTTTACAATTCAAACTTTATTTATGTAATACATGTGTAGGTTCAAACTTACATATAACCAAGTGCACGATTTAGAATGGGACGATGATATGAAAATTTCGATATGATGCTCAGTGTTTAGGAGGTTAAGTGCTTCGAGCGAATGTAAGATCTAAACAGGTGTCTTCCAGCGTTGTCAAGTTGAAGATATCTTTGATGAATCGAATTAATTACGGCCATAGTATGTTACAGCATAGCTGGGTCATTGTATATAGTATTTAATTTGTATGTAGATCTCGCTGCTATGTCTGTGTAAATAGTATTTACCTGCTGCGTAGTCGTTCAACGATATGGATTGTTCTTCTGAGAGACGCGTCCAAAGTTGCGTATTGAAATCATCTATAGTGAGAGCTAAGACGATATTCACTCCTATTTATGATTCAAGAGTCGATCGACAATCGACACGACTCTGTATTGTGTTGTCGTCTTTTCTTTTGATGAAAACAATACGAAAAAGGAAAAAGCAACACAGAGTCATGTCGATTGTCGATCGACTCAACAGTCATAATAGGGGTGATTATTCGAAGCGCTAGAACCTAGAACCCTGCAGTGAAGTCGAGGTTTTTTGATTGCGACTTCAGACTATGGAAATAAATATCCTATTGACACACTCCGACTGTTTCGAAGACTGGGAAAAACGTTGGCATAAGTGTATTCTCTCTGAAGGAGATTACTTTGAAGAGGATGAAATATATTTAAAAGAAGAGCCGTTTGTGCTTTATTTAAACATTTTACTACCTTTGTCCAGACATCAAAATATTAGTAGTGTTTTTTGGCACAAATTGGAATTAAAATATTGAATAAAAAGTGTGTTACCTATTTTACCCCCCGTGTTACCGGTAATATTACCGGTAACATTACCAAATTTAAAAATATCGGAAATTTTGCAACAGTAGATATGCATATATATATATATATATATATATATATATATATATATATATATATATATATATATATATATATATATATATAATATATACAGTGCTGGTAAAAATAAATTGGGCAAACAAATTTATTGCAAATTGGAGTCTTTTTTTGCTAAAACTACAAAACTTTTGAAAGCAATTGGTTTATTGTTTCATTTTAAATACATGTATGACGTAATTTTTTGAAAAAAAAAAAAATTGACCTGCAATTTAGGGGCAAAACACTGAAAAATGCCAAAATATTCAAAATACGTTGATTGGAGTTAAAGTAATGTAATAAATTAAACACTTATTTTTTATTTTTTTTTTGTTTTTTATTGATTTATAGAAGTTCAACCTTTAATATTAATATTTTGTTGGACCGCCTTTTGCTTTTATTACAGCGATACACCTCCGATTCTTTGAATTTGATAAATTTTTCAAAGTCGCAGGAGATATGGATTCCCAAATCATCATCAACAAACTTTTTAAAGCTTCAATCGATTCTGGGCGCTTCCTTACTACTTCTAGCTTCATTATAGACCAAATATTTTCAATTGGATTTAAGTCTGAACTATACGGGGGCCAGCTCAACACATCGATACTTTTTTCTTCGAAGTACTTTTTTACCTTTAAATGAAGAGATAAGAAAAAAAAACAAGTTTTTAACAAATTATTTTGTTTATCTGAAAGCCAATTTGTCTATCTACAATTCAAAATTAATAACTCACAATTTTGGCGGTATGGCACGGAGCGTTGTCCTGTTGAAAAATAAATTTGTAAGTCTCGCCAAAAAGCTTTAACGCAGAAGGCTCAAATTCGTTCTGAAGGACCTGCAGATAAACAGCTGCTGTAACGCTGGAACTAAGGAAGCACAATCGACCGGTTTCATTTCCAGAAAAGCATCCCCAGACCATAACTCCTTCTTTTTTCGGTGGAAGTCTTAAAAGACATTCGTTGCTAAGTCTCTCGCCAGGTTTTCTCCTTACGAGAATTCTTCCATCTCCAACATGCAGCTTGAATTTTCATTCATCGGAGAAAATCACATCATTCCACATCTCTGGAGTCCAATTAACATGCTCCTGGATCCATAGCAAACGTTTTTTTTTTCATTAGTAATGTGAACTCAGGCTTCTGGACTGGTTTAAGTGCTCTCAAACCAGCTTTAACAAGTCTTTTTCTCACTAAGCCGGCTGAAATTTTTTTTCCCGTTGCTCGCTCAAGATCCTGTCTTATGTTCGATGAAGTTTTAAAACGGTTCCGACGACTTTGTAATAGTATAAAACGATCTTCTACTGGCGGTGTCTTTCTGGGCCTTCCAGAGCCTTTCTTTCTTTGTGTACCGCCCATCTCTCGATTTTTTTTTAATATTCCACGCGACAGTACTTTTAGGAATGTTTAATCTTTCACCTATTTCACGCGTGGTTAAATTTTCTCGCGCCAAAATCAACATATTGCTTTTACACTGGTCACTAACTTTTCCCATTTTTTTAACTAAAATTGCACTTTATTCTTTATTTGTCTAGGATCACTTACAGAATAACTTAATTTTACAAAATATGCACTATTTATACTCAAAAAATAAATTACAGGCAATAAAACATCTGCACCCTAATAACGGTCAAGAACGGTAGGCGTAAAAAAAATAATTGCTTGCCCAATTTTTTTGCACATCAGTTGCGAGGTTGTACCGGTGTAATAAAAGCAAAAGGCGGTCCAACAAAATATTAATATGAAAGATTACACTTCTATAAATCAATAAAAAATAAACAAAAAAATAAAAAATAAGTGTTTAATTTATTACATTACTTTAACACCAATCAACGTATTTTGAATATTTTGGCATTTTTCGGTGTTTTGCCCCTAAATTGCAGGTCAATTTTTTTTTTTTTCAAAAAATTACGTCATACATGTATTTAAAATGAAACAATAAACCAATTGCTTTCAAAAGTTTTGTAGTTTTAGCAAAAAAAGACTCCAATTTGCAATAAATTTGTTTGCCCAATTTTTTTTTACCAGCACTGTATATATATATTTATATATATATATATATATATATATATATATATATATACATATATATATATATATATATATATATATATATATATATATATATATATATATATATATATATATATATAATATATATATATATATATATATATATATATATATATATATATATATATATATATATATATATATATATATTTGCCGGGGAAGTAGAGCAATTAGTCTTCGCAAATGAACGCTTTAGGCCCTTGAGTTTTGTGGAGTTGTGTAATCCAAAATATTCTCGTATCTAATAAAAACCACAAACAAATTTATTTATTAAATTAATTTATTTTGACACTAATATACATAATTACAACTTACTTTAATCTTACCTTATAAATAATATTTAATTCTATTACTGTACTTTTTATTTAAAAAAATGCAAATTATGTGAAAAATTTTGTATACATTATTTACGGCTAAATTATAGACTATAAATCGATAAATTTATATTTGTTTTATTTTAAAAACAATATTAGCCAAATTTTCGGTTAAAAAAAGAGAGTTAATAATGGTGCGAATCACTGAAAATTTGGCTAACAATTTTATAAAATAAAACAAAATAATATAAATTTATCCATTTAAATTTAGCCGTAAATTATAATTAGAAATACAATATCCTTAAAAATATAGTGAAATCTTTTATAATGTAAAGATATCAGCAAAATATTAAAAACAGTACCAAAAAACATTATTTTGTCTTTCATTGACGGTTTTGGCTAGAAATGTGATTGGTATGGGTTCAAAATGAGCAAACAATTTTTTAATCGTATCACATTTGATATTAAAAAATATGGATTATTTTGCTTCATTATACACATTGTGTACTGTTTTAATTAATTGGATATTTTAAAGTAGTATCGATTTATTTTACTTAATATTGGCCCTGATTCAATGTAAATTTTTCTAACTTGATAAAAGTTTAAAACTATTCATAAAGTTTGTTGGAAATTTTGAAATTTATTTCATGTTTTCATAGAAATAATATCAGAATAGAATAAAAGGCAGATGGATAATTATAGATATACCTCTAGCAACTAGCTTCCTATATAAATTAAATTACATACTTAAATACATTTTTTATCAGTACTATTTTGTTCTAGTACGTACGCCTCATTCATAGACGGCAATATGTAGTCTTGTCTATCGTAAAATGTGTCTTTTGTTTGTTGTCCAAGTTTGTGTACTAAACCACTGGCAATACTTTCAACACCAGTGTCATTAAAATTTCTGTTACTGTGATTATTGTTATTATTATTACTTTCGATAGTTTTCTTTTTGTCACCATTGATTTTATTATTTTTTGTGTAGCTTTTTATATAAAATGATGCAAACATGTAGGTAAATAAACCAGCATTGATGGTCAATAAAAATGCAATACTTTTTGGAAAGTTACACGTTGGCTGGAATTGAATTTGTAGTGTATGAAAGAAGACTATAACGAATTGAATCTGAAAATAGAAATAAAATTGATTTAGGTTAGTTTAGTCCTCAACTGTCATATTTTTAATTATTCTGGAAAATGAATATTTTTTTTTAATCTAACATATGTGTACGTATAGTAGCATAATAATTTTATAATTAAAATTTGATCATTGCTAGATTAGGAAATTTAATTCAATATGAAATTTCCCATGAGGTGTAATGTCGTTTTCTCTGTCTTTAGGAAATTTCATATTAATTATATTTGACAGATAATGACTACTTAAACAAAAAAAAAAAAATTAAAATTAAAAACAAAAAACGATATGGGTGGTTACTTACAATTTGCATTGTGGTAAGATGTTTCTTCCACCATAAATATTTTTGTACTTCAGGTCCCATTGCTGCGAGCATGTAGTAGGCGTACATGAGAACATGAATAAATGCATTGATGATTCCTAAAAGAGTGCCATGCCCACCAGCAAAATATTTAACACCAATAAAAGCCGCAATTGGCATAAGTGTATGATGGTAGAGATGTAGAAAACTAACTTGATTTTGTTTTTTACGTAACACAAAAAAAACTGTATCCAAGAGTTCGGACAATTTACACATGTAATACAACCATACGGCTCTGGCCATCTGTAAATAAATTTAATTCTAATAAAACAAGTTTTATATAAAATATTATTTTATACATACCCTCATTGCTAGAGGACTAGTCGAGTAGTCAACAGGTTCACATTTATAGTTGTAATGTTGTCGCCATCCAGCCTCTAAACCCTCATATAAAAGACCGACACTGGCTAGTACTTGTATAGCATTGTAAAGAATTAAAGTATTTTTTAGTTGAAATGGTTTACGATTTTTCATCCAACGTGGCCCAGCGTACACACAGAAATATAAGTATGTTACTAGGATGGTTAATAGTGGTCCGGGTGAATTTGATAGAAACCATTGTTTGGTACGTGGATCTGGAAAATAGAAATTAAATGATTATTTATAAAAATTGAATAACATCTACATAGCTTAATGAAATATTGATTGATGAAACAACCTTATTTAACTTTAAGTGTAGCTTAGATCTGTATTACTTTGTTATACATAGTAAGGAAGGTATTGGTCAATGGCATCAAAAATATTTGACCATGTGTTTTAGAAGAAAAAGCAAGTATATAAGAAAGGTATTTTCTGCAGAAACCAAAAAGTGATTACGTTTGCAGGATATCATTAGAACAGCGGGAACCAATGCCTCAAACTCTATCAGAGAGAGAGAGAGCAGTGATATTAACAACGTATCCGGAGAATTAAAGTTGGCTACTAAACCCGTCCTAGAAGTGTAGTGAAGTTATTTCTAATCACTTTTAAATAGATTGGCACCACCTTTCGAGCAACAACCTCATTTACTTTAACGATATGATGAAGTGCGGAACGTGACAACGCAGATGAAAAATTACAAGATAGCAGGTGACTGGTGAGGATGGTATCTGCAACGCCGATCTCTAATATGGAGGCGACCATCTGTTCTACTGTGTGTTTGAGCTCATGTCAATAATTTGGTCCTCAGAAGAAAATCCGGAAGAGTAGAATATGAATATTACCCGTGAACTTCATAAAAAGAGAGATTATTTAAACTGTAACAGCTGCCATATACCGTGGCTTTGGTGAACGTAGGCTACAAGTTTTGGGAGATTGCAAATGTGGCTTTCGTCCAAACTTACTATAAGATGTTAGAGAAATGTTATGAAAAGGACATCCCTGTACAGACCATTTATATATATCCAGCGGGCGCACGAAATTATTAAGAGGAACACGTTATGGCATGTCGTCAAAATTGGTGTCTATGTGCCAGCTTTTGAATGGATCAAAATGCAAGATGATAATTGAAGGCAACGTTTCGGATGGCACCTGGAGCGCAGTTAGGCGACCCAAATTGCTGAAACTCTCTTCAACCTATATTTAGAATATATAATCTGTCTGGTAAATTTAGCGCAGCTGACCGTATTATAAATCAACCGAGTTACTAGTGTACATTGATGACACTTGCCGTCTGGATCACAACATTATCTCCCTGAAAGTGGTTCTCCTTTCATTGGAATTAACAGCTCAAACAAAGCGAAGACCAAATATCTACAAGAAACGAGACATGAGATGGTTAAAATATCTAGGATCATTGATCACTGAGCAAAACTCGGTTTCTATGAACATTTTATCGCTCTAAATAAAATTAGACGGTTTGGCTGTGGTTGCAAATTGGTTGGATATAACGACATAAAACATCCAAAAACTTTACAGTACAACTTACTGAACGTAACATTATTAGAATAATTCTCGGTCTTCAATAATGTGGATACTCGTATCATCGGATTGATAAAATAATAAGGTTAAGAAAGCTATAAGAAATTGGCCTTGGAATGGGTACAAATAGGTCTTGGAGTCGATGTATCCACGACGTTGAAAGCGACCTAATCACCCAAATCAAAAACCCGGTACACACTATTATAAGGGACAACAAGAAACCAGTTGCTGAACACGGACCAAATTACCGATGAGAGAGTATTTGCGAAGCATTAGTTAATTTTGTTATTTAGGATTACAACACTGTAATTTGTAGTGGCAAATAGAAGTCTGCTGAGCCTTAGAGGAAGGTATGTCATCATAAAAATCTAGCTATTTCTCATTTGGTATGGTGCGCTTTGCTCTCCAATGTTGTCTTTTTGCTTTTAGATATCAACTGCTAATTATAGTTTTTGAGTCCTTTGATTCAGCAAAAAGTGTCCTCCACAGTGTTAATAGAGATTAGTAATAAAAAATTAAAGGTTTGACGCAGCCATTATTTTCGAAATTTAAAACTTTAAGGCTCGAAACTGAGGCACGTAGTTGATTGATTTTCAAAGATCTGTTCTGGTGTGGTCGTGTTGTTGGAAAAGGAAACAGTGTACCAATTGCGGTAGTTATTACTGAAATGTAGTGCAACTCTGGAAACTAGTTATACTGAAAGTTAGAGCGATGAAAGTAACAAGCATACAATTTTGGTTTCAATTTAAATCAGCAGCAAAATAAGAAGGTTCAAATGAATGTTAAGCTTCTGCGCTGCTCCAGGGGTTTGCCATGTTACAGTTTTAATATCACAGATACATAATGCCGTATTTTCAAGTTTCAGTTTCTTTCTCGAGGTTAGTGATCGGAAGAATAAAACATCAATTTTTTCGAAGTTGAATGAACCAATAGAAAAAAAAAAGCTTTCAGGGTGCGTACATGGTACATTTCCGGTGAGAAAATGTACACCACGAAGTTACCTGCACGAGTTAAATTATTTCCAACTAGAACAAAAAATACACCAGGGTAACCAACAAAACGTAACTAAAATGGTTCACAGGGCAACAATTTTGGTTCACAAGGCACACATTTAACACACAGGGTTACAAACCTCCTAGCAACCGTTTGGTTACGTATTCAAGTCATGTAGCTAACTTCGTGGTGTACATTTTTTCACCATAAATGTTTCTATATGAAATTGAAACGATTACATTTCGAATGACTCGGATGTTTTTTAAACTAAGATATTGAATCAATTGACGAAGCATTTAATCATCCAGAAGCAACATCACCCCATAAAATGATATATTCGTTAAAGATATTCTCAGGGAACTAGTAAATTGAGAACAAATCCCAGCGGTTGCAACAAGTTTTTATTGGACTGACATGTCATTCAAATGTTGATTGGTATGGTTTAGTCCTTCCAGCTATGTAGATAATATCTCTCGCAAGCAGGAGATGAATTGTTTCTGAAATTACAAAACTGAACTGTCCCTACTCCGCCTTCTCGGAACTGTAGTTATTTCGGAAAATACTCATGCAAAGAATACTCTTGACATTTGGTTGCAACGTCTCTAGAGTTCAGATTTTCGTAGATCATACCGGAAGTCCACCTAAGGAATAAACTCTGTAGGCATTCCTTGAATTGTGAATTGAGTTACTTTTTCTGACGGCAGAATGGTGTTTGCTGCAAAACCCGTTTTTCCCGAATTGCTTTTGAACAGAAGCAGTTCAGGCAGATTCTCTTCTCTCTTCCCAATGCTCTTTGAAAATAACTTCCCAAAGCTTAGTTTTTGTAGGTTTAGAATTCAGAAATAGTTTCAGAATTAGTTCTGGCATTTCTCACATCTAGCGACTAAATAATCGGGCAGTAGGTAACACTAATAACTTGTTTCGTGAGAAAAATTTCATTATTATCCGATTAACCTATTAATAACCGGTTATTTTTGAAAAGGAAAAGTCAAAACTAGAGAGAAGAATTTCGGTCCGGTTGCAAGTAATCTAAGCTCCAACACAACCCCCAAATAATTTCCCAGTTAAACTTCATGAAGTAAGCTAACTCAACCCCAACCCAACTTCAACTCAACCCCAACTCGAGCCAAATCTAAACCATAAACTCAACTCCAACACAATCCCGAAATCAACTAGATTCGAAAAAACACATGCGTTTATGAACTTGAATCAAATCAACTAACAATCAATCAAATCAAATCAACCAGCACATTGAACGGCTGAATCAAACTCAACTTAACCCCGACTCAACCTCAACTCGTCCCAATAATCACCCCTAATAGTTAACCCAATCCCCAAACCAACATTATCCGATAAAATACATGTTTACAGGAACTTAACTAAAGCTATTAGGAGTGTGCATTAATTTTAGGGGATTTTTAAGATGGCATAACTAACAATATCACATTGGATAATATCGTTGCTAACTTCACGCCCAAGTATCATGACGTGGCTTTAATTTTCAGTATGTGTTGTTTTGCCGAAGTGACAAAGAGGTCATTTTGGTAGCTTTGGTTTTTTGCTTCCATTTGAAGAAAAGTGCTGCTGAAAGTCAATGCATGCTGTTGGAAGCTTATGGTTATTATGCTCCATCGATTTCGACATGTGAGTACTGGTTCCGACGCTATAAAAGAGGTGATTTTGAAAATTAACGTCCAGGCCAGGAAACCCTAAAGATGAGGAAGTGGAAGCTTTATTCGATGAAGATTCGAGTCAAATGGAAAAAAAACTTGCAGAATCATTTAATGTTGATAATTTCCAGATGTCTAAATGGCACTGGTATGATTCACAAGTAAGCAAATTGGGTGTGAGTTGAAGAAAAACAGGTGATGAAAAGTAGATACGATACGATATTACAGACAATGTCATTTTCCAGCACAACAAAGCTTGGTCTCGTGTTGCGAAAGCGCTCAACGAAACGTTAGAAGCACTTAACTGGGATGTCCTACGAAACCCGTAGTATTCTCCACATATTGATCCTTCCGATTACTATCTGTTTCGAACTGAAATGGGTCGATTCGTGGATAGGTTCTAAAGATGTGTCGTTCTTTCGACGTGGAATCCAGAAAGATGGGAGAAAGTAGTGAGTAGCGACGGATATAATATTTTGAATGATCAATTTTAACCATTTTGTTAAAATCAAGCTGTGTTTTTAGCAGGGATGTTTGATGACGCGTCATCTATTATTGTCGACGTTGACGAGTCGACAATGCGTCGACAATAAGATTTCAGCGTCATCTATGTCGACAAAGTCATCAATTCGTCGACAACGTCAACAATTCGTCGACAATAAAAAACAAAACAAAAATTGTTAAGACTTTTATTTTATTTTTAAATTTTTTACTATCTCTCTCATTCTCATTATAATCATACAAAACTATCATACATAATATATTACAAATTTCTCAGTTTCTCAGTTTTCATTGATTTCTTTTCCACTTTCCAATACAACTAGTGGTAATACAACACAATTAACAAGTGGCATATATCTTGAGTCAGACTCAGACGTAAATCTGATCGTTTCTCAATGTTCCGAAACAAATTATTGAGGTATCCAGTGGCACAATCTCCGAATCTCAATTTTTTTCGGCATCTAGTAAACCAGAAATTTCATCGAGAAATAATTACTTATTTGCCAATGCTACGCTAAATAAATTAACAAGCCAAACTCTGACGAAATCACGGAAAATTATAAATTCTCGAAAACAGATGAGCGGATTTGTTGACTGCTTTACTAAAGACGAGGAAGAAAAGATAAATGAATTACTGGCTAAATTCTTCGGATGTAATATTCCATTTAGCGTGGTAGATTCAGAGCACTTCAAAAATTTTATCATGGCCTTATAGTCGAGCTACACCGATAAAATACCTGGCCGACAATCACTTTCATCAAAAATGCTAAATCAATTATATGATAAATTTGTACCTAATAAATATATCAGCAAATTGTAGTAAATATTCGGTTCTGGTTATTGACGGATGGAAAAATACGGCCAATAATTCAAAAACCATTGTAACGATGATCCATAACACAACCGGTGAAAAGGCTTTCTTAAATGCGTGGGATTTCACAATAGAGTCTGAAACAGGAGAAGCGTTGGCCGACGTTGTATTGGAATCAACTGAACTAGCTCTTGAAATGTATAAAACTTATATTTATGCCGCTGTATCAGACAACACGGCAAATATGATGACAAAACAATCTTAACAAGATAACAATCTTAACTGTCTGACCGATGTCGTAACCGTTTGAATATCGAAAACATTTGAATATCGAAAAATTATTTATTGTTGACATTGTTGACATATTCGACATTGATTACATTTTGTTGTTTTAAATCGAGACGTCGACAATGACAGTTGTCGACACGTCGACAATTGAATAATTGACATGTCATTGTCGACCTCACCATCGCTGGTTTTTAGCAAAAAATTCCGTAAAATTAATGCACACTCCCAATTATTTCCAACTCAAGCCTCAACTCAATCCGCAAAACGACTCCCACACCCAACCCTCAATGCAACCCCAAGGTTAGGTCAGGTTTGGGTGGCGGTCTACTAGGACCAGGCATAGACACAAAAATGGTCCATAGCCATACCACGTATAATTGTTTCCTCCAACTCATTGGAACCATTTTGAGCTGTTAACAAAGCGCTGGATACTCCTGACGTCCATCCTACAGAGGTCCGTCAGGTCCTTGAATAGGGGTGCCCCTGGAAACTTTAGTCTGTTTCATGCCAGACGAGGGCAGGTGCAAAGAAGGTGAAGTACTGTCTATTCCTCCTCTTCGTCCTCGCAACTACGACAGTAGTCATGTGAGAAGACACCAAGTCTACTCGCATGCAACCCCAAACTTAATGCCCAAATCAAGCCTCAAAATGGATCGAAAATCACGTGATAATACTATGGCTGCGGTCGAATTCTCGAGTTATTCCGCTAAATTAGGTAAATGCATTTACTTTTCTTTTATGGAGGTTAAACGAAATAAAGAATGGTAATTTTTTGACGTTTAGATAGTTTATTGTTTATTGTTATCGGAACTGAACGAGTATAAAATAGAAAAAAATGCGTAATTTAACAAAAAACGAACACTAAAAAGCTACATTTACCGTAGTAAATGATTTACCTGAGAATTCGACCGCAGTCTATGTATTAATTACCACGTGGTAATTAACGTTCTGGACATATCGTGAGGGAGCTTCAGAACGTCGAGAAAAGGAGATTTTGACAAAATAACTTTTGATTAATTTGGCAGCATTACAATAACTTTGGTCCTTGTAGATCGAAGTTATTTCAAAAAAAAATTCCGGGCTCTAGGTCAATGAAATATTTTAAATTAAATATAGTATGGAATTCAATCAAATTTCAGAAGGGTTTAGCGAACATCGTTTAGCGCCTGAAGGCTGGTGATAATGACAATGATATAAGTGAAAAGAAAAAAACAAAATTTGACCGCTAAATTTCATTTCATAGCCTATGCAATTTAAGCTCAGTTTCTGCTCGAGTTAAGAAAAATTTCCTTACAAATTTGACGTAACATTTAACTAGTTACATGCAATAATTTTTTTTAGCTTATGATTTAAATCTCAGTTGTTTCATTTAATTCTAGATTGCGCAACAATAAATCTCCAAACATTCTAGCCACAATTTATACCACAAGGACCATAATTTGAAGATACATTTTGAAATTTGTAAATTTATCATCGAAGTAAAATTATTTTTATAGTTTTTGAAAGCCGCCAGAAATAAGAATGGAGGAACAACAATACGAAAAAATATAAAGGGCTGAAAGCTCAAAAGGTGATCAGAACTTCGGTCTTTATTAATTCAATTTAAAAATCATGTCAAAATTCAATTTCCAACCCATTTGTCAAATTTCATCATATTCGGTTGAGAAATAGCCCAGTTCCATCATACTTGGCCATATTCCAGAATTTTCTCCAAAAATCATTTTAAAATCCCTTTTCCAATGCACAAGCCAAATTTCATCATTATTACATAGTTGAGAAATAGGCAAGTTTCATCGTACTTGGCCATATTCCAGAACTTAATCTAAAAATCATACACATATGTTGTACATACACACAAACACTCACTTACATAAATTGATGAACTGCTCACTAAACACTAATCCAAACACAACTCAACCCCAATTCAACCCGCAAACGGCCCCTAACTCAACTCTCTACCCAAACGCAAACTCTCTTTCAGTTCAATCCTCAAACCAGCATATACATATACAAATTAGCCAATTGGTCACTATATCTTAATCCAACCCCAACTTAAGTCCAACTCAACTTCAACTCAACTCGCAAATTGACCCCAGACTTAACCTTCAACTCAACCCCAAACTCAATTCCCAACTCAATATTCAAACCAGCATATATAAAAAATTGGTAAATATGACTATAACCAGGTATTTTGGGTCAATTCGTATGGCAGGTGCCCGACCCTCTTGACACACAGATTCCAAAAGCTTTTCAAATTTCGGCCTTGACCATAGGAACAGATTGCCAAAAAAAAAAAAATTCTAAATCGAACAAGCCGTTCTCGAGATACCATGGGTGACCAACAGATATCTAGACAGACGAACGGACATTTTTTTTTTTTTTTTGCTTTTTTAGACTCAGGGACTTTTAAAACGTCGAAAAAAGTGGTTTTGGACCAACCAAATTTTTGATCATTTTTGACAGGATTTCAATACTTTGGTCTTTTTAGACCGAAGTAATAGAATATTTGTATGCTAAACTGAAATAAATTTTAGATCAGATAACTTGAATTTGCAAATTTCTATTGAAGCATTTAAAATTGAATACAGTAGAGAGGCGTTTGAAAAAAATACCAAAGTACTCGAAATGTTAAAATTTAACAAGTGTCTAGTGAAAAATGTGTAGAGATAAAACAGAGACATCTAAGTGATGCGGTATAAAAGCAACATATGGACCCGATTCCCTTAGTGGTATCGCTTGTTACGCCAAATAACAGTCAAGTTTTCATATTCCTTCTTTAAACTCTGGACTGCTACCTCTAACTGCTGTTAAAACATCATATTACGCTGATTTTTTACGATTGAAGTCATTTCAAATGACGTTTCTTGTCACGATATATTTTCAAATGGACAAGAGTTGTGCAAGTAGTGTTGAAATGACCATTGTCCTAAAAGTCAGTGCAATATGATGTTTTTCTTAGCAGCCGTACAGGGTTTGTAGAAGGAATATGAAAACTTGACTGTTGTAATATTTCGTTTTGATATTTATACAATTTTTTAAATTTTATTGTACAACGAATCGATAAATAGTAATACTCGTATAGTATTCATTATTTTTGATATTTTTCGATTCCGCTTATGTCATTTTATATGAAAAATGTCATTTCACGTCAATTGCGTACTAAGTAGGCTTCGCGTAAGATAAGTAAGAGTTTTTGTTCTTTTTACGATAAGATTTTACGATAATCGATAAAATATCTTTTTCACGGCCATTTAGCTTGTTTTATTTGGAGATCATTAAAAATTTAATTTTACTTGAACTGCATACTAGCCTTAAGACAATTTTTGTAATTATTGCATGTTCAAATTTCATTCTTGATTTCACCAAATTATTGAAATAACGACGCTGAAATACCTCTTGGGTTACATTGAGAGATGAATAATGTGCCAAAATTTAGGCACACGATTTACATAATTTGAAGAGAATTCTACAAATTCCTAACACGTATGTATGTATGTCGGTGTAATTTGGGTTTACATATTATTGTAGGCTAAAAAAAAGAATAAAAAAAGATGAATAATCTTACCTTCATTAACCACAAAAAAATTAATTATCCGATTAAACATTTTGCCCCTCTGTAATAATTTTCTTTTCCGTCCGACTTGACTCTTCCGCAATTATCCCTCGTCTGGGTGTAAATAAAGGAATTTTCCACTTGATCTGTAATTAGATAAGCATAAAAATTTACTTTTAATTTCAATTTATTATCACATTTTTATTATTTATTTATAAATTTCGACATTTTGTTTGTTTCTTCCACAACCATAAGCAGAGAATACAAATAAAACAAGTTGATCATAATCAAGCTTTTTGTTGGTCTGATTTATGTAAATTGCGATTTAAGATTTATGGATTTTATATTTATTTATGTGTTACTGTTCCAATTTTATTGGTTATCTTATTAGTCATCATAAAAAAAAAAACGAATAAAAAATTAAAAAATTATTTTTTACGTTAAATATTAGAATATTAGTATATATTATACGGAGAGTCTGGAATGTAATCTTAAATTACCCTCAAATATTGTGCATTGTGTGAGAAACCACATTACTGAAAACTGAGGACATACTAAACTGGACTAATATTAAACATATAGAGTTAAACAAATTACGTTTCACTTCACTCACATCTCTGACAATGAATTTAATTACCATGAAGACCAAAATAATTTTATATATCTAAAAAAAAATTGTTGATTTTGTAATTATAAATTAATTATTAACTCTCATATGATTACATCAATCACTAACTTTTCACATGAATTTATCATAAAAACTAATTTAATTGAACATGAATTATTTGTTAGTGAAAATTATAATTACTAATTTTTGTGTGATTTGATTTTTTTGAAATATTTTAATTATAAATTGAATATATTGATTTTTATTTTTGATTAATGTAATTATGTAAAATGCATAATATCTGGCAAATGAATAGAAAATTGACATTTATGTTAATCTGTTATACTCAAATCACAACTCGATGAAATATTAAATTTTCATTTTATTAGCTTTAAAATGGATCGAAGCCACCGGTAAAAATACAAATATTCAACTATGAAAGTGTCAAACTCCTTCGTTTAGCTGACACCATAAAATTATTTTGTTTGTATAAAGTTGTGATGAAACTGTAGTAGGCCCTTTTATAAAAATATTAAAAATTCAAGAAAGTGCGTGCGGTTAATCAGAGCCTACTGTATAAATAAGAGCCTCCAGTATCGACTGTATTTTTTTACTAAGATTAAAATTGACAGGAGCGCTGATAACACATTTACTATGGTTACGACGGTGGTTTGGCGTCTATTGGAGGGGGGATCAAAGTTGAGTAGATTAATCTACCAGCTCCGTAACCTTCCAATAGGGTGCGCATCACGTGAGCTGTTCTGGTCTTGTCATTAGGTAGCTGCGTGACGCGTACAATTGTGTAAGGGGTAACCTGTTCACAATTCGCAAGTGTACGTACTGCCTCCTCGTGGCAACCACTGGTAACTAAGGCCACTTGGCACATTTTTGGCCATTTGGCACAGGCTAAAGTACGGCGCTAAAGGAGAAAACCTTGACAAAAAACCCCAATCTACAGTGGAACAGCATATGCCGAAAGATGAATGGCTGATAGGTCAATCAGCCCAAAATATGCGGACTCTGGATACCAGGCACCCTCCAGTTTAATTTAGCCTTCCTGTGGTAAAGCTAGGTGACCTACAGGTGATTTGCAATTTCCAGCAACTCGTAAGAGTAAAATCAAATGGAATACGGGGCAGGAGTAGGAATATACGGGAGTGGGACAACCCCCTCGAGGTCCTTGAGCTCCAATGCTACCGTCTTTCTAGCGGAACTACATGCTGTAGTAAACATCTAGGAGGGAGAGCAATAAGCCCAGATAGTATGTATCACGTACCGGGAGGCAGTATTGTCAGGTTCATTAAGAACCTGAATATTGACTGGACGGATTATTAAGCAGGGGCCAGCACAATAGATTTTTTAGGTCGCAGAGCGAAGTGGCTGATCACCCGCATGGCCCCCCCCCCAATTATAATAATAATAATACTATAGTTACGACGCAATTTGTCCATAGCCGGTATATGTTTTCTATTTCTCGCGAGAGTCGCTTTACCTACTTGTGCAATCGTCAATAAGGTAAATGCAATTTTTTCTTTGCTATGAAACTATATGGGGGAAAACGATTATTTTCATTTACTATTTTAGTTTATTAGAATTATGAGCTTTTGTTTTGTTTCTATACGAAAATGTTCATGAAACATGTAATTTTATTTGATTGAAAATTAGAGTCATGAAAATGTTTATTTCGTAGTAAAAATCGTTTTCAAAAATTAGGTATTTTTAAACTTTAAAAGGTTGTTGTTTTTGTTATAAACGTCATAAACAATACAATACTCATCTTTTTCATTATTAAAATTTGAATTCGAATATCTTTCTATTGTTATTTTGAATTTGCGAAGCATGCTAGATTGTTTCGATTTTTTGTTTTCTTCACGCTCATTGTATTGATTGAATTTTTTCTATTTGGCTCTCTTTGATTGATTTTAATTTCGATTGTTGCCATTGGTTTCAGATGTGGACAAATCATGACGTCATTAATTTAATTTTCTCTTTTTAATACAGATTGTTATTGTTGTGGAATGCTTTTTAATTTAATTTCCCTTATTTTCTTTTGATTATTGCTGGAAAATACGAAAATTTGAGAACTTGTGTTTTAAATGAATAAGACATTCAGTCGTATTTTAGCGATTTCAGAAAAAAATTATTTAACTGGGTTTAACTTTTTATTCATATTTTATCGTCAATCGAAATCGCGTTTTTTCATACAAACTCTATGAAAATAAATTATTTTGTAGTGTTTCTATGTCCCTTAGTTTAAGTTGTTTTTTCACATGCCGGCTCTATTTACATCAAGATGGTTCTGGTTTAATATACTATCAACCTATAAAAATTCATAAAAGTAGGCTGCAGGCGTTGCTCATGGTCACGAATATCAAAAAGCTCATAGACGTGAATTAACAACTGTTAATATTCAACTATAGCCATTTTAGATAAGAACACATCCGGATCCGACCAAGTATAAAAGAAGTTTTCTATTACTAAATGTAAAATTTTTAACTAATGGAAGAAACGGAAAATTGATGGAAGACAATTTATGGAATGTTTTGTGTTTCATCGGTGGGGAATGGTAATTCCACCACCACCAAGTGTGGCCAACTCAAGACATTCTTTTACGAATATGGAGTGTTGGTTAAGGTTTGGTAAGCGCACCAAAGGGTAGCCCAAGTAACTTTTGCAATTTAATTTGGCTCTAAATTCAAAGACCAACGAATGTTTTTCAAAGCGGTTAATTTTATTAGAAATAGTATACATTGCCACTAAGTAAGGAACACAATTTCATTCAAATGACTTCCACGGCTGGCTTTACAGTACCCCATTGGGTCAACCCAATTTTTCAGAACATTTTCGATTGTGTGGCTCCTATCTCATCAATGGCAACTTCGATTTGATCTTTCAAGTCTTGGTTAGTCTCTTGATGGTTAGCGTAACACTTTTCCTTAACGGCCCCCCACAAAAAAAGTCCAACGGAGTCAAATTGCAGCTGCGTGGTGGCCAATTGACATCTCCGTTACGGCTGTGTGGCAAGTTGCGCCGTCCTGTTGAAACCAAATGACGTGTGTGTCCTCCTCTTGAATTATGGGTAACAAAAACTCGTTTATGGTTACGTGTGGATTTTCTGAGCCCCAAATGCGACAATTTTGCTTGTTGACATAGCCTCCGAGGTGAATATGAGCTTCCTCGGAAAAGATGATTTTTCGATAAAAATGCTCATTTTATTCCAAGCGTTCCACAGCCTAATTAGCGAACCCAAAACGTTGCGGATGGTCATTTTGCTTCAGCTGCCGCAATAATTGCAAACTGCGTGAAATGTTCAATTCTTGAGCACGATGGCGAGTTGATGTTGATGGATGCTCGGACACATTCTGAGCAACAGCTGCAATATTCTCGGTTGTATGCGCTGTAAATGGACGTGCACATGTTGGTTTATCCAATAACAATCAAGTTTCACGAACTCGTTTTAAATTGCCTTGTAGGCATTTCAGTTCTACTGTACGTAAGTGTTGCCATACTCGAAATAATCGGTAGCTAAAATTGCAAACGCTAAATGGACCACCCGTTAGTTGAGATAAGTAACATTGATCGATCAAATTTTGTGGTTTATGACTCATAAAAATTCAATCAAGTTAAGAAAACGGTCACTATGTGCAATGTTAGACGCATTCACGGTTGTGCACCCCGAGCCATGAGTAGTCTGATCTATTTAGTTCTTCGCATCTTCTGCGTGTTGGAGTTTTCCCCTTTGTCTGTATATTCTAGTCTATTCGTCTAATCTAAGAACCATTGCTGATTTATTGTTAAAAGTAAGTTTAACAATCACCTTACTAATAGGCTAGAGCAAACAAGCTTCAACAAAAATTTCTAGGTTCGATTTTTATCAGAAGATTTCACTTGAAATTTCACTTGTTATAATGTCTAATAGAAAATTAGTAGATGTAAAAATAAAAAAAAAAATTTTTTGATCTGCGGCGTGAATTGAAATGAAGGCCGGCAATATGTTAACCTAATTTCTATACCATCGCTCCACTTTTCTGTATTTGGCAACATTTCCAATATTTTTTATTATATATTTAATTTCCTAAAATTAATTAATGGCATCTAATTAGTCGAGAAATGCGAAAATCTGCCCATATACCCGTTTAAACTTCATTTTATAGGGGAAAGAAAAATGTCTCTAGATTCTGATTACATTTAGATCTAGAAGAAAATTCGCTAAACTCGTTTGAAACCAAAGATTTCGACATCAAACGATAACGATTTTTATCCCTGCGAAGATGAGTTATTTGTATGTAGTAAGTATGAGCGAAGGCAGTAATAAAGTGCTGTCGGTTTCAAAATCTACTATGGAGCTTGTTATTCGACCACCCAGTTTCTAGATAGCTTCAACATTTCTGCTAGACAGTTTCTGCATGTACCACTGTGAGCTTCATAAGATTCAAGAAGGAATGGTTCAACCTTTCTTCATAGGAAAATACGTAACAGCGACTGAAAAGAATTTGTTGTTCCTCTCAGTCTTCTGCTGTCTTTGTCTTTTCTGTATAAAACAAATCAACGGGAACTTGAGCCAACTAGTTGCGCTTGTTTCGAACACTGGTATAACTAAGAGGTCTTTAGCCGTTCAATCGGATTATGAAGATCATCGTTGAGGCTCAAACCACTTTAAGGTGCATAGCGCCAGCGAAAGGAAGGAACAAAAATTTTGCAGAGGCGATCTGAAACTTGTTGTTAAGCCAAGAAAAATATATTTCCATTCCAAATATATGCTAAAGTAAATGTCGCGGTGAAGTGACAAGAAAGACTGTGAGAAAATTGCCAAATTTTAATCTACTGCACATGTGAAGCGACCAGATGAAACTTATAGAAGTGTCAAAACTGTAACAGAACTAACTACTGAGTTCAATAAATACGGATTTGATATTTATTGAAGTGGTGTATTACTTGCAATGTTATGCAAGGGACAGTAATTCCACTGAAGGAAGAAAGCATATAAAAACAGCTCCTGCTAAATTACATAGACTTCAAAATAATCTGCAACTCCAACACATTGATGGAAAATTTTGCATTATCAAGATTAAGTATTTGGAAAATTATCAATATTTGTGTTCATCATCAACATTATCAGCTCCATTAGTAAAGCATTTAGAGTAAAGTGTTCAACCAGCCGGGCAATAAAAGCTGATTCCGTTTATTTAAGCAGAAATTCATCTGACAGATCCGCTCAGCTAAACGTAATACTGCAACTGCTTTAAATCATTTACTCATTAATAACTCAATTTGAAGGTTCTGTTAAACCAATTTGTAATTTAAAATAATCCAATTTTATAAGATTTATCTAGACTAGCTCTTCAAATTTTATTTGAAGTTGTCATATTTTGAATTAAAAGTTTTGAAATTTAAGAAGTAACCTTAAATAATTTGGCCAATCTATTAATAGGGTTGTTTCACCGTAATTTGTGGAACTGTGTTCGAGATGGAACATGGATTTAGATGTTTTCGGTGATGTACGCGGTGAATCAATATGGTCAAGAAGAATATTTTCTATAGGGGGAGCATCCAAAAGAACTCTTTTGGAATTTCAATTCTATTGTGATGAATTGAATTGTAAGGACTACAAATAGTTGCCGCATATTCTACTTGGGATCCTACATAGGCGAAATACAGCGTAAATAATGTAGATTTGCCTTGGAATTCACTTGTAGCGTATTCATTTATAGCGTAGATGGAGGACAAGACGAAAATCCGCGATATATAATAGTAATTCACAAGGAATGTTTGGCAGGAGTTTGGTCGATGATGAATATAGATAGTCCCCTTTTGTTCCTAACTACATAGATCCCTACAGCTTCATTTCTGAAGTGAGAAAAGTGAGAAAGTAGTTTAAAGGAGCATAATAGGTTCTACCTAATGGTAAAAACTGAGGTGAAATATAGAATGTAATTTAAAAGAAAGAACAAAGGAGAATTAGTCGTATTATAAAGGGATGCGAGTTACATATGAGCAAATATGGCTCGATTAGAATCAAAACTAAATCTTCTCCAGCCTTTGGTTGAATTGTATTTTCAAGACCGTCTGTCACACGTATTTCAGTTCCAAAATCATGTTTATTTTCAAAACTTAACCTTGTGTATCGGCTAATATTTTCCAAAACGCATTCTTCTGCACGGAAAAAAAAAATTCGAAAGTAGATCTTTTCCAGTATAATTTACAAATTTTTTTCAAATTAAATTCAAAACTACATTTTATCCATTGCTATTTTACCGCGCTTTTTATTGTAAGTTTATTTTTTGTTTTTTATTAAAAATTTCATGACAATGTAAGTTTAATTATCATTTTTTCATCGGTAGATTTTCGATGCCAATATCATGTTGCCACCAATTGACTGACTAATGTCGAATTCGATTGATTTTTTACCCCTCATTGACGGAGTACCCTGATTTTTTACGTCAATCGAATAAAAAAATTAAATTGCATTTTTATAAGCGGGTGTTCGTGTGTCGTGTTGTCTAAATATCTTTTAAAATTTCTTCCTTATTTTCGATATTCCAACACAAATTCTTATTAATTTTCATTTTTTTTTCGTTGAATTACATGGTCATTTTACACTTAAATCACGGTTGAAATAATCAGTGCCGGCTCGAGATTTGTTGAACCGCATTTTTTTTAACAATGAAAGGAATACAGTAATTGGCTGAGGTTTAGCAAAAGTGGTCTACTACATTTTTCGTGTTTAGTCGCAATTATGTCAAACTCAAATCTTATAGTCAAATTTTAAAGTACAAATTACCTATAGCCAAGCTCTATTATAGGGGTGGAGTGGGGAAGGGGTAGAACGGGTAATTTCCCCAACTCCTCAGTACTAATTACCCCCAATTTGATAACTTTCTTATAACCCATAATTTTTAACGTAATATATTTTTTGACCAACATCGGGGTAAACTCTCAATCGTCTGGCAAGCAAACAGTTTTCATATGAACGAAACAAAATAAAATATTTGCGAACCAAAGAAAATTTGAGGAAACATTAAATTGAAATTAAAATTTGCTTGATAAAATTACTAGTATTTCGAGTAAATAAGACTGAATTTCTTTTAAACAAACACTTTATCGATTATTCAAAGGACGCAGAATTTTAGAAAGAAGAGAGTTGTCATCATGTCTTTGGTCCTGATGAATTTGAGCCCGAATTATATGGAAAGCTCTAGTGAAAAACATTGCACTCCATAATTAATGCCATGAAAAATTAGTTTTGTTAAAATTAAAACAAAAGTAATATTGTTAATTAAACTTAACACACACACAACACTACAAGCTTTTAGGTAAATTCGTTTTGCCAAGCCGCAGTGTTTCGATATTTTACTTTATTAATTTTTTGTTGAATGTTAATTAATTAATGTAATTTCATGTAATTTGCGAGCCACATGTATCTTAAGGTTTTTCGAAAGAGGCTCAGTTGGATAGAGGTCGAAGGATTACCCTGACCAAGTCAAAAGTTGGATATTTTTGCCCCTGAAAAACTGGGTGGCCTTGCTACAGATATATTTAAGCTTATTTTCCTGGGTCACATGTTTGGTCGTGATTTTCTGGGGTTGTTGGGCAATTGACAATCCGTTTTTCTTGCTCTATTTTATCGTCAGCTAAGAAATTAGTATCGGTATAAAACGCTTGTTTATGAGAAAAATACAATATTAGAGAGTCGCGCTCGCGGTATACATTAAAGAGGAAGCCTTACATTTTTCATTCAAAAAATAAAAACCTTTAGTACGACGGAATACTATCACATGACAACATTGGCAAATAGAAGAGAGGTTTTACAGTGTTCGTTTGTTGGAAATATTTTACTTCATCAAATCTTCATCTGAATAGACCCAGAACATACTATGGTAACAATGAACCGGTAAACATGATGTTGAAGAGTTTTAATAATATCGACCATCTGTTCGACTTTTTGCCTTATTGGTGGATAATGGGAATGTACGTAAGAGGCACAACAAAACTGGGCGAGAATTCAAGCAGCAAAAACTATAAGGTAACCGTAAAATTGTTGCTCTCGAAACGTGCTTAAAAAGTACTACTTTTACACATAGGTATAAAATGAATAAACTGCCAACAATGACAAATGGCAAAGTATGTCTGTTGTAGCTGTGACATTCGAAGAAGTGATGCTTTGGCGTTTCCCCAAAATTTTTGGTGGTGATGGACGATCCAAAATTATATTCCGATGATTCTAAATTATTATTCGCCTTACAAAACAATTAAAATATGATAAATATTGTCCTTCCATAATAAGTTGATCACAAACTCGAATGAATGGTCGATGTGGTACTTATTTTACCAGCTAAACGCTGCTTCGCGAGCACAAAAAAAATTAAAGTTATGTGAGACATCCTGTGAAAAACTGCTTATGGAGAAGATTAGACCAGTTAGAGTATCGGTGAAGAGATAGAAAGAATTAATGGTAATAATTGCAAATCAAGAAATTTTTTTCGATGTCGAATGGATAGACGAAGAATTATTCGATTTGAAAATCATCCATATTGCAGACGAAAATTTGGTACCAAATTGTTCAATCGTAACAATCGAAGGGCGTTTTGAAAAATCTGATTTTGGATAATTGTGGTTCGCGAACTACATATGTCTGTGTAATTTAGTTTGTCTATTTGAATTTTTTATAACACTTTACTACAATATGCTTTTCATGATACATATAAACAAATTAGCAATCATTTTTAACACCTTGTTTTGCTGTCACAGTATTTGACTATTTATCAAGCAACTGTGGCATTCGCCGATTTGGATTTCTATCTTATAAAAAGCCACATCTGCATATGTACATCATGCTTTTTTTTACTTTTTTTACCAAGCCCCTGATGTATCGGAAACTCATGAATTTTTTGCTTCCTACAGGTCATTGATGCACCGGAATATTATGTTCTCAATCAAAACACCGAAAAAGCTGTAAAAAACGCAAATAAAAACGACCTCTTTATTTCAAACAATACAAACCCATCCATTTAATCATAAAAATCGTAATAAACAATCACCCCTATTATGACGATATTAACAATATAAAAAACGAAATAGCAACACAGGGTCGTGGCGATTGTCGATCGATTCGTTAGTCATAATAGGGGTGAATACTGGGTTTTTTAATATCGATTTAACATCTGTGTCTTGCAATTATTGCGTAAAGCAATTTCACTACGACTGCAGTGGCATTGATCGTGCTGCCATCGACTCGATAGAAAAATATTCGAATGTTTGCTATTTTTGCAACTCTTGTAAAGTTTTGATTGTGAACAACGATTCCACCAAGCTCTTACATAAATAAAATTGATGTAATTACCGAAAGAGCCGTGGAAAATATTGACCTGAAGAAGATCGAATCCGTTATTCATACCAACAATAAAAATATTTGTATATAAGCGGAATCGACCCATCCGTTTCATCTGAAATGCTTGTTGGCTACATTCAAAGTAAACTAGAAGATTGCTCACCTGACGAAGTGGATTGTAAATTATTACTTGCAAAGGGCCGGGTAATTGACAATTCCACTACCTTCATATAATTTAAAATTGGTTTAAAGGATGTTCATTTCAATATGCTAAGCAGTTCTGATATGTGGCCTCGTAGTTTGTTAAGACATCCAAAAAATAGAGCTGCTATAACATTCCAACAACACTGATAACTGCTGAAGTATCGATCTACTACCACAACGCCTCCAGTATTCGAGGTAAAGCTAAGGTTTTTCGTTTAGGCGTACTTGACAACGATTATGACGTCATAATAATCAGCGAGACCTGGCTTACGATAAATATGTTCTCCGAAAGGATAGATACGATTTTGACACCAGTCGTAAAGGTTGTGGTGTTTTGATGGCGGTAAAGAATTCGTTTCCAATAATGATATGTCTGTTATCCTAGCCAAAACGTGATTGCTGTTCGAGCCAGATTGACCAATAATACATCGATTGTTGTAGTCACCGTGTACATACCTTACAGATCGGACTTGGATTACTACAATACGTTTATCAACTTCATCGACTCAGCTGTTGTGCCTCTAGTTCATCCTAGTGACCAACTTATCAATGTGGGTGACTTTAATTTACCTGGTATATCTTGGGACGATGTGGATGGTATATTTTCTACATCTTCTACCGATGAAAGGGCATTAGTTATCATCGATTACTTTGCTGGTATCTCAACTACGCAGCTCAACCGTATAAGAAGCATTACGGGGCAAATTTCTTGATCTGTTATTTACTAATGATGTTATGCATGCCGAGATTTCTGCGTGTCCGGACTTCACTGGTTGTGGGAGCATCTGCCACGCACTTATTACGATAAATATTTTTCATTCTAATTGTAAAAAAAATTATGTTTCTAATGAGTTTTATTTCAATTTTAGGAAAACCGATTTCACATCCTTGAATGAATTTCTTGCCATTTCTGATTGGGACTTCTTACAACGCGGTGGAAATTTGAACTGTAAAGTGTTAAGGTTCAAGCACGTTCCACGGGTTAAAATAAATTAAATCGGCCATCGGGAACCATGGTATAATAATGAGTTGCTTTTGCTCGAGAAACGACACAGTAAGCTTCATTCCTTATATTAGCTGCATTTCTTGTCGCATAGTGATCCGGATCAGATCAAAATTTACATGTGAAGCAACAACAACATTTGATCCAACATTCGTTTTGGATCACAAATAAATACTATATATATATTTGGATCACAAATAAATACTATATATATATATATATATATATATATATATATATATATATATATATAGATATATATATATATATATATATATATATATAATATATATATATATATATATATATATATATATATATATATATATATATATATATATATATATATATATATATATATATATATATATATATATATATATAAATAGTATTATATACTTAAAATAGTTGAACAATATTTTGTAAAGTGACAAAGAATACAATGAATACAGTACGAGTATGAAGAGGCAGATTCAAAACGAAACGAGACAAAAAACTTGAATTTTGGTGTTTGTTTGTTTTACGCATTTTTGTGTCGTTTCATGAGACATGATCTGATCTGGATCAGATCAAACGTCAACAAATGCGGCTATTATATAGATTGGATGGTGTTAAATACTATCCGCATTTTGAAAGAGCCCGCAAGGAATTTAAGTGCCTAAACTGGTTCCTTTACAATAACTATGTAGTACGAGTTGAGGAAGAGTTAACATCTAGTCCTAAGAAGTTCGGGAATTTCATTAACAGCAAGAAAAAAGTGGCTGGCTTTCCGTCCTCTACGTCTTACCAGAGCTCCGTCGCAAGTCAGCCCTTGGACATCTGTAACCTGTTTGCCAATTTGTTTGCGTCGGTTTACAAACCTGTTCTGTCGCCCGCTATTGTGTCTCCAGCTTTAACCAGCTTCGATCAATTTAATATTTTCAAGTTTACCGAGGGTTAAAAAGGGAACTGGTTATGATGGCTTCTCGCCGATTCTGTTTGGGTGTTGTGCTGAGAGTTTGACCCTTCCGGTTACCTTCATATTTAATGTAAGCCTTTGTCGCGGTTATTTCCCCGATTCTTGGAAAATTTCTTGTATTTATCCAATCTTCAAGGTGGGTAGAAGAAATGATATGAGTAATTATCGTGGGATCGCCATTCTTTCCGTCTTACCCAAGTTCCTTCCACACTAAAACGGGTTTCTATTCCGGTAGGTCTACAGAAACTAACTTGGTTTCGTTTTGTGGCGACATATTTGATAGTTTAAATTCCAGACATCAGCTTGACGTTGTTTATACAGATTTTGATATGATTGACCACTCTATTCTTATTAGTAAGTTAGAGAGTCTAAATTGCCAGTTCATTCCTATTAAATGGTTGTGTTACCCTACCTAACTGATCGTTGGTATTCCGTTAGGATCTTGGGTTCTTACTCCCAATTATTTCATGTGCCATCTGGCGTGCAACATTGGACTATTGTAGTTTTCATTGTTTATCAACGGGTGCAATGCTTTGAGTTTGCTAACTGCCTTCTCTTTGAGTCGAGTTCATTTCCGATCTTGGTGTGATTTTTGCATCTGGTGCTACATTTATCAGTCATGTTAACACCATTATTTCAAAGTCGTATATTATGTTGGGCTTTATTAAGCGAAACTGCAGGGATTTTAGGGACCCGATCCCTTATCAGGATCGATGTAATCTTTTGAAACTGCAACGTTTAGACTGTCGCCGGGGCGTAGCTTTCGCGCTATATGTTCGGGATATCATTAATTCCCGTATCGATTGTACCGAGTTACTCGCACATCTAAAAATCTATGCTCCCGAAAGCCGAATGCGTCAACAAAATATGGTCTTTCATAACCGATCCAGAGAATATCAAGGGTGTTCAATTCAGTATTTCAAATTTTCGATTTTCACTTGTCGAGAGATTTGTTCAAGAATGTTTTATTTAAGTTTTGTAATATATTGCATATTTATTTTTAAACTTCCTTGGTTTCGAATTCTTCAGTTGATACAAAATATACTTCGCGTTTGTCCTTCCGTTAACATGCTACAATTCCTTTCTCGAGCAATTATAATCCACACATTTTACGCTATGATCAGTGGCACGGTTTACTCAATGCGTCAATTACCATATAGTATTTATTACCTACAAGCCAATGAGAGATGATCGCATAAATTAAATTACAAAGTATAATTACGAAATGTTTAATGGAATTTGAAAGTGTTAAGAGTGAATTTTAATAATAAAGAATTTTCTTTATTTATTGAAACTGGAATACATATGTATTATAGAAATTTTGTGATGGATGGAGTTTATGGATAGCGATGACAGCGACTAATTAATTTAACTTAGGTATAAACTCTTCAATAATCCGTGTTTCACACTATACCATCTGGCAGGTAAATATAATTTCAATCGACCCTTAAATGAATTTACTTAATTCGCTGGGCGGGCGCGGCTTTAACTTACATAATCTAATATTAACATGATAACAAATTACTTACCATTTAATATCCTACCTACATGCCCAAAAAAGTAACATTATTTCTGGTAAAGTTCATCGTTACATTTTTTTTTTTTTACATAAAGGCAGATTGATGATCAAAGTGTTACTATACGATTTTGACCTAAAAATGGTCTTTTGTAAAAAAGTTTCATTTTCATTACCATTTATTTACTTATATAAGCAGACGGTAAAAAAAATATCATTAAGAAAAGCGAAATTTTAAGATAAAACCACACAGTTAAGTCATTTAAATAATGTTTGTATACATACCATATATTAAAAAATACGCATCCATAGATCATTTTTGGCAAAGCAAATAAATAATACGTTACCGGTAAAACTTTCTCTTCAATATTGTAAAGTTTATGTCCTGAGTGCGACCCACGTTATACATTATCTCACAGTATAACGTTCAAAATCGTTCTAATGCGAACGCTTTAATAATTTAGGACGACTAATTACATTTTTAATGCACATTTTATATTATCAAACTACCAGTAAAATTAATAAATTTTTAACTGCATCAACAAGACCTACATTAACATAAATTTATTGACTTTTAAAGAAAATTTCGTGTGCTACAAAAATTAAAATTCATTTAAAAACCGAAACAACAAGAAGAATAAAAAAAAAATCAACAATAATAAGATTTATGATTAAAATATTACGTATTATTATTATTATTATTATTATTATTATGTATTATGATGCATTTTAATTATTGATCCGAACATATTTCTCGTTTATCAACAAAAAAAGAAGAAAATATTGTGCAGTAAACAATTTTTGTAGCGCAGCTATACCTTTCTGGGTTGAACTTTAAATGAAACGTCGTCCAACCACAAAAGAACAACTCCAACAAAAAAGTTGTGGCATAGTTTTGAAATTATTAAAAAAACAACCGAAAATTAATTTTAATGAGTACAAAAGTAATGAGATTCATATGGTGCAGGTAATTTTCTTGGTCTCTGTATCTTTTTGTGTATGAACAATAAAATTTTTCTCATTTGAAATGAGATGTAATGTGTACTTTATTTATTTGACTAAATAATTGACAGGGGTGTACATTTTTATTTCGAACCAACAACCATTTCAAATAATGTCATCTAACAGATCAACCGTATTATGCGGGTAAAGTTTATGATGCGCCCACTACACAAATACAAATAAATATTTTTTTTTTTTAACTGAAATTGAAAGCACTAAAGAATATTCATCGATTCTGGTCCGAAATTACCGTCTAAATTCAAACCAGTTTTAAACAAGTTTTTGTTAATATTTAACAACATTCACGAAGTCGGGTGGAACAAAAATCGACAAACATTTTGTTGAAATTTCATTTGTAATAGTGCGGGAAAATTGTAGAATTTAGAACACAAATACGTTGAGGTGCCGCCGATATATTGAAAATTGAAACAAAAACGTAAGATCGAGATGAGGAAAAGATGTTAGAATGATAATTGGTTGCCAACTGACATTACCGATGCAATGGACGACGCTATTTCATTTCCAATCTTCTAATAACTCCTCCTTTTTCGCCCGTCTTAAAATCTGTGGCAATTCAACATAACCACTTAATATCATTTAAGTGATTTTGTCAAATTTAATTTCTATTTGTTCCTTTTAGCATCATTTATAACCAAGCCAATTTTGAAAGTATTTGCTTAATTTTTGACCGAGTTATGCCTAGAAAACAAAATCACTTAACTGCACTGAATTGCATTATACATATTACTTTATTATTTTGGAAAAAACACTTTTTTGAGTTTTAAAATTTATTAAATTTTGTATATTCACATATAAAATAAAATAAAATCATAAAAATCACTTAAAACACTTAAGTGAATAAACATTTAAATTTAAAGGAATTAAGTGACAATTAGTGTTTTTTTCAAAAAGTATTCTGTTAACCTTCACTCTGTGTATAGCTTACTATCACGTTGTCTGTGTATATCGGTCAATCTGACCCCATGGATATCTTCATGTATTTCATAGGGAAAGTAAATAAAAATACTTTATTTTCTACAAATATAATTACATTCAAGATTCAAAACATATAAAAAAAAAATTAACAGTTGAATTCGCTGAAAATCACATTTTAATTAGTCAAATTTATGTTTTAATCAGATGCGTAATCTGATGCCACTTCCTCTCCAACCGAAACCATTTTCCGTTTTTTTATGCATTCTATCCATATGATTTGGGACAAAATGGCTCATTACAAAAATGACATCTTGTTATGATTTTCATATCAGATGATTTATGGCTCTGGTAACATCTTCGTCTTTTGCTAACTGTCTTAACCGTCACTTCTTCGCCTGTTGATTCCCGCCTTATTGGTAGTGCTTTATATCCTATTAAGTCGATTCCTGTCCTTATTTTTATTTAACTTTCGAGTGTTATAGATCCGCTCCAATACGTTGGCCTGCACTATCGGATGCTTTCCGAGTTTCATAAAAATTGGCGGTTGGCGCTTTTATACAAAACGTAAAGGCTGCAACATCAGCGAGGTCAGTAAGGTTAAAAAAATAACACCATCGGCCATCGTTGAGTTTTCCTTTTGCATGTACAGGTTCTCACTAATTTATAGAAGGTGTGCCCCTTTTATTGCATTATAATCCAAAATTTAATTCGTTATATTAGACTCACGGTCTACTCCGTTATTGTTGTGTAAAGTTGATAATAGCAAAACGTTTTTATTTGGTTTAAGGTCACTGCACGAGTATGGATATAAATCCGTACAATGTGAATCCGGTCATTCATCCAATGAAATTAACCAAATATTGTCATGTGACCGAAAATATATTCCTCTATTTCTCCTCTCGAGTTAAAATTATTTCAACATTAAGCAAAATATCCGCAGAAAACCAACATAACCATACCAAAAAATATATGTTATGAGTTATTTTTTCCCCTTTTTTGCTTATTTATTATCATGTTTCCATGATAGAGTTAACCTAGGTTCAACTCGGTTTATGTGCATGGAAACGCGTATTAGGGTAGAGCTTCGTTAAATCCAAATAAACTCGACGAATCTTGTTTGTTTGAGTTAGATTCTATCTGTCAAACATTTTTTAAAATTATAAATGGCGCATCGCATATTACTAAATATATTTCCCCAAAATAATTAAAAAAATACACAAAAATGTCGTTGTCAACGTTATGACGATATATCAAAGCGAAATAAAAGTTTGGTTTTTGATCAATACGCAATTTTATTTATTTATTCTATCGAAATATTTTTCTTCAACTCTAAATCCTAACTCTGTTCATGGAAACGGTACGGGTTAGCGGCGCCATATTTTCAACTCAACGAAACCTAAACCTGTTTAAACTCGGTACATGGAAACATGGTATATGACGCTTCGATTTATGAAACAAATTTGATTTTTGGTTCGGTAATAATAAACGTTATTCAACAATAAAAATTATTTGTTTTTAAATTACAAAATTTAACGAAAATAGTAAGTTGTGTTGATCTTACGATTCAATAAAAATTTATCTTGCACAAACAATTCAGAATAGGTAGTTTCAAGTATTTTTGAATTTTTTATGCAAGGCGAATTTTATTTGAATTAATGTAAAATTGATTTTAGTTAGATTTAAATTACAATTAATTTTATTGTTTTAGGAATGGCTGATTTAGATGACAGAATCATCGAGGAAGTCTGAAAGGAGGGTAGAGAATTTGTATATCACTTGGAGAATTTAAATTATAAAAACACTGCTCTAAAAGTCGTCATTTGCCGTCAGTTTCATCAGAATTATGTAAGAAGCGGTGGAAAATTATACGCGCAAAGTACGTAAAGTTATTAAAGCCACCCAAAAGTGGAAGTACGAGCATTTTCAAGCCAAGAGACGCGTCGCTGGTGAGGTCGTTAAACTTTTTAAAAGACCAAATAATAATAGAGTAAGTTGCGTTTACACAGATATAATCTGTACTAGTTATTATTATAGTTACAAAGAAATGTAATTTAGTTTACTACACGGTTTAGTTTAACAAATTTAGTTTAATTTAACACAAAGAAAGAGAAAATACGAAAGTTGGCAAAAATTTAATTGATTAATAAATGTTACAAAGGGATTAAACTATTTATTTTAATCATAAACTTCGAAAACCACAAAAAATAAATTTTGTGTATAAACAGCCAAGCACAAATTGAAATTTAAAAAAAACAAAAGTGAATTGACAAGTAAAATAGACGAATTTAGGGGAATTTATTGAGCAAAACGTCAAATAAGTTACTAACTTCGTTCGGATTCAGATTGTACGGATTTATATCCATACTCGTGCAGTCACCTTTAGGGAAAAAACGCACAAGTGTTTGGTTGATATCAAAACAAAATTTTGAAGAGTCTAGTTCTCGTGTATTTAATTCCACCTTACTACTAAACTCTTTGGGAAGATCGGTTTTATTTCATCTGATTATACCAATTATTGTATTTATTTTTTCTGCAAAAGTTAATCGCCTAAAGAACAACTAGTGGAAAAGTTGTCCATGGTAATTATTATTTCTTATGCTACCTTGGTTGCCTACCAACATCTATACTTCTGCGTTCAAGGGGTAAGAACTGTTTGCGTTGCGTAGCCAGAATATTTTAATTCTAACCTTCTCTGGCTTCGAAGGTACCAATATACTGTCGGAAAGAATATCTCCCTTGACCTAGAGACAATTTTTGATCAATGATTAAATTTCATGATGGTTTATGAGGTCCTCCGCCAAGGACATATTCCATATATATTGGAATGCTGCCAATCTATCGATTTTTAGCCGCTTCGATCTTGGACAGCTATAGTAACTGAGTGGTTTGATTTAATTCTGTTTAAACCGTCAAGCCTTCTCTTTCTCGCAGTAGGAGGAAGTTGCGTGTTTTGGTTACAATCGGAGGTTTCAAGCTTCATTTTCCGATAGTTTTTTTATTTTGGGCATAGTACCACATACCAGTGTTTGTTTCTTTATCCTCAACAGTCGCATTTTCAACATTTTGTTATTCATTTCCTCGACCGTCAGCGACAAGTTGAAAATGTTAATCGTTATCAAAATTTATCGGTTCAGCATGCTCATCCTCATCGTAGTTACAAATGTTTATCGGCGCCATCGGAAACTCCACATCAACAGTGTCGTTTGCTATTTCCGCTTCATCTGATATCTTAGGATTAGAAACTCTATCGAAAAGTCAAAGGGGCTCTTGGCTGCTCTGTCTTTTCCGCACCATAATAACAATATCTTTAACCAGGATAAGCTATTTTTACTACTAAGCACCTTGAATTACAAACAAAAACTAAACCAGAAATATCGGTAACATTCATCGGTAACGATCATTCGAAATATCGGTAACGGTAAAATAATAATAAAATGAGGAAAAATATCAGGAATAGTTATGTACATATACAACCAAAGACGGATAGTGTCGAAAAATAGTATTCGTGGCACAGTTTGTGACACGTTTTGACACGAGTTCTTGTCAGTCTTTCAAAACCTTTGTTTTCGAAATTTTTTTTCAGAACTTTTTGACAACGAAAAAAACTGAAAAGTGTACAATTTTAGCTTCATTAACGTTCAGGACTGTTTCAACCAGTTAGAACAGTTTCTAAATTAACCGGTATATTTCAATAATGTACTCACGAAACAATAAGAATATTTTATTTCCTCCCTTTCTCCAATATCACACGCTCAGTTTTTGACACTTTCCGACAGTTTTTGACAGTTGTTGACATTTTTCGACAGTTTTTGGTCATAATTTAAGGTTCTTCACCCATTTTTGATAAAATTTTCGAAAACTCAGATTTTTTAGCATTTTTATGTATAATACACATACAAAAAGTGAATAACAAAGCAGTTTCTCTCTCGGTCTCACTTACTAATTAGCTGAAAAATTGCACAAACATCACAGACATATACTATGTATTCATAGATATAAAAAGTAAATAATTTTTTGATTTATATAGAAAATAGTGCATGGAAGTAACTTGGGGTCATTTTGGCCCCAGTACACAGAAATGCGTTTGGTTTATTTCAGACTATGGTAATTACAAAATTTACAAGTAATTTGTGCCGGATTTTCATTGTATTGCGTGTATGAGATATTAGTTGAGGCTATCTTATAGGGCATGGGTCATTTAAATAATATGAAATGTATTTTTATTTATTTTAAAATCGACTGGGGTTAATTTGACCCCAATACACAGAGAGAAGGTTAAAACTAATTCGAGTCTTGGCTATTAAGTGATTTTTTCATAGGTACACTATTGTAAAAAGGCCGTTAAATAATTTCATAACAGCCGTTATCTGATCTAAGTGATTTTTCTATACACGATAAAATAATTTTTTATTTACTTAAAGTGAGTTAAGTGTTTATTTTATAGGTGTTACCTTTATAAGTTTCGTGATAAGTGTTTTTTCCATATATGTGAGTAATAGTGAGATTTGTTTTAACGAATTGAAGTAAAATAAACTGTGGCGTGAAGTGCAAAAGTAATTAAAAATTATTACAATATGATAAGTCGCGGGAAACAAATGATGATGTCAGCTCAACAGCGATCGCAGGAAAACGTTCAAAATATATTCAAAAGTACAGAACGTAAATCAAAGTGTCACAAATTCATACGATGAAAAAATGCAAGATTGTTTGAAACCAAATACAGCAAGTAAGTTAATAACATTTTTTTTAATTTTTATTACTATATTATTTTACTATAAAATAATTGCAATATACATTATTTTTAGGTAGTGACAACGCAAACATACTAACTTGTTCTAAATCGTTACCAGTAGTGGTTCAATGTGAAAATAAAACATCATTCAGTAAGTTACTGGAGTTTGTGAAAGTGATATACACCCTGAAATGATAAAACATGTTGTTTTGCCTAACGATAATCAGGAATCCAGCTTTAGTGAGTTCGACGATTCAGATGCCGACCCTAACTATAGACCAGATTCAACTGATATTGATTAGACTTAGAGGACAACGCCGCAAGACAAATTGAAGCAAATATTGAATGTGTCGCAATTCAAAATAAAGATACAATGCAAAATCAACCAGGCTCTTCAAAATCATCAATTCGTAAGCACATAAAGATAGCCCATAATTCGGGTAAACCATATTTAAACAGCTCCAATAATATAGTGAAAGCCAGAGAATGTAAACAGCTAACTATTTCTTCATTTCCGGGATATGAAAACCACTATACACGGGCTCATACATCTCAAATGTATCTGGAAGCAGATCTAACATTAGCAACAATGTACAAGCCCTATCCTTCCAGTAATTCAGCACCAGTTTCTGTATTTATTTACTAAAGTATTGGACTCTATTTTGAGCATAACCTCATTCATAACATGTATATGGTCAAACTAAAATAAATTTAAAAAATTTTACTTTATCAAAGTATTCAGAAATATTCAAAGGTTTGTGTTGTATAATCAATTTTAAATTCTATTTATTACTAAAGCTTCTTTATTTTTGCAGGAATGGGCATCATGTTTAGAAATCCACAACTTGACACTTGTAATAAATGCGAAATTTTGCAAATCCAATAGTTGGGAGGTTGATGAATCTATCAAACTGAAAGTAATTGAAGACCAAAACATACACCTTTAAGTGGTATCATAAGCATATAAGGAAATGGCAGAAACATCCTTAAATAAAAAGGTGTTTACTTTCGAACTTCAGCAATGTCTTCCAACTCCCTTCCCCAAACCCTCCGTTTCATTCTATAAATGTCCACTGTGGACGTTTAATTTAACAGTACATGACTGCGTCACCAATAATGCTTTTTGCTACATGTGTTATGAAGGCGTTGGAGGAAGAGGAGGGAATGACATCGCGTCCTGCTTGTTTCAACATTTGCAGAATATACCAGAGATAATTTGCAGAGATACCAGAGATGCTGACCATAAACGCCATTTTAAAGTAATTGAGATGGAAAACAAATTTCTTAATTTCTCTGCTCTATCTAAATCCAAATTCACATTTCGAAAAATTGATATGGAAGGAAACAAATTTTCATGGAAAGACGTTAAATGGCTGCGATTTACTTAACAATTTGAACACGTTTTTTATAAATGTTCGCATGATGAAGCACAGCCATTCAAACAACTATTATTTTCCAAAAGAGGTGTAAGCAATGTTAACGTTTCTGAAATACCCAACTGTTACAATAGGCCTACTTAAAATAAATAAAGCTAAAAAGGACGACCTAATTTCAATACTGCCTTTAATAGATACACAATTGCATGAATTTTATAATGAGCTGGCGACAGATGAATGTGTTAAAAACATACACCCTGAACTTCCAGATTCCGAAGACGAATGAACTTATTATTTTTATTATCTTTATGTAAACTTTATTATTTTATGCTAAATTTGAATGAATTTTATATATTTTGTACATGAAGGTTAATTCTGTTTAATTATAAAAACTATAAATAAATTATAAATAAAAACTAAAAGTGAAAACAATTTTTAACATTGCTATTTAATTATTTGGAAAAAACGACCTATCTTAAATTTTGAATTAGAAAATCAACTGGAAATATAACTTATGTAACTTAAGCGAAAAATATTATACATTTTTGCTAAATCTTCATTTTCATGGATAACTTCAAGGAAAATTAGGAAAAATGGATTTCTAAATAATTAAGCCCACAACCATGACTATATCTGACTTTAACTTACAATTTTGTGAGCCTAGTTTTTCATAATTAATTTGGAAGTTAATATTGCTATTTCTGAAAAGTCTCTAAATTTTAGTTAAGTGGTTATGTTGAATTGAAACAGAAATATTTCCTGTTGCAGTAGTTATCGGACTGGAAAACGAACTCTAACCATCGAGGAATTCAGTCAGATGTCGAATTGAAAAGTATACATTTTTAAACTGCATTTCAGGCGGTCGCCCTTAAAAAATTTCGGGCTTTTAAGGTATAAACAAAACAACAGCGATTACTACAAGCGACTTCTTCAAAATACATTTGTCGGCCGACGATATCGCGGTAGTAAATACAACAAGAGCGTCAGTGACGATGTCTTGCCAAGCAAATTAAATCAATTTTAATAAAGTTTTCAACGAATTAAGTAGAACTTATAAATTCAAACTATTTTTTAATAATTTTGATATTGAAAATCAAACAATTTTGTCAACACATGTAATTGAATTTGACGGTTTGAAATGCCGGTTTGCCGTTTGTGCGCATGGGGCAATGCCTTAAAAATATTTTTATCAAAGGTAACCTAGTTTTAAAGATACGGGCAAAAAAGGAATTTTTTATTGGGTTGGAGCACTTCTAAAGCCCCGTGTCAATAGCCTTCAATAAAATCAACAACATCTTGTGTCGTGTATCATTTTCGAGAAAAACAGGGTACACTTTTTACCAGACTCACACTGTATATGTTTATAAATGTACAGGTACATTTTTCAAAGGATCGTCTGGTCATAATTTTCAATGTATGTATATAGTGTAAATAATATTTTTGGACCGTAATTTTTGAATTACCTTTTAAAAGAGAAATTGACGTCAATGATAAAACATGCTTAAAGTCGATGACAGTATGCTTCAAGTAAATGCAAAGTGTGTAACTTCAAAAGAAATTATTTTCAGGAGCTGGTTTTTTGTACTTAGGGGCACTCAATACCCCAATTTTTTTTTTTTTTTGTGGAAAATGAATGTCTTTAGAGAAAAATACATGTTTTTTCAGAAAAAGGATGTTTTAGTTCCAAATAAAAAAAAACGTTGCTATTTTCTACACAACAATTTCTTGAATTCAGCATTTAGATTTGCTTTAGTTTGAAAATATATTACATACATAACTATTATTCCAAATATTAACATTTAGTTTAGTGAATGCGTTGTTGATCGTTTTGATGGTAATATCGAAGGCGAGGTGTATTGCACAGGCAAGTTATTGAAATTACAGTCTTTTTCCTCATCAGTCACTGGATCTGCGCTTGTAGTATAATACTGTTCGCATACCCTAAGTAGGTATAATATTTGGAGCAAGTTGAGATGCGACAAACATCGCAAACTGCAGTAGTTTTTGTATCATCCTTTTGCCTTTTTCGGCCTCGCTTGCAGGCTTAACATCTTTGTTTTATTTTATTGTTCAGACTTTCTGGGAATAATGTAATGTTCGTAATCTCATAACCAACACCCTGTTTTGAATGTGTGCGGCTGCCAAATCTGTGGCTAAGGATTTCAAAAATATGTTTCGCTTTTTCGATGACGTACACCAGGTTGGATTACTAAGTTCAAATATTCGTTAGGCATTAAGGTCAGCTACATCCAACATATTATAAAACAGTGTAACGGGCCAACGATTAGTTTTCCGTTTTCATATGTTTATATGCAATTCATTTGATTGAATGTATCAACGCCATCCTATTATGACATTAGCATAAAGCAAAACGTTTTTTTTTGTATTGCTTACGTAACTGGTAAGACACATGTTCTCAGAGAACGCAAAAATTGTAGAATATGCTTCTCTACGTTTTATCTCATTCCAATCCGTGAACTGTTTTGGCATTTCCGGTTTGTTCGATCGTATTGTGCCAATCATAGCGGTTTTTCTTGTAATTAACTCCATTGCCAAAGGAACACTTATGGAGAAATTATCCATGGTGATGTTGAAACAGTTATCGAGGTAATGGTCACTGAGGCGAAGCACGAGGTCGAAAGCAATTTTTCGAGGTCTTTGTTCTCCTGGCTGTGTGTCCAAATATATTTCTCCTACTAATGGATAATTCGTAGTAGCATCAACAACAGTTCCTCAACAGTTATCTCTTTGGATGGTCCAAAGTGCTCTGCAATGTGTTTTTGAAATAAACTCCACACATTACGGAATGCATAGACATGCAGAGATATTAAAGTTCTGTAGAGAGGCATGTGCGACTCATGGAAGAGATCCGTTACCTGCACCAAACAAGATTTTTCAGCTTCGGCATATAATAAAATTGCTATATAGGCATACATTTCATCTTCGTTCAAGTCGATCCAATATCGCATCTTCTTGGGATCGTTCAAATGTTGATTACTTTCATAAGCTCGTTTAGCTTTTTTATTTGTCTCTAAGACAATAGCTTCGGACAATTGATATTGGAATGAGCCGTTTGAATGTGTCTACTTTATTGTGAAATATTCTGTTAGACAATGCAATTTGATTTTTCTGGCAGTTTTTTCGACAGTCGCTTTGTTTTGCTCAGAAGTAAAGGGAAGCGACCACCAAAATTGCTGAAATGTCTTATTCTGTGCGATGTAGCGCATTCCTCGATTGGGTTCAATCGCTGGAGCTTCGTTTTGTTGAGTTTCTGGTTAGTATTCGGCACAGCTTATTTCATTATCAGCATTATCTGGAGCCGGAGATCTGGCAAAGGTTCAGCTTCTTCGGTTGAATCATCGCTGTCTAATACATTATTACTGTAAGAAGCGGAAAAAAAATCATTTGATATTTGAAACAGACATTCTTCTCTGAAGTTGAAATTTAATTGTGTGGGTATTATACACATACAGATGAAGGTTTTCCTTGAGTTTGTTTTTTGATTTAGTGAATTTAATTCTCTAGATCGTTACGTTCGTACTTGATACTCTCGGTGTTAAGTATTAATTGTATTTTTGTAGTTTGGTCGTAGCTACCTGATGAGTAGTCTAAACTTTTCAGTACGAAACCAAACTACCAACATAATGAAAGGTCTTATTTTTGTTCAGGGTTTGTTACACTTTGTATAACTTGTAACAATTTGGTATGCTAATTTAGGCTGCGATTTTTGGCATAAGTTTGGAATAGAGCCCTTGTTAATTTCGTCAATTTCAGCGTCTCTGCCTGATTTATCTAATGAAAATCCCACTTCCTCCGACAACAACCAACAAAGGCTCTCGGTCGGTCAGCTTCAAAGGCTACAAGCTGTAGTTGAGATGTTTCCTAGTTCGGAACTGTTACGGCTGGGCCGAACTCACCTGCTGAATCATAAGATGACGTTCGGGATGCTCAACCAGTTAAGCACGGGATTAAAACAGGAATTAAAGCAAACGAAACAAAACAAAAGAAAAACATTGCTTGAAATGCAGATGAGAGTAAAAGGATTTTAAAGCCGAACTCGATTTCCAGAAAATTATGGTAAGTGACGTTTCTTTATTTTTCTTTTTGAATGTTTTCGTTAAATATGGATAAATAATAAATTAATTGGGTGGATGTTTCATTGGATATATGCGGTGATTGGAGTTGAGATAATTATTTACTTTTTTGGGATGGTTGGAAATGGAAAAAAAACTCACGACTAAAATACCTCTGAAGACTGAGCTCAGGTTAAAACCAATATAGTATAAATTTCCATTCTCAAACATCTAACAACACGTAAGTGTTTTATGTTTACAGATGACATTTTTATTCATACCGTAACAAACTTTTGGGGGTAATATATGGAGGGATTTGATATTTCTACTTTTTTGGGTAGATATATTACAAATGATTGGCCTCTTGATTTTGCTTACGATTAGCCAATCGAAGATCTTGTGATTGGCATTTATTACTAATATATTTGTGTCTATAAAAAGCCGAAAAAAATCATTTGATATTTTAAAACAAACATTCTTCTCTTAACTTGAAACAATTATTAGTGTTTTATAGAATAAATTTTTTGTTTATTGTTAGTTTGAAAATTGTTAGGGGCTTTGAGTGTCCCATGTACGGCTCTAGGGTTATACATATGGTATATCAGTGTGATTGAAAAGTAGTAAGAGTTCTTAAATACAACACAAGGAGCTTATTATTTTTTCAAATTATTTTATCCCTTTTCAAAGTAATGCCCTTCGGATAAAATACACGTATGCCAAAGTTTTTTCCAGCCTTCAAACGGTTGTAGACGTCGATTTCCGGAATGGCCTTCAAAGCATTATGTCCCTAGACGGGTTTTTTGTTGTGTTTCGGAAATAGCCAGAAGTCAAGTGCATTATCGTGATGCCAAAATCAAGATTTGGCTGCTTGAAATTCTCGGTACGCGACAACTCGGCGAAACCAACTCGGCGACGGTCAACTCGGCGACGACCAACTCGGCGATGGTCAATTCGACGACGGTCAACTCGACGACGACCAACTCGGTGATGACCAACTGGGCGATGACTCACTCGGCAACGGTCAACTCGTTTAAACAAAACCTTACCTAAACAACGTCATCAAGCAGAACGATAAGAGTTTGTTAGATACCATTTAAATGCAAATACCAATTGGAGGAATATTATCTTTTAAGCAATTTTGTCTGGACGGCACCGTAGGCTCTAATTATTTTCATGATTTGAGAAAGGGACTGAAACGTCTGAAACGGAGTGATAGCAGAATTGGTACGGTTATGGTATGGGGAGCCTTTTCCTATTATGATGGTTCAGATCTTGTGAAACTAACTGGGAAACAGGATGCCGTAAAGTACAAGCAGTTGTTGGAATTACAAATCCACACAATTTCTGGATTGCACGGGTACATTGCAGAAAACAATAATTCTCACAATAACGTCGCAACTTTGCTACCATCGAGCAAATATTTAAAATTAATTTACTTATTACTTGTGTCCGTTGTGTGAAAAGTGCATGTTGATTTTTTTTTTTAAATTTTGTGACTTATAAAATATGTGGACCACGTGATGTTCAAATCCTCCACCAACATAAAAAATAGGCTGAGCTAAAATCGCAGACGACGATGTTCACAAGTAATTTGTCACCAAACATCACGACCTCAGTAGCAGTAATTAATAAAAATGTGCAACATAGTCTAAAACGACAGTAAAATACTAATGCGAAAAAATTGCATTACCAGGTAATTTAATACAAAATGAACTAAAAACTAATTTAAATGAACTTAGTTCATTGAACAATAATGAAAATAAAAGTGTATTGTCGACAAATGTTGGCGATAAAAAAAAATTAAGCTGCATCGACAATAGATGACAATAAAATCAACAGTGATGTAGGTCAGTGTTTAGTGCAAATGGGATTAAGCCAAGCAGAAGCTCTAGATCAGCGGTCGGAGTTAGCGTAATTAACCCTCGAGCTGAAGCAGTAACTTTTTAAAACATGTCCGAGGGCATTCTGAAAAGTTCGCGCAAAAACAAAAAAAAGGACATTTTTTCGGGAAAATTTCGATTTATTTTTCAAACTAACCTTTTACCTTTATTCACTTGTCTCAACGTTATTCTATTTTTTTGATTTGCTTCGAACAGCTGAATGTATCCAAACCTTGATCTCTTCGTTCAATGAAAAATTTTCACGGTGCGATAGCAATTCATACGGGTTCACTAAAGCCTTTTGTACTTTGACCAATGTTTGTGTTAGCTGGGGTAAACTCCATAAGGGCTCCAGCAGGGCAACGAATGCTTAAACTTCAGTTCTTAGCTAGAACTGAAACATTAGTGGACATCAATGGGGTTCTTAAAGAAGGAAAGACTTCAACAGCTTTAAACAAATTAATTAATATAATGCGTGTCGTAAAAATTCTTAAAAGACCGTGCTCAACTTTATAAGTAAAGGCCTCCATGTTGACCATGTTGAAATTCACAAGAAAAATGTTTATTTTATAAATTTTTTATGGAGAGATATGACCTCAATTTATACTAAGGCTGCGGGCCAAATTTAAGGTAAATGGTTTAGTACAGTAAAGTGTAATTTTAGTACAAATTTACCTCGGAAATAGTGCCAATTCTTGTGGTAAATAAAATTCAAAAATCGATTGAAGGGTGAAATTTACTGGTTTATATGCACAAAACGAAACGTCAAACAATTTGTGGATACATTTTTTGTTAGAACTCATAAAATATATAAAATGTAACAAATGGAGCAATTTAGAAATCCAGGATATTTTGAAATCACAAATAAGATGACATTGATAAGATGAAATAGCTCTAAGTGTTTATTTGTGCGCGAATGATTCACTCGGTAGTCATGATAAACTGTGTGATGATTTAAACCACCGATTTAATATATATATAAATCGATCAGATGATTATATGTATCTAATGGCGTCTCATGGTCTAAAATCTTTAATAAATGTGCCAAGGAGAATTTTAAATAATTCTTCGACGTGCTTAGATCACTTATTTTTTTTTTGACATTCATTTAAATTTGATTTTAGTTTTATTTCGGATGTTCATAGATTGCACATGACTGACCACTGTATGACTTCTATTATATTAGTACCATTGTTCATTTCTTCGCGTAATCCTTTTTCATCTAACTTGAAACGTTGGTCGAGGTATATTCTCAAACGAATGTATCCAAAGCTTATGACTGTTTTATTACAGGCTTAAAACAATGCATTGATGGTAATACTTCAAGACGTTTAGTAAATGCTAAGGATATTCTTATTAAACCTTGGGTTTCACCTGCTCTGCTTAAATAAATTAAATTGAAAAATTACTTAAGTAAAAAATTATCTAAAAATTCTAGTAACTGTACTTGGAAAATGCGACTCAAAGTTTTAATTAAAGCTCTTAAATTTTGAAAATAAATTTAGGAAAATGTATGTATATATTACGACAAGTGTGTCCAGTAGCCGTTTTAAAAACTATTTATTTTGCTCTTGTGGAGCTGATTCGTGGCCTTTATTTCAGTCTTTAAAGATTGTTCCTTTTAAGCATTTATTTGTGTTCAAAATTATGAAAGCTTTTTACATTATTAATATCAATCAATCCATGTCACTATACTAGTTACAATTTGAGAAATGTTCAGTTTATTCGTCTTCAGGGATTTACAACGACCAACTTTCAAAATTCAATTTTAATTCTTGCTCCAAAATATTTTTATTTTAGTGACTCAAGTGTGAATGGTTTGGTGCATTTTCAAGTGTAGTTTAATTTTAATGTATATTAACGCATTATTGTTTTGTAAATTGTTTCAATTTTTAGTTTTATTCATTTACTAATCACCACTGTAATGATAAAGCTCAAAATATAATTCATAAATATCTAAACATTTTTGAAAGAATATCAAATGATATTGTGCAGAAACCACCTCCTTTGGGAGCATTGGATTATATGGGCAATAAATTTGCAGCCAAAGCTCGTTCTTAATTCCATTCAATCCAACTTCAAGCCGCTTGCGATGAGATTATTAGAAAATAATAATTTTATAACATTTCCCTTGTGTATCTCCTCGAATGGGGAATATTTTGAGGGAGACAAAATAAACTTTGATGATAGAACTTTAAATTTGTGTTTTATTTAACAAATCCCGGTACTTATTTGACAGAATGTATACAGTACACTGAATTGCTTATAAAAATAACCTTATTATAAATTGTTTTGTCCTAGGTTATCGGCCAATGCTATCGGAATTAAGCATTAATTTACATTTTGTCCATAAGAATATCGTATTTAGCTGAGAAAAATTCGCTTACTGCTTCTTTTGAAAATATTACGTTTTGATCAATTCAGAATAATTAGATTTACAATTTTTTTTTAACCAATAAACAAGAAAAAATAACTTTTCTTGTCTTATTTCTTGTAAATTTCTCATATTTCAGTTAAATTGAAAAATTTATTATTTTTAATTCAAAAATATTATCATAAAAGACAATTTATAAGGAAATTAGATATTAGCAGAATAACGATAAGATAAATTATTTTTTAAAAGCTTTAAGCAAATAATAAAATAAGAACTTATCATGAAATTCTATAGGAGAAATGAAAAGTGATTTTTATCAGAATTACAGTACTTCAATAATACTTCAATAATTAAATAATTTAATTATTGTTTCGCCTTCTTAAAAATTTTATAACAACTTACCGAACCAGCCTTAAAATAAATGGCGCTCAAGTCTTATGCCAAAATATAACCTGAAGTAATTATCCATTATGAAATTTATCGAAACATTTTGCAAAATCAATTTTTTTTCCTATGATACTAAAAAACTAGCCTGCGGCGTTTGGATAGGGAGATACTGGCGGAAGACCGCAAAACGGATTGCAGCGATTGCAGCCTTTTTACGAAACTGGCGTGAAGCAACGCAATAATACTGCGTTAAGGTAAAGACATTAAAAGAGAACTGCGAAATAGTTGAGAGTGCCTTGAGCCTCAGAGAAAATTGCAAAGAGAATAAACAAACCATTAAAGACAAGAAGAATCCCCGAACATTCGTTTAATAAAACCGTGTAAGAAGAGATTCTAGGTGATTTTTATCAACAAACTTTTTAACCACCTGCGTGACATAATGAGACGTAAAGCCGTAGAAAGCGTAAATACAAACTGAAAATTTGTCCACATTGCACAAATAAATAAATTTGATTGGACTATAAAAAAGAATATTAAACTAAAGCGTTAAATTGAAAATTTAGCTTAAACAAAAACTGTTGAAAATGTTGATATTTATTTTAGGGCAGGGGGGGGGGGAGATAAAATAAACTACTGTAACATAAAAACAAACAAAGTAACATTCAAACAAATATCAATTGGTTATTAAATAATTAAAATACTACCTAATAAACCTAAAGGGCGTACATCCTAGAAGCAGATGATAAAAATTTCCATTTAAGATCTGTCTTCAAATAGGGACCTTACTTTAACGAATTTATTAACACTATGATAAGTTACTTGGTATGCTCTTGTATTGTTTCGCTCCCTTTAAAGGGAAACGGTGTTCAGTAGCACGATGATAATAAATTGGTATCACCATTTTATGTTATGGCAGAATAAGTTTGTAAAAGCTGTATAGTACTATTAAATGACGCAAATTATGAAATAGATGTGCATTCACTTATGCAAGAATAAGTTTTAGGTGCATAAAGAGGGTATACGCTTATATTCCGAATTCGGATTTTGATATTTATATACTGGTTTTGGATTGTTATCGGTCTATTAAGTATGCCTTAGAAATAAATATTTATCAATAATTAACATTTAAATAGGTTTCAGAACATTGTTACGTCTTCATTGGCTAACTAGGATGTTGGATTGTGAATTGGATTAATTAAATTTGTAATCTTACAGACTGTTTCAGGCTTTAAATTTTTGTAACTATTTAAATCTTTAAATTAAATTTTGAAGTTAATAGTATTTGAGTTTGGATGGACTCTGGCTATTATTAATTTATGATTGGGCTTAATTTTAAGTTTAATTCCAATTTTGAATTTTCGATTGCCAGTCATGAACTCGGCACTGCAAGCTAATGCGGAGGCGTGAATTCTTACTTCATTAATAGGGAGATTAAGGTACACTAGGAGCTAATTTAAATTTAAATATTTTCAGTTTGGGTTATTAGCGTTACTTAGAATAACTGAATTTGATTTTGAGGAGGTTCCGCGGAACCTGTCTCAGCCTTCTATAATCTTCGGGCATCTAGCGAATTTATGGTTTTTGGAATTGTGTTGTCTTGTGATAATTTTTATCTTTTATCATTTACATCAGTGGAAACATAATTCTAGCTGTTGACTACTTAGGTATCTGTAACTCCGTACAATACTATACCTTTTCATTTTCAAATTGGAAATAATCAATATCTAATTGGAAATAATCATTTCCAAAATAGAAATAATCAATATCAAATTGGAAAAAATCATTTTTAATAAATAATGCGGGGCTTATTCATCACGAAGTAAGAAGAAGAGCATTTAAAACCCCGCAAGCGAATGTGTTCATACGCAATTGTTTACGCAATGCTCTAACCAAATATCAATCACCAGTTGTAATGGTAATTGATAATGCTCCATGTCGTGTGTCTATATTAGTGAAGCTATGTTTCTTGAAAGTGAATTTATCAATCATCGGTTATTAAGATTAGGCCCATACAGTTCAATGTTAAACCTCATAGAATTTGCTTGTTCGGCTTTTAAGGCCTCTATTAAACGAGATTTAACAACTGAAATGCCACAGATTTCAGCAGGTGAAAATAGGATAGAGATGACCCAACCCGAATTTCGTTTACAAAGGCTTGAAAATATTATACTACGGAATTTGCCAAATTTATCTGTTGCAAATTGTGCTAAATATGTTGCATATATTCCATATATCCATTTTCCACATGTGGACATCTGTCAAAATTCATAAAAATTGAATTTTTTCGGTACTAAGGGAATATTTCTAAATGGGTATAAGCAGGTGGAAGAAATTCCCCATATAGAAAAATGTTCATGCCGCATGTGTTTTATATACGAGATGTCCGCATGTGGAAAATGGATGTGGAATTCGAGAATAGGGCCCCAGATGTTTTAAATTTAGTCGATATGATTTTTTAATTTACTGTACATATTAATAAAGTTTTGATCATAAATATTGTTGTACCCTGTGAGTTTTTTATTTTTAAATTTAAAAATGATTATTTCCAATTTAATATTGATTATTTCCATTTTGGAAATGATTATTTCCAATTTGAAAATGATAACTTCCAATTTGAAGTTGAAAAGGTATAGAGCTACTTTTGTTTTTATTGTTGTGCTGGAATACCTATGATACAATTTATAATCCGTGCAGATTAAATTTAGTCATTGTTTTGCTGCTCTTACAATTCTGATGCCTAATTTTAATTTATTTTTAGGGTGTTAGGGACTGATTTTAAATTTTGTTTTCAGAGATTCCCGAGAAATTTGATTCAGCTTGTTCCCGGAAATGCTTTATTTATAATTGTATTTTGAGCTAAACTGTAGTTTTATGTTGCGACAAGTAGTTGATACTAATTAGATTTATTATGTTAGCTAGTTTCCAAGCTACTGTTTTATAAGTTTTAAGTGCAATTTAATTAATTAATGTTAACGATTTTCAAAAGTGCCCAGATATTTGACCCAGCAAACTAATAAATGTTATTTTAGAATGCGGTTTTAATTATAATAAACAATAAAGTTAGATTAGAAACGTGTTGTCATTATGTTAATAGCTATTAGCTATACTTAGATGTCTGTAACCGGGTCAATATCTATAATTACTAACTAAATGTAGACTTGCTTAAAGCATGGTCGAACACTCTAATCATTCAACCAACCAACTATGATAAGTTATTTGGTCTAAATTTGGCATACAATTTTATTTTATCAATTAAATCATAGAAATTACCTCAGCGAGGGAATTAAAACCAACATCATACACAATGTATTGATAAAAGAAGCGTGTGATCAACCAAATCAAAGGCTTTATCAGCATTAACAAGTAAATTAGCAGAAAGTTTACGACAGGTTAGCTAATTATGATCGGGGGGGGGGGGGGGGGGGGTTTCAACAACATATTGAGTAAAATCTGCACAGTGAGTTCTGAGCGCTCATAATTAAAATATTCATGAAAATGTCATTTTTCCGCCAGAAGATTTCTTGTGCCAACATGTTGGGTGATCTGAATGCACACCCATTGACTGGACAATTATAAAAGTTTGATGTTTTTAATCCGAGAAAAAGTGTGTTTTGCTATAATATGGTTGAAATAGTATTAAGAAATTGGTTCAGAACAAATTTAATATCTTCTCAAGAACTTCATTTAGTAGAACCAGTTTGAGAGTTTTTTTATGATGGAAGTTCTCTTGGATTGGTGAAAATTCAGCAAATTTAAACGGTTAACGGGACCCGTGAAATTTAATAAGCCTTCGAATATTAGTTCATTAGTTCAGACCACCGATTCAAATTTGCAAAACGGAACATTTCTAGGGAATTTTTAAGAAAAGGCGGTGGTCTAGTTTTTAGAGAAAGAAGAAATCGTTCCTGTTGCTATTAAATATTTTCTTAAGACAGGTCCAACGATTTTTTCTCGGTCGCTGACGGTGAATGTTCGAGTAATTAGACGTAATATGACTCCATAGAAATAAAAATGACTTAAGGTCCTGACAGATATATAGATTTAGAAGAAAATTTGCTAAACTCGTTTGAAATCAAAGCTTTTGACATCAAACGATAACGAATTTAGTGTTTGCGTGATTTATTTGAATTATACATTTGTACTCCAAATTTACCTCTTTTGTACTTCAAATTCAACCTTTTACAAATCCAGTTTTGTGTAGAAAAGGTTGAATTTGATTTGCAAAAGTTAGTTAGTTTCTCATTTACCGAATCTTTTTTAGTACCGGTAAATGTTAAATATAAACTTAATTTACCAGTAAACCTGGTAAAGCCGGTTTATTTTTAATTTTTTTTTTTAAATATAAGGAAAATTCAAATTCGCCTGTTTCATATCCCTTTGTATCGGTTTTCATGTTTTCATCACTTTTAAAATTTCTCGAAATTACTATAGTGTAGCATGGAAATGAGATGCCTGATGTAAGAGACTTGATTGGTGATTCGGTGTTTCGAAACAGACAGGGTATTCGAGATTTTCGAGATTATCGGGTGTATTTAATAGTTCGATGTAACTCGAGAATCTTAGAGCCTATTCGATACTATTTGAGGGTCCAATATTATTGCATATCGTTTTGTTCGGCTTAGCCTTAACTTGCTTAGTAGCATTTTGCTTAGTAGTATTAGTAACATTAAATTACTTGACAAATAATTCGATATTTACACGAATTTTCGCAATTTTTCGAAATTTTCATGGGTTTTCTAGATTTTTACAGACTTTCCGAAATTATTCATTAATATCCAGATTTTTCGGTATTATTGAAATTGTTCGAGATCAACCGAAATTCACATTATGTAGAGATCATTCGAATTTTTCTGTGTTAATCGAGATCATTCCGCTGCTTATTCTAGATTTCTTAAGTTTTTCGACATTTTTATAGGATTATTCGAGATTTTTGACGAATTTTAAATATATATTTTTTTTTTGGCAATGTTCTGTGTTTAGCTTTAAGTTGTGGAAACTTGCTAACTTACACATATAAATCTGAATCATGATATTTAGTTGATTTCTCTAGATTTTGATATTTCTCCAATTTGCCAGGTTTTTGAAATTATTCAAGAATGTCCAGGGTATTTACATTTTAATGGCGGAGATTTTACATACTAACGGATAATTCAATATTTGAGAACTTTAAAAGACTACTAATACTTTGAAAATCCGACATTTGTAAGATTATTTCGAAATTCATGATGTTTTTCAAATTATACTCGAAATTTGTATGATGCTTTGTCGATATATTTAGAAATCGTCTTAGCATTGAGTTGATTGCAAGAAATTTTGTTTTATTTGAGGCGATTGCAAGAAGAAATAAACTTTTAACTAAAAGCTTTACTTGTTCGTAGGTATAAGAACCATTTTTAGGGGTCCAAGAAATTTATTTTTTGTGGGGGTGAGGGGGGCTGAAATTTGTAGTTACGCCACTGCACAGAAGTGACCGATACAAATAGAGGATGAAATTGTTACTGTAGTAGGAACATTAATTAAACATTTATGTCGATGTTAATATCATCAATAGAGATTTCTCAACTTAATATTGGTACTAAAATCCGAAATCTTGCAGAAATTCATGTAACGGCACATGATTTAATCTATAAACATGTAACTCCAATCCACCCCAACAATATCCGCAAGTTGATACCGCATTGCAAATAACTCAAATTGGAATTAAAATAGACTTTCATCACGTTAGAGGGTACAATATACTTTTGCAACGACAAAAACCAATTTAATTTGATTTCGAGTTTCTTATCAGTGAAAATTCCTTTTCGTGCCTTCACAATACGTACATACAGGTTTTTACTGTATCAGTGAAAATCCTCTAACTTGGAACACAGCGGGATCGAATTTTTTTCGGCTTAAGGGATTTCACCGGCTGAAGTGATGATCCTCTTTGAGGATTTTGAATTGGATTTTCCGTCTTTGAGCATTTGGTAATAAAAATATAAATGTACGATACAATATATGTATGCAAAAGAAAAAGAACTACCTGGTATAGTTCAATATCGGTGATACTTCCTCTGGTAAACTTATGAAGATTCGTTGCTAACCTCATTGCCAAAATTTGGCAGTACAAATTTGATGACCAGAAATATTAACAATAATAGTGCGGGCAGTTTAGAAATTGGTTAATTAATTTTAATTATATGGTTAGAGACATTGTGGGTTTTAACATTACATTATTTCGCACGCACCTGAAGTTATATAATTCCGGGCATAGCGGAGATAACCTAATTTTTTCCCGGAATAATGAAGTTTCCACAATACTTTTTACTATGCGTATTCGTCGCACTCTGTACGCTGGTTATATAAACTATAAATGCCAATAAATACAACTTCACTTGAGTACTCAAAATAAAACCTAAATTAGAAATAAAAATTTATGTTGACAGTCTGTATATACGCTGAAGGCAGTTGATACATGATGCAAGGTAGAAATATTACTCGCTGATTTTTAAAGCCTTTAAAACAAAAAAAGAAAATTGGACATTGTTTAAGCAAATGGCAATTGTTTAATTGCAAATGGCAACTTTTTTTGGCTTTTACGGCAAAATTACATAACCTTAAAACAAGGAACGTTATGCCTTGCATGAATCAGTCCCTTTACTCGGTTCTTTTCTTTTTTGCGCACTATTTTTACTAATAATTTCTAGGAATTTACATCGCCTATTTTTACGACAATTATTATTCTTTTGCGGGGGGTATCAACACTAACAACAATTTCTAACAAATGTTATAAGTTTAATTTATGTAGGATAAATTCATGTAGGAAGTAGGGAAATAAAATAACATAACATGAATTTTGTTTTAAGTGACTTTTTCAAAAAAGTCAAAAAGAGTTCAAAGAGTAAACATTAATTTGAAAATTATTTCATACACAATATGAATTTGAAACTACTGTAGCATAGCTCATTTCATCAGAATCGAAAATTTTCAGTGACAATATTTTTTTCTAATAAATAAGGTCACGAAAAATTGTCATTTCGTCGGAGTCCGCCCATGGATAGTAATTCTTGAAGCAGTAAGATAATGTGTAAACGTCTAAATGAAAAGTTATCACGAAATTCGGATCTCAAATGCCAAGATAAATTTTAGTCTGCTATGTTAAATAATCATGTACATTTTACACGATTGATTTTTACCGCCAAAACCACACAATAGACGCTAGCATCTATACACTTAGCGACACGATCTTTATTCTATTCTGACAGTTGCCTAAAGTTATCAAATAAAAGCTCAAATGGCTAGGTATACATTTTGATTGGTTTAGCGTTTACTGTCAATTTATTTAATCAAAGCACCTAGGTACAAAGTAGGAGAAACAAACTTTTTTTTTTTTATGTAAACAAACCTAAATTTTATGTTAGACAAAGGTGTGAATTAGTGTAGCTCCAGTAATCAACGGAGAGTCTTTAAGATTATTTCTTGGTAGCTGTTCAAACTTTAGCTTTCTTTGTGCCTCGTACTTTCTTCATTCTGTTTTTATGTTCCTTACATTGCTTGCGTGTCTTTGTCTTCTTTTCGAACATTCCATGACGTCCAAGACGATGTTTAGGCTCGATTTTTTTGGCAAAATCTAATGAATCATAAACCTTATCTTATGTTTTCAAAACAAATGCTTATTTCAAGCTCGTTAACTAATTAATTAATTTATCTCGTCATATTATAACAAGAGGATTTAATAAATAGTAAGCAAAATATAATACTGTTAAAATTTGTCGAATTGTAACATAGGGTGCTTCTACTGGTCGAGCACCAATTCACGTTAAAAGAATTACAATTCCAAGTATTAATCAGAATAGAATTTGATTAATTGAATAGCAATTGAAGCAACTAATGCAATTACTCCTCCTAATTTATTTGGAATTGATCGAAGAATAGTATAAGCAAATATAAAGTATCATTCAGGTTGAATATGTAATGGAGTTACTAATGGATTAGCTGGAATAAAATTATCAGGATTAGGAGGTGATAAAATTAAGGACGAAATTGGTCAAGGTCCAGCTACAAATAATAGCGAGAATAAAATGGCCATCAGCATAAGGGATAAAATAAGGCGCAACGATGTGGTGATTGTTAAAGCAGACAAAGGGAATAGAGTCGTTATAATGAGCAAACGGGACTACAATACGAAAATTGACGAATAATATAAAGAACGGGATCCAGGAGTGTAACGAAGACCCGACGGCCAGATATAATGTTACTATCAAGACTATTATCAATAAGTCGAGGCATTTTATGAGCAGAGGCATGCCCAAGATTCATAAGGTGGATGTGCCAATGGAACCGATCGTGAACTTTACCTCAGCGCCGGCCTTCAAAATTGCAAAACACTGGCTATATAAAAATATTTGTATGGAAAATAACCATTCCGTTAAAAATAATGGAATCCACACCAAATTAAAATTCACATTAGAAATTGAAAATGATAAATCTATAAATGTTTTGGACCAAACAATAAAGAATTTAAATCAGAAACATAATTTCCAAATTTTCAGAAAGCCAACAGAAACGTATCAAACGATTCATAAAGAGTCGCTTCACCCGTATCAACAAAAGATAGCAGCATACCGCCACATGATCCATAGGGCTAAACTAGAGGCAAATGGAATGTAGGGGGTATACCAGTATAAATTATGATATTAATGATAAAAAATATATAAGTATGGATTGGAGGCACACAAAACAAATAATAAATTAGTAAAATTAATTAAGATCCTATTTCCTATTTTCAACTAACGGTAAATTACGAAATTTTTCTTTGCGTAAAAGTTAATTAGTCGTACTTTTTTCGCTTTTTAATTGCCCGCGATCTTCGACTCAATATATCCAGAACTCCCAAAAAACCAAATCGCTAGAAATGGTTGCTGGGCGGGGTCGCAACCGAAAGCTGAACAAACGTCAAGTAGATCTAATTTAGAAGGGTATAAAACAGAATTGAAAGCTTAGGGATCCAACGATCGCTGCCAAAGTTTATCAAAGCGAAAAAGGAGCGATAAAACGTCAAACAATAGGCAATATTTTGCATAAACAAGAGTAAGGTCGATGTGCGATACACAACAAATGTATTTGTCGACAAAAAAAATTTTAAAAGCGCTTGGAATCTGCATTGGAATATGTGAGTGAGCCCGAAGAGTTCTGGGAAAATGTTATTCCCTCGGACAAAAGTAAATTTAAATTTTTTGGTTCAGATGGGCAAGCTATGGTGTGGCGGAAACCCAACACTGAACTTGAGTAAAACATGGTGGTGGATGTATAATGGTTTGGGGCGCTTTTAGCTGAAGGGGTATTAATCTTCGTTAAAACCATAACGAACCGGATTAATTATTTGGATAATTTGTTAATAAGTGCTAAGAAAATGGGACATGGGTAAGATTTTCGCGCCTTACATGACAATGAAGACAACACTTCCTCACTCCCCAATGCCATTATTTGGAGCGAAAGATCCGTGAACACCAAATTAGCGGTAAGGAACAATTAAAAAATGAAACAAAATTTTGGCGTTTTTATAATATTATAAGATAAAGTAAATTTGTACAATTTTATTTTAATTAATATTAATCAAATTACTAAATTTAAGTTATTGTTTTTAAAATATGTTATACTCAAAGGTTTGATTTAAATATAAACCTAAAAATATTTTCTCTTACGAGTATTTTTCATTCATAAAATTTTAATCAAAAATGTTCAATTTTACATGGGTTCTTTTGGGAAATCGTAAAATGTATCCCCCTTAAATTAAGCTTCTTTTAAAATTGGTCTTATGTTGATGGCTTGTGTATCTAGCTGCTTTGATTTAATTCACCTATGCAATTAGCAAATAATAATTTAATCCAAATATCAAATCGTTGAGGTTATGTGTAGCGATTTTTTTTTTTGATGTCCTAGATCCATTTTCTTTTGATGGACATTTTTCAATTAAAATTATTAAAAACTTGAATATTTTAATAAAATTTATTTAGTTAAAATATTGCTTAATGTATGATTTGTATTCATTAAATAAACAAAATAGCAAGCATTTAAATTTGTCGCCCGTTAGTTGCCGCTTGGTGTGTTTTACCCTTAACATAATACGTTATTTTTAGGGAATCAGGCTACAAACCATACAGATAAATTTGGTTACAAGCACCAAGCAGCGTTTAACCGTCTAGATTATAAGAATATGATTCGCAATTATTGATACAAGTTTCATTAAAAAATGTTGAGTTTCAAGATTTTTTCAAAGACTTCGAATATTATGATGCGTCATCAAAACATTAGAATTAGGTATCAATGTCTTTAGAATCAATGAACCTACAGTTAATATTATTAAAAGATAGCTGATCAATATTGTTTTTGTATTTAGAATAGTAAGTAAATATTATATCACCGAGCAAACGGCGCAGTGGTTAAAGCTGCGGTGGTTGGATCGGGAGGTACCGGGTTCGAATCCCTATAGGGGCGGGATGCAAAAGGGATTTTTCATCATCTGATTACGATCAGTGATGAAAATGAACACATCTATGATCCCCTGTTGTGAGTGCAGAATCCATGGGCCGACCCATCAAAGACGGATCTGTAGCCGCCGGGCCTCGATTTGGCTACTCCAGGCGTAAAGTAGGACGGTAAAAAATAAACTAATAATTCAAACAAACAAACAAACAAATAACTATTATATCAAAAAGCGTAAGTGACTATTATATCAAAATTATGATTGTATTATAAGTGTTGTTAATATCATTAAGATGCAAATCAAATTTACGAAGGTTTCAAGATTTTTCAAAAGTGGTTTAAAAAAAAAAGATTTTTTTTTCGAAAGAACACAAGGTCTCTCCTTTTTACTACGTTTTTATATTTTACAATTCGACATTCGACATTTGATTAAAAACATTATTTTACAATAGAAATATTCGAGTCGGATCGGATTTCCCAATTTCTTGAATTTTTCCCCTATCAGCAGAAAAATATGTAGGCTTCCTTGCTCGTGCAAAGGGGGCAGTTTTAAATAAATTGTATTTGCCGGAAGGAGATTCGTCATCGATTCCAAATTCTCTTAATTGCCATTATATAAAAGCTGAAATATTAACACACTTATTTAATATACGAGTATTGCACCAACATTTTATTTCATCATCGCAGACAGGTCGTGTCAAATTGAATAATATTTCTCAAACGGTATCATTGTAATGAACATCATAAATGTCAAATAAAATAGTATTATGTAGGCACAAAAAAAGTTTCAATTGACACAGGTAATTAATTATTATTATTTTTATAATGCGATGACGTCAAAAACAAAATAAAACATAAGTATGTATGTACGTATCTCACATCATGAACAATGATAAAATGTTGATGCAATTTTTGTGTCTCGCTTTATCCAGATACTGATTATAAATTAAAAACAAGAAAAACCTAAAAAGTGAAAAAAGTTAAAAATAATTGTTGTTGTATATTGCACTTTTTCAAAAATTGCAACACAATCGAAACTACCGAAACAAACCAACTGACCACCACACAAAAACATATACATGTATGATACATCCAACAATTTATAACCGCAAAAACAATAAATACACAAAAACCAATTTTATAATTTTAAAGTTTGTGGCTTGGTTACATTTACATATATTGTTATCATTACTAATAATTTATTTTAGATTCATCATCATATCATCATGATTATCATTATCATTATTAGAGAGACAAACAGTAGTTTTTTGAGGTTGTGGTAACAACATAAATTCTGTTTGGTGTTGAATTTATTTATGTATTTATGTTGTTTTTTTTTGTGTAGTTTATACGATTTATGAATGACTTCTAGTCTGGTAATAGAGATTATCGGGTAAGTTAATTTTAAATGATTTCATAGATTAAAAGTTTTTATTATCAAAGTCTTGAGTAATGTAGTTAAATTCGAAATATTTTTGAAAGGCATTTTATTTATGGATGCGTTCTCGTATATCATTTCCCTGTAGAAAGCAGCACGAAATACAGAAATTTATTTCACAATGTTTAGTTGTGTCAACAAAAATTTCTATAAGATTCATAACTGTTGTAGGAGAACTACTCTTACTTATCTAAATAATTTTGTTGAACGAATGTCATTAATCAACTTTTTAAATTTAATAAGAAAATAAACCGTAGTTAATTTTCATAAAGTCATTGGGGTTTTTAATCCATCCAATTACTCAATACGAACCAAATTTCATCAAGTATTTTATTCACAATGGAGATGGAAGAATTACCAAATTTCAGAGAATGCCGTTCTCTGATTTGATTTATAAATAAAATAATTGATGTTTAGGTTCAACTCTTCCTCTTAGTTTAATCAAGTTAGAAATGCCTAGAAATGTCAAATTTATTTTTGTTGTTTTTTTTTTGTTTCTTCTTCATTTTTATAAATTATCCTTGATTTGGTATACTTCATTTTCCTAAGGTCGTTTTAAGTAGAACATTTTGTCGGACTGGCATACAAAAATCTATCGATTTAAAGAAGAAAAAAATAACATCACTGATACGATAGGAGTTATTATATTTATTACAAAAGTTTATATAAACTAGATGGTGTGGGTCTCGGGACAGAAGTAAAACTTAAAGTGGTGTGGAACCGAAAGCATATATCTCAATGAGAAATTGAAATGTTTGGCCTATCTTGGCCTGAATGAAACTTTGCCGATAAAAAATGAATCGTTTTCAATATGAATTGGGCCTGAGACGGCAAGCTTTTGAAACTGAATTAAACCCGAGCAAAATTTATTCAATTTAAAAAAGTTTGATGTCGCGGACTTTGTTCATATTGAGGATGAATTAATTTCGCCATACAAAAAATTTCGGCGGAATTGGTTCTCTCGGACTTAATTCGATCCTTCTAATTTTTGTACTCTTAGATAACACGAAGTTACTTATAAATTCAATGTAAATGTTCAAATATTGTATAAGTCTTTTCTACTAATCTCCTTTTTCTAAGAAAACACGTTATAAAAATCCAAACTTAGATACCAGCTTAGGTCATGACCGCTTTCGACCGCAAATCTCGTTCTAATTTTTACCACGGAAAATATTTTTTGTATGGTTGTGTGGGTATTTCGTTTAAATGTGTATTTCTACTTTTTGACGTTTGATACATTTTTAAAACTGGTTGTAAATGAATGAGAAGTTTAAAGAGGGTTCTCAATAAAAAATATTTATCTATAATTAATAGCCCCCTATAATGCCTATAATGCTTATTTGCATTTTTCATCATCAGCCGCGGCATTTTGTAATATTTTCGATCTATGCATTTGGGTAATCAGCACAAATTTTGATATCTAGTTTAAATTTTACCATGTAATTTAAGACAAATCATTGAATCATTTTTACTCGTAAATACGAGGGGGTACTTGAAGGAAAAGGTTTACATTCGAAACGCCAGAAGTCTGCGAAAATGTTATGAAAAATGTTCTTAAAAGAACTCGCCTTTGCGCGACGGCCAGGCTGCACTTGGCCGACATAATGTTATATAATCAATCAATAAAATATAAATTATAAAATTGTATTCCATTTAAAAGTTATTAAAAAACGAACTATAAAATTGGTATGAATCCATTTTTATTTTCATTTGCCGTGGCTTATATCACTTATATATTATTATGATAATAAAATACTTATTTTAATATTTTATTATAATATAATCTTGTTATTTATTTTATTTATATAAAAATATTTTTTCACAAAACTAACAAATAACAATTTAAAAACTTTCTTAACGTGATATTAATTTATGTTTTATATTTTGGAAGACCGGTTTCGGATGTTCCTCCTTCGTCAGTTTATTAAAAAAACTTGGATCTGGAACATAAAACGCACTCTGTATTATAGTTGAGGGCTTATGAAGCCGAGTGATCTTTCTGTAAGGCAAGCTGTCATGAAGCATGTTAAAGTTACTTATAAAGCTTTAGAAGAATTATCAAAAATATTTTATGGCATGTTATTATGAACAACTTTCGTTTTTTGATGTGAAAACTTCTTTAGCGTGGTTAAGTAAAAAAACTCATATTAAAAATTGAACGAAAATTCCGGTAAGAATGAAAACGAAAATAACATTTATTGTCACAAGAAAGCTCTGGATTGTTTAAAACAATATACTGGTACAAGAAATTGGATTTTGTTTGAAGAAGAGTTAGAATTTTTCTTTATATTTCTTCAAGTTTTTACTGATAATATGTTGTACAATTGGGCTAGCAAAGTCGGTGTATTTCATAATGTTTTTGCTGAATGTGTAATTTTGCTTAAATTACAATAGTTTAAAATAAAATGTATCTGAAACCCCGAAATCCTGAACAATTTCTTCGAATTTGCTAGATTTAGTATTCTCGTAAAATTCCAGGATCCCGAAATCCAGGATTGCAAAAACCCTTAACCCTAACTATAAAAAAGGTCATTTTTGTCGATTTAGGCCGTGTGTGAAAATGTCAAAAATATTTATGTAGTTAAAAGTTTGTTGAAAAATAAATTAGCATGGTGAAATATTTTTAACTACCAACATTTATTTTTTGACTTCGGGTTAAAGTACGGGGAGGATTTTGATATTTCTACTTTTTTTTGGTAGATATATTTATAAATGATTGGCCTCTTCATTTTTTCTGATTAACAGGTCGAAAATGTTGTGAATGCCATTATTTTTAATATATTTTGTCTATAAAAAGCCGAAAGAATCTTATTGATTTAATACAGACAAACTTTTTCTTTTTATTATTTGTGTGGGCATAAAACACACAGAAATGAGAGTTTTCCTTGAGTTTTTTGATTTGGTGAATTTTATAATTCGCTAAGTCAATGCGTTCTTGCCTCATCCATAATGTATGAAGTTGGAATTGTATTTTTGTAGTTTGTTCGTAGCTACCTGATGAGTAGACCGAACTATTTTGTTTGTACGAGCTTGTCAGTACGAAACCAAACTATCACAGAGAAAGCTCAAGGAAAGTTTTCATTTTTGCAGTCGATACACTTTGTATTGACTTCGGGTTTAAAGTACGGGGGGGATTTTGATATTTCTTTCATATTTATAAATGATTGGCCTCTTCATTTTTTCTGATTAACAAGTCGAAAATGTTGTGAATGCCATTATTTTTAATATATTTTGTCTATAAAAAGCCGAAAGAATCATATTTATTTTTTGCTGTGTGAATTGATTAAAATTTTGGCGATCTTAGATTATATATGTAGGAAGTACAAAATGTATTGTGACAACGAAACGAATTTTAATCAAATAAATTAATAATAATAATTAATTGCATTTATTAAAACTAAAGTAATAAGTGGCGATGGTGAATGGAAGCTTTAATTTTTTCGGAATACACTTCTAATACAGTAAGCAAAATACCTTAAAGACATGCCAACATATACTATGTTACCGTATTCTGTTTATAATAAAATTTAAAGAAAGCAAATATGAAACCATTCAGATTTTGAAATAAATCTACTCGTTCTATAACAAGATAGTTTAAGACATAAGATTATACTATAAAATATACAACTACATTAGGCCCGTTTCTAGTCCCTCTCTATCCAAATATAACTTATAAAATGTTAAAAGTTCATCAACTCACAAAGCAATAACATTAAAGTTGAGGTTAGATTTTTGTAACACATTTTTGTAGTTCACTTGAAGTGCAGTTGAAAAGTTTAATTTTATTTTGATGTGTCAGATTGCCGTCTTTTCATTTTCCATTAAGATGCCAACTATAGTCAATTATTATTATCCAATAATCTCTATTGGGTAAATGAACCAGTTAATCAATCGCTATATATATATAACTTTGCCTATTCATACTCGTACCTTTAAGTACCTTTCATTTCAAAATTTAACTCTATAATTTTTAAAATAAATAATCCAAATTATTGTTAAGGAGATTCCTTCCTTAACTTTACCAATTTTGACATCATTTGAATATTTTTCAAATACTATGGTCTCACTTAAATGCTTCTATTTTCCCTCCTTACTCGTTTATATTTCGGACGATTCTTCCAACAAGTTCATTGCCAGATATTTTTCGTCGTCACACAAATGAATAAGAATTATCCACTAACGTTCAAATGTTAATTTGTTAACTGTTCTTAATGTTATACTGGTTCAAACCCTTTAACTCATAATAAAAACAGCATTTTTATGAATCTCGTGACTGTATAAATTATATTTGACGTTCTAAAAAAAATTGGTTTTTTATCGTACGCCTTTTTCTAAACTAAAAATGTCATTGAACTAAATACTTCTGGAAGAACCAGTTTAAGATTACCCGATTTATTATTACATTAATATGTATTTATACAAAAGGTCCCCTATTTATAATTTGAATTTTTAATGTAGCTCGAATCAAGTTTTTTTTAGTATATGCGGATCTTCTTTAATGCTTGCGGTATAAACTGGCTGTAATTTAAAATGTACAATTTAAGAATAAGAAGATAACAATCTTGGACGTAAAATTCGTGTTTACGATCCATCATGAATTTAAACCTTAATTCGTGGGTTAAAAAAAATAATTCGCGATTAGATTTTGATTAACTAATTACCCAACGTTCCATTTACAATATTATATTATGCCTATATACATAGTTATGTACGTACATACATATATACAATTAACTAAAAATGATATTTTATTTAATTAATTAAAACATTGTTTTGTTGTTGTTATATTGTATATATTGTGTCTCGTAAATAAATACTTTGGGCAATTCAATTAATAATTTTAATTTAAAAACATAAATAAATTTATACAATTTCCATATAATAAAACAATGATAATATTTTATGTTAATTATTAAATTAATTATTAATATTAGACAAAATAATTTAGAAATAATAATAATTTTATGATTAAATAATTTATTTTATAATATTTTGTAATACACGAATTTGGTGGGACTATGAATCATGTCTCACAGCGATTGAATCATTTCTCATTATTAATTGTCTTAATTCTGTTGAAGAATTGTAAGATGTAAGATGTGGTTTGGTGGCGTGCAATACTAGGAATTGAAAAAAAAACGTAAAAATTTAATTACCAATGTTTGAAATGAAGAACAACTTTAAGATATTAAATCATTGCTGAGTGATTTTTAATTGTCAAACCCAAAAAAGTTGCTTTAAATGGTTGTGAATTAAAAAAAAAGTGTAATCAGACAAACATATGTAGGTTAAAATTTGACATTTATATGTAAAAAAACGGTTTTAACTAAAATCGAAAGGGGATACAATTTCTCAACTAAAAGTATTCAATACGCTTTGATGTAGAATCTTGCGCCTCACGAAAAATGCTTGTAGCAGCATCACAAAAATGGCAAGCGATGGACGAATTTTAATGCGACAAAAACTGTTACACGCAGCTTGATATATTTATTATAATAATTCGATTTGATTAATGGTTTTGTTTTAGTTTAAGAAATGTTAATCCATCCGCGGTCCCATGTTAATTTCATCTGTCGTCGTTTCTCGCACGTCGCAAGTTCGTACAAATTATCGGTAGCCTGCGCAAAGTAAACTCGACTGATTTGGGCGTTCAATTTTATTATGGGAATATTATAGTCGCCTACCAACTTAACATTGGGAACATTTTTAATTACAGAG